>JASTWQ010000049.1:600000-1039726 GCA_035220615.1 Leptothorax acervorum | reverse complement strand
GGTCGTCGCGTCCTGCCACGAGAGAGGCACGCTTTATGAATACTATACCGATATATTTCCATTCTCCGCGCCCATCGTCGCGCGCTCTCCTGCTCCCCGCTGCAGCATCGAATTATTGACGTAAGGCGGCCTTTGGCACGCGCTCGAATAACAAACGCGATACCGAGATTCCTTGGCGAGCGGCGCGGCGGATGTAACGCGGAGAGCGTTCGATAATTGGCGCGAACTTGACGATCGGACCAATCGGTCCCAATATCCGTCGTCGAGATAAAAATTTCGCGTGAAATTCGTTTGTATTCTTTCGCGAACTTCGAAGCTAACACCGAACGAGCGTAATTGCGAGGTGAATAATGAATTTGCAATCGTGTCCACCTTCCACGAAATTAGAATTCTGTTGAATTATATTGCTCACAATGCGGATTAACACTTTAATCTCGGTTTAACTTACCTACTTTTTATCTTTTTCGAATTCTTAAAACTAGAAAAGGATAAAAAAGGTAAGTTAAACCGAGATTAAAGTTAATCTGCATTGGTAGAAATGGTAGAAACGTTAGACTCATTGTCGGCTGATGAGTAAGAACTTGTCTTTCTGCAATTTTAAAGCGCGAATCTCCAAAAGTATATATCCTTATAATATTTCCCCCTTTATTATAGTCTGTAAAACCGTGTATCTCCCGCTCGTTATGGAACCAATTATTTAGACAAGGAACATCGTCACGCGCAACAAATGCGCTTGTTATCGTTATGCATGTACGTGTGTATCGTTCGCTGATTAACACATTGAGTCTCGTTGCTGCATGCTTGCATCGCGATTAAGTCAACAATGGATGCTTGCAACTAGCATTAAATGGCCCTTGTTTGATTTGCGTGAGACTTGGGCAGCTTTGTAGAGAAAATGAAAATAATTTTGTCTCTTTGTTTCTGATGCTAATATATACAAATTTAAGTTTAATATAATCTCACGAAGTATCGTATATATTTAATTGTATCAGCTGAAATCATATAACTCATATCAGTTAATGATAGCTGACCTGTCTATAGAACTGAATTCGACAGATGATTTAAATCTGATCATAAATCATGAATCTGAATCAGCAAAAATAAAAAAAAAAACGTATCGAAGTTATTTTCGTTGTCATAGTATGTTGATACGAGATTCTTACAAAACTCGCCTTCTCGCCGCGTGCCCGTAGATGTGATAACATAATTAAATTCTTTAATCGCGATTCGGTCGTTTAATTTTAACAGAACGTGCATGTTATGAACAACATGAGAATTATAACACGATGATAAGAGATGTATATAATTAAACACGTTAATTACAATTTGATTCGTAATAAACATGCTCATAAATCATAATCCAGTCATAAAATATGCCGAAGTCGCAAACGTGTTTAAGGAATTGTAAAAATTATAAAAATTATCGAAGACCTATGAAAAAGAATTATTATTTAACAAATATCTGACAGCAAAAAACACATCGACATTGATACACGAAAAAAATTAGAGCAGATTCTTTCTGAATAGAAAATGGAAATTATAATATAATTATACCCTTCACCTAATTTCGAACTTTGTTTTAACATGGTTTTAATTAGCGTGTAAGGCTTACAATTAGTAGCAAAAAGATACGTAATAAAAATCAAAAAGTCCGTTTTCCACCGTTTCATAAAAAGCAGAAAAGAGATCTCATTTTTCCGATATAGATATATACTGTAATATCGTTAAAATTACGACCGCTATTACGGGAACGTCTCTACGTCTCATATATCTTTTTTTTCATTCCGCAAGAATTATCGCGTCGTAAATAAAATGTTTGACGTGACGTCGCGACGCGTAATCGCTCGAAATTCCTCGCTGTCGCCACGTGAAATTTTATTTACAAACTTTCATCCGCCCGCCGGATTGTATCGGATTAGCGAGATATGTAATGTCCGTAGTGGTCATGTACCTATACACGCGTATCTAATGACGCGCGTGCCGCGGTGCACATGCACTCGTGTACGCGGCTACTTGGCGAGCGGCACAGGTGAGGAAAATATGCGCCTACTTCACGGTTGAGGCAGGTCGCGGTCTTTAAATCGCCGGAAACGTACGCGCGGCTAGAGGAGGAGAGGCGCGAGCGAGACCGGCCGGGGCCGCGTGTGTTCCTGGACCTCCCTCCACCCTCCACTTCCCCCGGCCGCTTGACATTGTATTTTCGCCTGCCTTTCGAAAGCTTCTCGGAAAGGCAACGTGGCTGATAATCGCGATCAACGCCGTTACCCGGCTGCGCACCTTAAAACGGGTTGCGCAGTTGGAATGCATATATCGGCCGCGTGTATCTGTATATGTTTTCTTTTTTATCTGGGTAAAAAGTAATGAAAGACGCGCAGGTTGCCCCTCCCCACCCCTCCTCAACTTATCGGGTGTCTCTTTAGCCGTAGCTCTTTTTGGGTCGAACACACAAATATTGATTTCTTTTCGATAGAAATCTGTGCTAATATTTCTCTTCTGTTAACGAGATATGTAGAATTTACAAAATTGACTTTTGATTAGCAAAAATGTGATCAGCATGGAGACCAATAATGACTTGTAATGTGTATCGGTAATTAATCTTAAATTGAATATTCATTAACAGCGTGTAGTTGACCGATAACATTCTGGCTATTCATTTTGCATCTGTCGGCATGTTTGTGATCAGAAAGAGGCAACGAATATAAATCTAGGACATATAAATATACAGAAATCTGTGCTAATATTTTTCTTCTGTTAACGAGGTATGTAGAATTTACAAAATCGACTTTTGACTAGCAAAAATGTGATCAGCATGGAGACCAATAATGACTTGTAATGTGTACAGGTAATTAATCTTAAATTGAATATTCATTAACAGCGTGTAGATGACCGATAACGTTCTGGCTATTCATTTTGCATCTGTGGGCATGTTTGTGATCAGAAAGAGGCAACGAATATAAATCTAGGACATATAAATATACAGAAATCTGTGCTAGTATTTTTCTTCTGTTAACGAGATATGTAGAATTTACAAAATCGACTTTTGATTAGCAAAAATGTGATCAGCATGGAGACCAATAATAACTTGTAATGTGTACAGGTAATTAATCTTAAATTGAATATTCATTAACAGCGTGTAGATGACCGATAACATTCTGGCTATTCATTTCGCATCTGTCGGCATGTTTGTGATCAGAAAGAGGCAACGAATATACATCTAGGACATATAAATATACACTGTGCCGCAGAAATATCAGCAGCGGAAATACGTGTGTTCTCCGATTAACGCTAATCTATCGTCTCGTATAAACGTTACCGCGATCGTGAATCGTAAGATCGTAAATGGACGTAAAACGGGCCTATCCGACTATAACTCAATGAGGATCTCGGCATCTTTTATCCGCGGCAATAAACCGCGACGCCTTCGGTCACCTTACCGGCGAAAATTATTACATTCCATGTACATAAAATCCATAAAGTTCTTGTGCCACTCGCGTGCATCTTCTCGCGAGATACACGGAGACGACGGCCGTTCCATAACGGTTAAACGTTCGGTTCATAACCAGGCGCGGGAGCGTCGTTTGTAGGAACGAACTTCCACGGTGGGAAAAATAACGTCGGCGGCTTCTTCTAACTTAACCGGGAGCAGTTTGTTTTTTCTCCCGTAGAATGCTGTTTAAATCCTATGAGTCAGCTAATTTCATGGCTCGTTAAGTTGCGAGCGACCCAGCCCGTACCATAACTCGGCCGGTGTTGATTATGTCCTTTACAATACCCTTCGGAAGGAATTCACAAGCATTGTGCAGTCATTTATAATTGTACAGAGAAGTGGTGCCGGTATATACGGACTGCATCTCTGATTGGTCTCACTTTTATCGGACATTTGCGTGGGTATCACGGAAATGATAGAATTTACCGGAAATAATCGGAATTCAAGATCGATTCGCTATTTTACGATGTATATATTTCTTAAAATTAATTATAATTCCTAACATTAAAATTATCCCAATTATAATAATAATAATAATTAATCGTTTAATTTTTTTTATTGCCTTATAAAACGATAATTAGAAGCGATTAATCTGTTAAACTGAGATAACAGGTTAATCGCTTGTAATTATCGTTTTGAGGAAATAAAAAAAAAAAATCGAACGATTTAATTAGAGCTGTTGCGACATTGGCATATAATCCGTTAGATATTTATGTACATCAAGACGTGTGTTTGAGCCGCTTAAAAGTATCCTTCCGAGCGCGAACCACGATTATCCACGCCTATGCGATGACCGAAGGTCAAAGATGCGTGCAGCTGTACCGAGCACAGCGGCTCTCCGAGAGCCATCTCTTACGCCGCCGCGCCCGCCCCGCCCTTTCCTTCCACGCCTTTCCCTCTTCGATAAGCCGGGATGAACCAGGCCGGCGGAAATCTCAACGTGTAGTTTTCTTAAATTCCCGATGATACACCGGGTGTTCGGAAATCACGCACTTTCTCCGATTACGGAATTTTTGACAACGGAGTGATTTCTTTCTTGTCGCACAATTGCAAGAGCTATTAAAATAATCTCGCAGCAAACAGACTAAAAGAAGAAACTCGCACAAAGCGAAATTAACAAATATACATGCTACACTTTATAATTATAAATTAACAATAATAATAGAGCTGTTATAACTTTGTAGTAACTGTCATAATTATTATAAATTACGCAAAAGATTTTAATGACATTCCATGCAATACAAATTCTGTACACGTTAGAGATCTGTGCAGAATTGCTCTTCTTGCCGCACTTATTCTCTCTTGTTACATTCTTGTTACTTGCACAAGAGATCTAAAGAGCTACATCCACAAGACGCGTTCTATGCTTCAGTTAGGCGACGCTACTCGGTGGTGGGAAAACCCGTGACAGACGGGTGCGAAACATGTGTGAACACGCCGAGAGGATTAACAGGCGGATGCTGCACTCAATAATTTGCCAATTGTTCCTACATTGTAACGCGGTATTAGCACCGGTAAACGTTCGCGCGCTCAGATGGAAAATTATTTTCTTCTTACCGCGCGTACCGATTACGCGAAATCGTTTTAGTGCTCCAGAGGCTCATTTCCATTTTTCTCTTCCCGTCGACGCTTTTTGTATCTCTTTAAAGCGCCTTTCTAAATTACTCTCCCCTAAACAAATGGGATTTCGATGCTTGGAGGTTTGTGCCACCGACGCGGACGCGACGGTGAACGAACCTCCCGTAAAGATATATACGCTTTGCGTAATCGGATGTTCTCGGCGCACTGGCTATCGAGGACGCAAAATCCTCGCCGTTTATCCCGCGTGCTGTTCAACGGACCCAATATCTAAATCCTAAATCCATTCCTCAAATACGTTCCCGCTGGCGCGGGATATCGAAAGCGGGAACGCGGGAAGCGAAGGAATTCGACGTTCGCGCGATTTCATTGATTAGCTCGATTAGCTCCTGCTTAGCGTGGAGTCCAGGAAAAAGCGGACAAAGCCGCATTCCTCGAACGACAGTAACACACATTTTAACGCGCCGTCCACGGCCTTTCCGACGAAAGTCTGTAACGTTTCGCTTTTCTCCTCGCACAATGACCATTCGATGACAGCTTCATCAACGGGAGAAAACGCGCTTCTCCGCGTGATATATTGTCTCGCTCGGAAACGAAGAAACGAGAAAAGTCTCGACGCTGTGTCTCGAGAAATGCAGATCCCTAGCTCGATCCTTCGATAATTTCCTGCCTCTTTAATTCGTAATCTTTTAAAAATAGATTTCCGAGTTTATCCGAATTTTTACTAAATTGTGCTTCTATAATTTTTACAAAACCATGTTTTTATTTTTAATAAATAAAATGTTTAATAAAATAATTAAAGATAAAAAATATAATAGATTTACAAGAAATACTTCATTATTTAATTCATGTGCCTTAAACTCAAATTACAAAATCACAAACTATGAAAAATAGATAGCAATGTGTACTTAATACAATGACAAATGATAAATAATATACAATACAATGGAACAACTTTACATATGTTGATGAGAGATAATAAAAATACAACATTGTCTTTCTTGAAAAAACAAATACGATCTGTCCATTATTAGGATATTTATATATGACATTAACTATAATGATCGGACAAAGATCAACGAATTACATAAATTGTATGACTTTTAATCTTGACGCACAATTTAAAAATATTGATAATGTTTTTCAAAAGTATTAATAAAATATGTTTAATGAAAGAATTATGTAAAGTACCTACTTACAGCATATTAAGTTTTTTACATGATATTCATTTGCATGATATAATATGATCTTATCGTCTGAGAGTTACGATATACTAACAATACTGGACCTATAAATACGCTTTTCTTCCTTCATGATTTTTGTAACGACTATTGTCGAAGGAATTTTTTAGTCTTCTAATGGCTTTTTCATGATCCTTTTATAAAAGGCCCTAGATCTTTTACTCGACAAACGCGATTTTCTTTTTTTGATTCTTGTCGCAAAAGCACAATGGAATAAAAACCCGATGTAAAATTATATCAGACGGCGCAAAATTACACATTCCTCTTTCGGAGAAATTTAAATATGAAACTGGGATAATAAAAAGCGCGTTTCTTCGGAGATAACAGAAGGTCTTGTCTCGAGAAATGCAGATACCTAACTCGAACCTTCGATAATTTCTTGTGTCTCTTTAATTAATTGTAATCTTTTAAAAATAGGTTTCCCCAAATTTATTCAAGATACCTTCGGCGCAAGGTTACACATTCCTCTTTCGGTGAAATTTAAATATGAAACTGGGATAAAATAAAAAGATCGTTTCTTCCGCGGAGATAACAGAAGGTCTCTCGTCCAGATATAGGGCCCCCTTTTATCTCCAGGTCACAGAAATGGTGTCAGCCGTTCCAGTTACGAGATATCGATGCCGAAACTAAATCGAAGAAACGCGATGAAAGTATCTTCTCCGAAAACTACCGTGGATCCGTTAGGATGCGCGATAACCGTTAGCATATTCCGAAATTGGCCAGCTTGGCCAATTGATCTCGACCATTCCACCCGTTATTTGTGGCTGTCTGATGATTAGTTCAATAGGAACTTCCTCCGTATTACCTGCGACCTCTTTTCTTCCAATTCTACCATTTCGCGATCGGAACGGGTATATTCATTGGGGAAAATACGGCGAATGATATCTCATGGCACGATATTACGGCAAGACAGCTCTGCCACTTCTCGGCACGCAGTTATAGTTTATGGCTAAATTGATCGAAGAAATAATTAACTGACGCGGAGAACTACGATATTCTTGGAATCGCTAAAAACGTTTAAAAGGAATTGCATGTAGTGAAAAATTTAATTAATATATTTTCAATCATAAATATTAAAAGTCAAACAAAAATAGAAAGTTTTCAATACTGAGACAATAGTTTTTAAAACAAGCGATTAAAAATTAAAAGGCAAGTTAAGCTTCAGAACTGCAAGGAGATTAACAAATAATAAACTTTCGCTAGAGATACGAAGTGCACTTCGCTTCAGATCGAAGATATCGCACGGAAAATAACGGAGTTCTGAAGAAATATATCTAAATTGGCTTTCTTCGAAGGGGAGACGCGACAACTAATTACGCTGACCATCCCGGTGTAATTATCTTCGTTCTCATTACGTTTAAAATGAGTAATAGCTTCTAATATCAGCACAAACTCTATATACGCTATTTATAGCGGGCCATAAATAATCTGTGCAACTGATACGTCTTAAAGTCGGAAGTATCAATGATAATAGCTATTAACCACACTTTAGCGTTGAGAACGAATCCCTTTGTTCAGATATGACTGGTATCACGAAATAAAACACGTATTGACGGAATTTCTATGTTTTTCTCCGTGGAAATCGATCTCTAGCGTAACTTGATATTAACCAGAGTTAGATTCGACCGAGTTAGATTAGATTCGCCTCTCGAAAACTTCGACGTAGGAAGACTCGCGCGAGTAATAGCAAGAGAGAAGGCATTCCTCTGTTTAGCGGCAGCCATACGAACGGCAAACTCCTCGCCGCTCCCTTCCGTAGGAATGGCGTTATGTTCAACAGATGTCGGGGGTAACGACTCGAAGGGGTAGGCAAGAGCGACAATGTAGAAGACAAATGTGTCACGCGAGGGTCGATAACACCAGGCTGGAGATCACCGGCGCGGAATTCTCATGCGCGCGAGTTATAACTATCGGAAAATTTATGCTCGATGTACAATAAAATATGAACAGTTATATATTATGCAGATTCTCCCTGCCATTCGGGGTAGATATATATTTTTTTCTTTCCTTAACGCAAAGTATCTCGGTACAGCGGAGTATTTAATTTAATTTACGATCGAGATGCAGACGGGGGAAACTTTCGCGATACTTGAATCTCGCCGCGTTCCGGAAGATACGCTCTAATAAAGCTTTAATTCGAGGATTAATCACACAGGATATATTTACAGTTTAGAAGATGATTGTAAAAAAACGACAGTCATAATTTTCCGTCGAGGAAAACTCCGCGGATCGCGCTCCGCAGGAATCTGCGGTCGAAAGGAAGCGCGGGGATATATACTCTCGATATCCTCCGTGCACACGAATGGATACTTCTAGCCCATTCTAGCCTGCACTTGCTCATTAATCGCTCCGCGAAGAGAAAATTCGCGTCGAGCCGCCGCGCCGCGCTCAGTTTCGTACAGGCCTGCAGGTTTCTACCGCGCGGTAAGACATTCGATGTAAGAGCACGTAAGTTTCGAATCACGTCGGGCCGGAATCTCGCAGCTGGGTGATACCTATACGTTCCGTATGTGTTACGCACAGGCCGTGCCAGGCCAGCGCGGTATAATGAAAATGTGAGAAGCCCGTTAGCCCGGCGCGCTCCTATAAGCTAACGACACCACACAGCCGGCCCGACAATGAAGATACAAAAGCGGCACCGACGAGCGAATTCTCAATTGGCCATTATGCCCGATCATTAGCGATGATTTTCGCTCACAATGTCGTCCTAATGAAGCGCGATAATTAGGCGAGCCGAGGGGCGCGCTGTCGCGCGCTGGGAAGAATTTCCAACTTTCGCGCGAGAAAGCGCCGTCGAACTCTGTACAACGACGTGCGAACAACAATTGATCTTCGCGACGTTCGATTCGGGGGGGGGGGGGGGGGGGGAATAGGGGAATTCGCGATATCGCCGTCGATCTTGCGAGTCCGCGAAAGGACGATTTATACTTCCTGCAGCAGGAAAGAAACCGATTGGTACCCCCGGCGATTTCGCGGCGTGCCGATTACTGCATCGCGTTTCTCGGGGGAACCGAAACAAGCGCGGCCGTAACGATTCCGGCGGAATATAGACGGAAACTTTCGTCCGCGATCGTTTTCTTACTTCAGTTATTACCTCGTCTCTCGGAACGCCGAGAGAGATGCCCCGCTTTCTATATCAATAAAATCGCGCAGCGGAAAGAAACGGCCGATCGCATTACCGTATCTCGCGGTGGGTAACGGATACACCGCGAATGGACGTTACTCCGGAATTACCGCGTCAAATTAACCGCAAATTAATTGATCTTTCCCCTCCCGATTAATGGTGAGAATCTATCTCGAAGTGTTATTTTTGCCTATTTAAAAAAAAAAAAAATTAATGCCAGCATGCTCTCTTCACTGTTAAATATTAAAGGAAAAAATTTGAATCACTAATTAAATAACATTTTGTTATTTTTCGCTACCACGTGTGCCAAAATTTATTATTTTAACACAAAACAGTATTAACTCCACTGGTTTAAAGTTTTAGGTAAAATAACGACATATTAAGTAGGACGAGTAGGATCAATAGTGCAATAGTGACTCAAATTGAGTATAATTTAACTACTATAATAATTAAACTAACGAATTTAACAGTGTCCGGGGAGCAAAAACACGCCTCGCGATTGAAGCATCTCGAGATAATTTCAAGCGTGGTCGAAACCTGATATCGCAAGAAGCATAACAAGTGAATATTTACGCAAGTGCCGAGATGTTAATTGGTCTTCTTTTTAGCTACACCTCTGAACTACTGAACTAGTGCAATAAGTTAGAATAAAACAAATATATTTTCTTTTATTCTAACTTATTGCACTAGTTCAGAACTGCAGCGAAAAAGAATAGACTTAATATTACATTTTGCATCTCCGATCTTCGGACCAAAAACACAGACCATGTACGAAAGGTTTGTTATATCCATTCGTACAGTTTCATCGCACATTTTCGTCTTACATTACAATTAGCTTCGAACGTACAGATATCAAGCCACAATTTGCACAAAGTTCATGTTCTTGACTTTCGTCGAGAGAGTCATCGTTAAAACTTTTAAAATGTTTAACTGCAATTCTCCGGGACGAGATGAGCTGCGTTCGGCAATGCAAATCTGAGACATCGGAGTGCTATTTTACCTCGCAAATCATTCGGCGATGCATATCTGTTTGCTCTAAATCGAAGAGTATTTTGAGTATAATAAATTATTCAATGAGAGCTATAATTATTTCTTTCAATAATTTATTATACCCAAAATACTCTCCGATTTAGAGCAAACAGATAGGCATTGCCGTACGATTTGCGAGGTAAAAGAGCACTCCGACGTCTCAGATTTGCATTGCCGAACGCAGCATTTTTGTCGAACGAAATTCTCAACTCTTCACTGGGTCTACGCCTAGGGTCGGAGGTGCCGCTCCGAAAGTTGACAGCGGCCGCCATTTTGAAGCGGTCCGCGCGAAGGCCGTCTTTATGCCGTGCATTTTTATCGTACGTCGCAGCAGTATAATTACGCGGCTTACGACGTCGCGATATGCGCACTCGAGGCACTCGAGCGCGTACGACGAGATTCACCTCGACCGGAAGAACGTACAAACAATCCAAAGTAGAACGAAATCGTTCAGAGAAAGACCCGGAAAAGATTACTTTACTTAAATATAAAAATCGCAATAGCTTTCCTTTTTTATTTTATATAACAGCGTCGTTCGTGTAAATTGACTTGCGCGCCGAGCGCGTCGCGCGTTTTGCGTTACTCCAGTTCGATTCACGTGCCGAATTGACTCGCGGAGGACAATCGCGAGATATAATTTGGCGAACACGCGCGGATGTAAACAGGGCAAAGGCAAACAGGCCTTCTCGGCCGTCGTCGCGCGCGTTGAGTCTCCCTCATCCGTACCCCGATTATAAATTCCCTCCTGAGAAGCGAAATGCCGCGCGCGCGTTCGTTGCGTCTCGGGTGCACCAGACGACAGTTTAAATCACCCCCCCCAGCCGCGTCGATGCGTTCCGCGCGTCGGATTCCGCGACCGGCCCGACATTACCATTGCAGCCCCGCGCGCGCGCGCGCGCGCGCGGATTAAATCGCGACGCCGCGCCGCGCCGCGCCATGTCGGCCGGGCCGATGATCGCGACGCTCGAAGGACGGGGGATTTAAATCGCTCTCGATTGTCCGGATCGCGGGCGGGCGGCACGCGGGACCGCGCGAGGGAGATATTCTACTCGCGCTCTAAAATCGTGATCGTGGGACGAAACGCGCTTGTCCTGCAGCGATATCGACTGATCGATCTCGCGGAAAACAAGACTGATTTCAATTCTTGCTGCAGGCTTGCGAATCGGCGGATTGTTTAATTACCACCTTAGTAAACACAATGTCTCAAATCAGAACACATAAGAAGTCTTTAATCTTCCGATTTTGGACATGCGTGCTGCCAGGGAAATTCCTGCTCTATTTTGCGTCGCGAGATCGAGAAAAGATTCCGTTCCTTCTTTCTCCAAAAAAAAAAAAAGGGTATAGCGTAATCTCGCACGGTGTTACATCAATTACATCTCGAAAACGCCTCTCGACGGTCACGATCGACTCTGCGCGCGCGGAGTTTCGCCGTAGAAAGAGAAAAAAAAAAGAGAGAAAGAAACGACAGTGGGATAAAGGCAATCGATCCTCCCTCGCACCGGGCATGCAGGCCGCGAGGCCGGCGACCGGCAGGCGGACAGACGACCGAACGAACGGATAGGCAGACAGACAGACAGACATTAACGCACGCACGCACGTAAAGAGAGAAGACGCGAGGGTACCGACTTGGGGCCGTCCCGGTCGCCGTCGCGGAGTCACGGGGTGTAAGAGGGAGGATAGAGGGAGGGGGAGGGAGAAACTAGAAAGATTCTCGCGACACTCACCTCGTACTTGATGCCGTTCAACCGCAACCACGTCTCCACCTTGAGACAGTACGGGGATAGGGACGGCAGCAGCGGCGTCCGCGGGAACTGATACAGATAAACAACGTCCTTCTCGTAGTCGGGGTGGTGCACGGTGCTGGCCTTCGCCGGCGCAGCGGCCGGCGCGGCGGCGGCGTCGTCGTCCTTCTTGCCGGCGGCCGCGGTCTCGTCCTTCTTCGCCGCCGCGTCCTTCTCCTCCTGCTTGTTGTCCGGCGGCGCGTCGTCCTTAAGCGCCTCCTTCATCTCCTTCACATCCTTGATCTCCTTGCCCTCGGGCCCGTTGTTCTCCGTCTCGGTTGCCATCGTCATCCTCGCTAAACCCGTCGACTTCCTATCGACTCTCTATCGCTCCCCCTTTTCTCTCTTTCTCTTTCTATCACACGTCGGTCCGGTCGGTCCCCTTTTACCGGGAGCTGGTCGCCTCGGAGCTTGGTCGCAGGGGTCCGCTCCTGCCGCCTCAAGCTCTTCGATCACGATCCTCGTGAGTCTCGATCGGTGATGCCGACGCCTTCGCTCGATCGCGCGTACGTGCACTTCCCGATCTCTCTCTCTCTCTCTCTCTCTCTCTCTCGAGCCTATCTCGACGGTAGCGCGCACCACACAAACCGTACGCCAAGCACTCGTCGCCTCTTTCTGCGCTCGCCGGCCGGTTCCTTTCCGTTCTCGCCGCCGCTCTCGGGTCCGCTCCGCTCCTCCGCTCCCGCGATCTCCACCGCTCGGCTCGGCTCGCCCCTTCCGTCGCGCACCTTCCCCACGGCCCTAGCCGGTGCGCGCGACGGCCGCGCGCATGCGCAAGCGCCACACCCCGCCGTGGTCGACATATTTAATTGGTCGGCCACCCCTGCCCGTGCACGAGCGCGAGTGAGACAGGACGATGGGGAGAGAAAGAGCGCGCGCGTAACGTCTTCCCTTTCCCTTCTCCCCTCTCTTCCGCCGTGCCGGAGAACTCCAGGAAAGTCGCGGCAACGCCGCCGCCGCCGCCGCCGCCGCCCGCGCGCCGCCGCTGCAGCGCGGTTAGCGATGGCTTCGAACAGGGCCGAAAGGGCATCGATATAGGTATATACCTTCCGCTCGGAAGGGACGGCGGCGCGCAGCCTGCGCAGGGCCGTTTCCGAATAAGGGACCCCCTGGAGGGCACGGTAGAAAGGACTTTGTGCCTGACAAAATATAAATATAGGTTGCCAAGAGAAAACGACGGGAACCTGGGAATTTTAACCATCGTGCCTTTTTTTGCTTTAAAGATTTCAATTCTATTGTAACTTTTGAAGGATTGCTTTTGTGAAAAATGTCGCGCGACCTTGAAAACTTATTACTTGCCTGTGTTCTCTGAAATAACATAAAAAACGGAGCGTAAGAGACGAGAAAGGAAGTGCCTGTGCCGTATAGCTTCGTTCGGCGGACGAAACTCGGCTAACTTCTCGGCAAGCAAATCGAATCTCCGCGTTTTATTGTATACGCGCGCATCACGAAACTCGAGGCTAACTTCTCGGCGAACATCGAATCTCCCCGCGGCGTTTTAATATTTAATTCGCGCGTCGAACGTAAACCGGGGGCCGAGTCGCGGCCCCCGGGTCCCTAATCACGCTCCTGTGGTCCATCGTCCTATCGACCGGGCACGGAGGATCGTTCCCGAGGCCAGCCGGAGAGCCGAAAATCGGATCGGTCCCATCGCTCGCGCGCGTCCCGGGCCGCGCCGATGAAATGCAACGCGTGCGCGTTGCACCCAGCGCAGCGCTGCAGTGACTGTCTCACGCGCGGAAACGCGGCAACGTCGCGCTTGGCGAACGGCGCAACAACGAACCCCTTTTCGCGGGTTACTTTTTTTCCACTCTCTCGCGGATTCTCGCTCTTTCTCTCCCTTCGGCCGGCCGATGGACTCTGTTCGGAAAACTACTACTTGCCGGAACTTGCGCCCCCGTCGCGTCCGCGAAGCGCAAGCTCGGCCCGGTCTGCGTTCGACGCTCTCGTCTCTTTCCTCTCTCCCTTTCTCTCTACGTATTCTTCATCTCTGTCTCATCCTTTCTTTCTTTTTCTCCGCCGTCGCCGCTGTCCAGCTGGAATATCGTTTCGAGATTGTTAAGCCTAGAGAGATTGAACGAAATTGCAGCACCCTCGCCGCGCGCTTCACCACGGAATTATCGATAGACCGGCAGACGCGCGGTGGACGCGCGCTAGCGCGATCGATAGGTACGCGCGACACCCTTCCGATGGGACGTTTAAACCCTTTGCGGTCTTGCATCGTGCGGCGTGTCGCGCGCGCGCGACGAGGCCAGCCCCCCTTGAAGCCCCTCGAAGAATTCTGCGTGTATCTTTTTTTGTTTTCAACATATACTTACCGGGAAAAACGTATGAATGTAATTCGCGTGGGAGGCGCGTTTCTCCTTTCCGAAACGTCACGAATGACCGGGGGGCAGTGCGGGGGGGGGGGGGGGGAGGGGGGGCAAGATCGAACATCACGGCGTTTCGTAACGGGGGTTAACGACCGTGAAAACGGAGGTGAAAAGCGGGACATGCTCATCGCTCCCCCGACTTTTTGTCGTCGCGTCGCGTCATCGAGCGAACCGCGCGAATGCAATTCGCGGGGGGGGGGGGGGGATATTTCCGGGGCCCCAGCTAGCGCGATCGCGCGTTCGTCACGGGAAGGGATCGATACGATATGACGATTCGGGGTAACTGTGACGTCGGGTAATTAACCGGTTGCCTCTGGGCGACGTTAATATATATCGAGCCGTGCACAATCGAGCCATTGTTGCGGCCAGATGCGGATTATTATCGAGGGGGGGACGGGGGTAGAGTGTAGGGGGGGGGGGGGGGAGCTCGGGGGGAATGGATTTTCTCGAATGACGAAAATTCCAGATAAAACTCGCGCGACGGTGGAAACAATGCTGTTTTTAAAGAGACAATGCTGTTTTAAACGCGACTTCTATTATATTAGCGCGGTCAGTCCCGACCGCGCGGTCGGATATTAATTTTCACACCGTCGCGGGAAAAAGCGGACAGAAGGCAAGATGCGAGAGAGAGGAATATAATTGCTTATCGACTTTTCTTTATAGACAGCGAGAAAATGTTCATAGAAACTATTTCTATACACGAGGGATTTCTTTATTTCCAATGAGCGAACCGTAGACGGTTATTTTCTGACGGCATTCCATAGCTTTGTGAGATAGAATTTCTTTTTCTAATCGCCTAGCGAGAGTTATTGGCATAGTGCGATCCATAGATAATCTTATCGATGTCTGGAAGTAATAGAGACAACATCCCGTCCGAGTAACCAAATAAGACAAATAAATGCCATATCATGAAGTCACTAACGTTATCACGAGACAATTTAGAATATTTCTATACGCAATTGTAAATGTAATAAATAATTAATAAATATAAAAATGTAAAATGTAATAAATTATTAAAAAACCTCAAACGGGTAATTTTGACCCCCTTGGTATAGTTCTAGCGTTAACAGGGTATCTAGAGATAGATAGTTGCAAAAGAACTTATGAACGTGAAAAAGCGATAAATATTGTGCTGAAAGCGATGTGGAAGTTCTATGGTCGCGATGTCATATGGCAAGAAATTAAAACGAGTTGCATACGAGCTTCTCTCTCTCTCTCAAGTGCGACAACACTTGAAAATCGATCCGTCTAAAATGGGGCTTTAAGGGTGCACCCTCCGCTTCTCTCTTCTGCCACCCCTCCCCTCCCCCCCCCCCGTCACCCCTCTTACCCCGGTAGGGCCGGTGGCGCGAGAAGAAACGATATCGATCTGGGTGAAACGTGTTATCAGAAAACGCACCCACCTGGAAAATCTTACGATGCGTTTGTGCATTATTCACCGTCCAAGAGTTTTTTTCGAACTCTTATACACCCCATGTAGCTCTCGCGTCTCTCTTTTACACGTTGAATAACCGTTTAACCTATTTCAACCCGGCGTTATTGAAAATACTCCGCTCTCGGAAGCAACAATTGCCGATTTCGACGCAATCTCCCCCCTCTCCCCCCGTAGCGATAAAAATATAACAATTACCTACTGACATCGCGACTCGAATATTCACTGTATTTATTTGTTTCTCGTGCCATTGACTGCTTTGAACGAAATAAAGATTTTCTCAAAAATAATTTTGCATTCTTTAATTAAGGATAATTCACGCTTTTATATTTTTCATTAAAAAAGTTATTTCCTATGGGAGCGTATAAAAAATAGTTGTGTAGTTATCAATCAGATTTTTAAGACACAAAACTTGCGTATTAAGAGCACGACACATTGTTAATACGAGGGAAAAAAATGTAATAATTATTCTCAAAAATATTTTTGCATTTCTCAATTAAGGATAAATCATGCTTTCATATTTTTTTATTAAAACATTATTTCCTAATAGTTGTGTAGTTATATCAAATTTTTAAGACACAAAACGCGTATTAAGAGCATAACACATCGTTAAACGAGGGGAAAAATGTAATAATTATATATATATTGTAAGATTATACCTTAATTAATCATTGTGAGAATGGAAAATCACGTTTCAATGCGTGTGAATTGACACAACGGATAACAAACCGAAACTAATCTGTCACGTTCGTGTTTCGACGAGCGATATTAAAATTTATCTTGGAATTCTATTTGATGAATACGGCATGTTATAATGATGGGGATCGTACCGTATTAATTTAATGCTGGGGAACAAGCGTACAAACCAGTGAGTTATTGAACTTGGACATTCGCATTGGTAGTTAAATGTGCGGTATCGAGATGAGTTTATTGCGCTTAACGAAGCCACTTTACGGATTTATCGCCGGCCGCGGCGGTGTTGTGAACGATGCAGATCCACACATCTAGATTGCGTAACCAGGAATGAAAGGACACCCAGAGATAATCCTCTAAATAAAATCGATCTCTCAGAAAAAAAGCGAGAGAGAGCGAGAAAAAAAAAGAGAGGGGGTGAATGTATCGCTAAAAAGAAAAGAGAATCTAGAGAACCAACAGAAGAACTAACAAAAATATACATAAGAAGACTGGAAAATTGCGATAGGATTTTTCGAATACTTTTGTATAAATCACCATTCGAATGCAATAACAAAAAATAAAATACTGTAAATGAAGTTTCTCAAAGGAAAACGCATTTATTGCGACAATATGTTTTATTATCGAACAAAACCGGTAACATTTGCTTAAATTCGTTACTACCAGTCAACATTTGGAGATTCTTTTTTTAACGATCTAATTAAAAGTCACGTATTGAATTTTTTAGCTTGCCAAGAGCGCCTCCAAAAATTTTCGCTCAAATAAACCGTTTCTGTCGCGACTTTCCGGGGAAAGAAAATTACAAATGAGTTAATTAAAAATGAGCAATTATTTCCTTTCTAAAAGAGAAAAAAAGAAATAATCGCACCGACCGCGACGTGCAACGTGTTTTAAGCGTATACCTATGGTACATACACACCCAGACGCGAATAAATAATCGCGATAATTATCGTTAACGAGAAGGAGGAGGCGGACACGTGGCGTTTTTACGGAGCGGCCCAAGTGTGTGCGGTCTCGTCGGTCCTCCACGAGGGTTAAAATAGAATATCGTTTTTCTCGTTCGATCCAATTAATCGACCCTTCGCGCGCCGCGCCCGCGCCGCGCGGAGCGGCGCGGCGCGGCTCTCGGATCCATCGCGGGGGCATGCACGCGGATGGGGCTTGGACGCCTGACTCATTCGGAAAATATGTACCATTCGCACGCGCTACTTCACTCCCGATTACGAGGAGCATTATGTCGTTGTCGTTGGATCGTATATACCTACGTACGCATTGAGAATATCGTTCGCGGCCGGGGTTGCGATACTATATACGCGCGTCCGATCAGACGCGCGCTTTCGCACGACGGCCGCCGGCCGCATCGATATGGATTATTTCGTTTATTGCTGCGGGGCTCGGTCACGAACGCACGTACGCGCGTCATCATGCATGCAACGCGAAAAGAACGTCCAATTAACGCTGGAACTGCCGATATCTATATTTCTACTGTTAAAATATACTATATGCGTATATATCTTTTAAAAAAGCAATAAAAAGGGAAAGGGGGGGGGGGGTAAATTGGCAGATTTAATCATTTGTATATTGAAATAAAAATCACGGAGGGTCTCCGAAAATATTTCTACTATATATACACTGTTAAATATTAAAGGATGAAATTTAAACTAATACCTTAAATTAAATAGCATTTTTTTATTTTCAACTACCATTCGTATCGAAATATATTATTTTAACACAAAACAGTATTATAACTTCATTGGTTTAGTTAAATTAATAACACATTCAGTAGGAGCAGTGGCGACTATAAGAATGATTAAAAATGATTCAAACTATAATTTAACACTACAAATTTACACAGTGTATATATAAAAAATATATATAATATATATATCTTTAAAAAAGGAGGAGGAAGAAGGAAGAAAATAAATAACAGAAGGGGGAAAAAGAGTTACAAAGCCTATAAGCCATCAGATGCTTTGACAGTTCTGGTCTTGAAATAAAATTAAAAATTCTCTCTCTCTTTCCTTTTTTTTTATCTCATGGTTGCACCGCGCTGAGAGAAGAATAGAAAACTGCGGAATGCCGCCGATGACAAATCGATCCGCGGGCAGATTAATCGACCGCCGTTCGCCACAGCTCAAGAGACCGCCAAACCGTCTCCTCAATGACCTTCCGTTGTCGCAATAAGAACGAACGCACCGCACACCCCACATCTCGGCCGTGCGCCACCGCGTCGCACGGCCGCGATCGAACGCGCGCTGCTTTCTAGGAAGAAGAAGAAAAAAGAACCGCGCGCTAAATTATTAATGCCGTCGGCGCGACGCACTGCAAAACCTACGACGCTACCGTTCGCGTTCGCGCTGCTCGCGAAACGACCGATAGAATAACGGTATCGACGCACGAAATCTCGGTGCCGGTGTACACTGAGAAAAAGAAAAGTTATTAACTTGATTAAACGCGTTCAACTAATTATTTATCATTTTTTAAAATTGAAATATTTAAGTACTTAAGTCAAGTTACGCCATGTTAGATTTAATATGTCGCATTTAATTTAAATATACTTAAATATTTCAATTAAAAAAAATAGTAATCAGTTGAACGCGCATTTAAGTCGAGTTAACAACTTTTGTTTCTGAACGAAACGCGAGCTCGTACCCCACAAACCGAGAGACATACAATGACACGAAGCTATTAAAATAAAATGAAAAAATAAATGAAAATAAAAGTTCGAATGTGTAAAGTAAATTTAACTTTCATTAAAGTCTGAAAACGTTGTACGTTCCTGATTAAATCCGAAACTAAACTTAGGGGATGTTTTGAGGGGTTCGCTCCCGGGAACGCAAATGGCGGCTAATGATAATGATTTGCTTACGGGAAACAACGTGGTGCGTGTAACTTAATTTATTGATACCGTGTTGGATGCAATCGTATAGTTGGTTATTTGTTACTTCGTTTTCATCGCGCACGATCAATAATTCAATTAAACGGAATAAATTCGCATATCGTGTACACGGTGTTCTCGACCTAGCGAGCCGTACTTTGCATTATTTCAATAGATTCTATATCAGTGGTTTTCTTTTTTTTACGGCGCAAATTAGACTGAAGTCTACCTGCTTCGACGCGGCAAGCGGCCCTAGTTTCTGAAAAGAGGTCGTATCACAGTCATTGAAAGCTTCAAGATAAATAATGAAACTAAATTATCGTTAACGTCAGATTCGCTTCGAGCTTACTGAACAGTAACAATTTCATTATCGATTAACGCTTTTGGGGCTTAATATTCGCTTAAGCGCACCCTCCAATTTGCACAATTTCTCTCTCCAGATAATATTCATAATTATATCGAAGCCATAACGTCGAAGCAGTCGCCGATTTAATTAATAACTCGGCTTCACGGCTGTTCGAGGCTGAAAGACGAGCTCGGCAGGTCTAGGACAGTCTATATACACAGATCCAATGACGCAGAAACTACAGATAGGTATTGTGATACTAGAACGCGGTTCACGTCATAACTCACCGCTGTTATTCTACGACGCCAAGAATTCGTGGTTAAATCGAGGAGTCTCTAGCAGGGTATAACAGCGCAATATTTTTTAACAGCACAACTTTGACGTGTGCGCAACGGAATCGGAAAAAGAACCGCTGTAAATATCTGTGCTAATTGTAAATTCAGTAACATAGATACAAACGTCACTTTCTCCTCGGTCTTGCACATTTATTCCTCGCCGTGCTACTTACAAATAAATAATACATCGCTCGACACGTCGTGAACAGTCATATCATTCGCGTTTTCTACAATCCTCCGTTCGATCCTTAATTAATATCAATTTTGGTATCTCGTTTCTCGCTTCGAATCGCGGATTCGTTTTGTTTTTTTGCGCGACGCAAAAGGTTGCTTATACAAGAGCACGCAATCGAAAAAAATATTAGTGTCGTTTTGCCGCAGTCGTAACTTCGTTAACGACACGCTCATGCTAATTTGAACACATGCATGCGTGAAAAGCGAAGAGGGCCCCTGTCGAAAGTGACTCAACGGTTCGCGCGTTAATACACGGATTTACGACGTGCTGTGACACGGTTAAAACAATGCCGGATTATTTGACGCAACAAAGGAATGGGACGTAACGATTTAGGCCAAGCGAGAGAAGACGCGTTGCAAGTAGGCTAAGGTGACTTGCTGTAGAAGAAAGTAGCTAGACGCGAATGCTTACATTGGAAGTAACTATCCAAGTCACGGTAAAGGAGCGAGCTAGGCTCAAGGTGCTAATTTTTACAATTATCCTCCGATTATCTCGTCCGATTTCAATTTCAGCAATCCGGAATCGATTGAGAAAGACGACTCTTTGCGTTTCTTCTTCGGAACGATTTACGGTCGATTTATCGCGTTTTTTTTTTTACAATTCCTCGTAAAATTGATCATCAATTAATTAACTATACACACCTCGTGCTGTGCGCAAATTGCATATTACCCATAAAAATTAATCTTACTTTTTTTTTTCTTTAAGAAATTCGTTAAATATGTTACAAATAATATACATATATAGAACAACAATAATAAGAATTCGATATATTCTCCTGTTCGAGAATATGTATCTTAAACTTTAGATAGTTAAATTTCGATTCGCGAGTGACGCACGCAGTATATGTGTGTTGTATGAATATCGTGAATTCGTATGCGATGATTCCTCGTGACACACACACACTCACACACACACACACGCACACACATATATGTATATAATATATAAATACAGATTTTTATAAAAAACGGTGATACATCACTGTCCCCACGTTTTCCGGCATTAAATATATAACTTCTTAAATGCGATTACATTTGGTATGAATTACAAAAAATACACAGAGTATATCATGCGTATAAAAACAGTTGCGTGTGTCACGGAAAGTCTATGATAATCTTCGTATAATCTACGGATCGTAATCAAGCTTTCGAAGTTAGATAAGACAGTCCAGATCTTTAGATAACACAAAAATCCACATTCCAAATATTACGAAATATTGACATATAATACATTAAGTCCTGTATTTGTTAAGAAATAAATATAGATTTTCTACAAAAATCCATATCCGTATTGCGAAAATACAGATAATAAAAAATAGATAATATATTAATTATTAGAATTAATCTTATTAATTTTGATAATTGTTCTCTTCCAGAAAAATGAGATAAGAGATTAGGCGAGAGTTGGAATGCATGTCTTTTTCGAAATCCTCGAAGAATTATCAAAGTTATTAGAAGAATGTATATTTCGACAAGAGCGACTAATCCGATTCAAAATTCTTGATTCAAATTAGCCCTGATAATATCGAGATTAATTATTAAAATTCAAATTTGCAACTTAATAAAAAATATTTTATATGAAACACTTTCTGCAATTATGGAATGGAATTAAATAGTTTAATAAAAAAAATTCAAATTTGCATACTTTAAATTTTGATAGTTCTTTCGAGATTATTATGTATCGGTTATAAATCTCTTTAAACGTAGATCACTATTACGGTTATTTACTGCTTAATATAAACAAGTGTTAGTTATAATCTATAATACTCTGCTATTAGCTACAATTAACATATGCTCTATAATACTCTGTGTAATGTAATCTATAAAATGTAATACTAATAAAAATAATATTGCTAGTAATAAACAGTATTTGCCACTGTAGAAAAACCATTATTTCGTTATACCGCACTGAAGAAATTTCAACATGTCGAATTATGTAAATTAAAACCAAGTTTTTTAAAAATAATTATTTCGACAATTAATTGTTGTCCTGATTACGATCGAGATTACTTCGATTACCGATTATCTATCGTTACTGTTTCATTGTTTCGTTTTGTCATCGTTATAGCATAATTAATTAATGGCTATGCGTATTTGTTATATATTTGGCCTAATAGTAATACACGTAACTAAACAGGATTATTACGGTCTACTGTCGTGTTACAGTCTAAGCGCATACGCGTTATTTCCTACAGCAAAAGCCGACGGCGAACAAAAGGTTCGTGCGCATCGATAACGGAGTATTGTTAGCTGCCTAATGGTCTTGGTATACATAGAATTCTATACCTCGGGTGAATTTGGCGTGGTCGTATTGATATGATCCTGCAAGCAAATTCTGAGATCCCGCTCGTCCAATTCGCTTTCAGTATCGACGCTAAAACTTCGCACGGTTTGCCCGCCGAGTCCCGTCCACCGTTGTTTCCAGCTCTCTAGTCTCATGACCTGTGACAGACAGACATGATGCAAAATGCATTTCTAAGTAATTCTCCAGGAGGAGAAAAAAGAGCCTGCAATGTCCTGCTTCACAAAAAGAAAATATTTATTCGACTCTCATTGCAAAAGAGAGATCAGAATATTAAGAGAAAAGATGATTCTGTCTAATTAAATCTGAAATTTCGATACTTCAGCTATTGCAATTATTTTTTAGAAATACATTTTATATATATATTTCCTAGTACAATTATAATGCTATTATAATTAAGTATATTGTTATTATTTATTTTTTGCAATTAGATTCAAATAACCTGTGCCTTTTTTTCTGAAAAGATAGCTTTAAAAATTGTAACTTAAAAGACATTTTAAAATAATTAGTTTAGAAGTTTTCTGATTTCCTAAATTGTAACTAAAGATCTTTCTATTACTAAGACTAAGATTTATTGCATTAATGTATATACAAATTTATTAACATATCAGATGAAAGCATGCAAATGGATGATATATCGAAGAAAAAAAAACTCGATCCCGCACTAATTTAGTAAACTTTAACGACATTTGCGCGAATACTTTCACGCCTTTTTCACATCTATGCGTTTTTTCTTCTTCGAGTTAAAAGCAGCAGCCGTGAATGTTTATCAGAACGAAACAGTGAACTTAATCTTAAGGAAGCATGCCGTTAAACGGGAAGAGCACACGCCATGCCATATCACCACGCATATAATATCTACAGAAAGTGAGCCACATTTTAATTCATAAATTAATTCATCTGATCGTATCCGATGGTAAATCCACTCATGTGGATCTACACGACAATATCATTGAAAAATGTAAAATGATACATTAAGTAAATGAAATATGTTCAATCTATTCTTTTACGCAAAACAATTTCTGTTCTTCAATCAAATTTAATTGAGATTTTACAATGAAACTAATTATGTCGATAATAACATACATTTACGATGCACATGTCTAATAACTTTGTTATATAATTATGAATTGCAAATCTAAATCTGTTTACTCACTATGTAAATGAACGCTACGATTATTAATAGCAAGAATTCTGAACGGAATTCTAGATGGAAAATGTAAGCAATAAGTACAGAGCTATAACATCAGATTCATCTACAGTAAAAAAGAAACATCATGCCACGCACATACACGGAGACGGTAGAAAATGATGCTTACGCATGGATAAAGACTTACTCGAGCCAGCGCCAAGGCTCAGTCTCCGGGCTGGTGATTGGCGTGGGGAACTGAGGAGAGACAGAGATAACACAGCAATAGAGGGTTAGTTTTGCAACAACGATTAGTCCCTTCTGGTTAGCATTAGTTAACCGCTTGACACCCTTACACAATAAGAATGAGTAGATATTATCGTTGTAGATATCTATTATCTCTTCGCGCAACAATATCGACTGTATCCTGTTTCAGAAATCGCACCTGTACATTCACTGATTGAACGATAGAGCATCGATTTTTTATTGTTAACAAAATACATAGCATTAGTTAATTTATTAGTAAGAGATATGCGTAACAGGACTTTTTAATATAGCGGTAATTGAACGATAGCAAAATAAATAAAATAACAAGCTACACAAGGAAATAGAAAACGCTCTCAATATTCACTGACAAAACAGATTTTAGTCATAATTAGTCAGTTACGAATATTTTTCTCTCTGCAGTCCACCAGAAGCGACGACGTTATGAAGCGTGTTGGTTAGCGTTAAATTGCAGTAAGAGGTGCGATCTGTGCATCATGTAAGTGTATGATATGACATCAATAATGAGTTACGGTATTTTTATGTTTATGGATTTAGCAAAGTGAAATGTCTTTTTTGCATATGGTAGGCGCGATTTTGTAATTTATGAGTGCAATATGTGATAGCACATTAAAAATCAAAACGTTCACTTTACATATAATACATTTGTTAGGACTGTATGGTCTTTTATACAATCTTATTGTTAGATAACATATATCACACTTAAACGATGTAAATACCTGGTTTATCGAGATTAACATGGTATAAAAAAACTCAGTGATTAATACTGCAATGTATTTATCATAATAATCGAATTATCTTATAAAACGCAGTATCACATATATGTTGCAGAATCAGAGGAAAGAACACGTAACAATGCAGTGCTTTAAAAAGAACAAACAGTGAAAAATATTTTTATTGCATCTGAATGGGGTTTCGTAAAATATTTGAAAAATTTAATTATTGCCAAAAACTGTAATTGCGATCATATATTTATAAAATTAATAAATTTATTAATAAAATAATTAAATAAAATAATTAAATATTTACTAATCATATGAATCATTATTTCAAATTACTTTTGCTTACTGTTTTGCTTACTTCAGCTGTAATAAAAACTTTTACTATAATATTTGTCATATTTATTTAAAAAAATAACGAGTATATATAGAGAAGTATTACGGTAACACTTATTTCAGCGCTTTTCATTACTTAAACCTTAAACAAATGTTATGTTTTATTAAACACGATAGAAATATCTAAAATATATATATAATAAGATATCATAAATGTATATTGTGTGTGTGCTATATGAGGAGTTGTTGCGCAGTGATAAAATATTTTTATGTGTGATCTTATATAATTAATATGCCCGCATAGAGAATAAACTTATTTTGAGTTTCCCCTAATATACATTATATTACATGAAGAATATACATATATTTTGTACCATAAAACATCCCAGACAGCACAATGTCCAAAATCGGGACATAGGACATTTTATAGACGTCATTAAGACGTCTTTTAGACATCATTTCGTAAGACGGCTTAAAGATGTCTTAAAGATATCTTTAATACATCTTATGTCCCGATTTTGGACATGTGTGCTGTCTGGGATAGTTCACCCCTTACTGCAATATTCCGAGATACTGCTTTTGTTAGTACAATCGACAAGGCGAATTTAATTCCACATACCTCGGCCTTTAATTCAGCGACCTTATCTTGAAGCTCCCTTACTTTCTCACTGTCATCTAAATTATTCCTAAGTTCGCCTTCCGCATGCATCTCCTCATTCTAGAAAAATGTTAGGCATTATATATTTAAGTCTTTTAGCATTAAAGTTTGTTAATAATATATGTAAAAGTAACCTTCAACTCGAGAAGAGATATTTTCTGCATAAGTTCCGCCACTTGCTGCGCGTGTTCGGCATCGCGTATCCTAGCCATCATAGCTTCGTCCTTCATTTTCGATTCCAGATCGGAATACTTATGCTGTTGTTCTCTCAGCTTGGCAGCCAGATCTTTCTCCCGTGCTAACGCAGCTTCCAATTCGTCTTTAAGTACTTTTCCACCCTCGTCTTGTCTACGGAGCTGATTAGTTGCTACCTGCACTTGAGTTTCAAGCTCCATAACTTTAAGTCGTAGCTCTTTAACTTCAGTCAACGCTTCCATCTCTCGAATTCTGGTTGTCATTAAGTCCTCCTCAAACTTCTGCACCTCGTGACCCCGATTCTCCCAAAAGAGCAGTTTTTTTGGCGTAGAATCAGCGGCAGGCGCTGATTGAGCAGATCGATGCTCTTGTAGATGCCTCTGCCAAGCTGCACTTAGCTCCATGACCCTCTGCCGCAGGTCCTGTGTGACGCATAATTATGTAAATCTATCTAGCATTATCTAGTGTGATATTCATAAAAAATAGCAAGATATTGTATATGTGTAGGGACATAAAAGACTTTACCTTTAAAGATAAATTAGCTTCCGCCTCTCTAAGCTTAACTGCAATAAGTTCCTCTTGCAAATGAGCAACGGAATTGTCCGGTGTCGATTCGCGCAAAGTTTTCTTATCTTGTTCTAATTCTTGTATCCTTCCTCTGAGTTCCCGAATCAGCGCATCGTTTTCTGCCTCGTGTAATCTAACTCTAACCAATTCCTCTTGCAAACATTGTATCATTTCCTCCTTCTGCGATAATGCTTCTTGCTTCACTAATATCTCGTCGAGTGACGATTGTCTAGACGTCACATTCTCCTCGAGAAGGATCGATAATGATCTCAATTCCTCATGAGCTTGTTCGAGTTGATGGCTCGTCTCGAGATGCGAATGGCGAAGCGCTGCCAATTCTCTCTGCGCTATGAAAGCGGTCTCCTCCTCTTCGGCGCGTGACACTTGGCCTCTAACTAATCTATCGGCTAACTCAGCGGACTCCGCTTCTAGAAGTTCAGTTCTTTGTCTAAGCAATCTGTTTTCTGCTCTGAGCCTACGTAACTCGACCATCTCTTCTTGCTCCTTCATCTTTAAGATGGTGTAATCTTTTTCTAATTTCTTCATCCTTTTCGGATTGATTTTCATTCCATATGCGAGCGTCATGAGGCCATCGGGATCTTTTTCGGCCTTTCCAGGCAATTGCTTTTGGAAAAACTGCATGAAAAGAAAGTTATTAATGTCATTTTAAATAAAGCAAACACATATACATGTATAATCCATATTCTCGTTTAAGAATATAAAATATGCTAAAAATTAAATTTTGCACCGACAATAATTTCTTGAATCTAATTTAATCTTGAATCTAATCTAATGACTTATGAGTGAGTAGCGCAACTTATCAAATAAAATTTTACCTTTAACATGCCCTCCATATCCAAACTGAGCAAATCTTCTTTGCCTAACTGCAGCATCGCCAATGCAACCTTAAAGATAATCTCCATCCCCTCTGATAAAAAGACGTCAAAAATGCGGCATGCTAGGGGAAGGCTTAGCGCTGTAGTAAATAGTGTAAGAAACCAAGAAGATGCATACATCGACGTATGGAAACCTTGGGCCGTGAAGTGAGCATGAAGTTCGGGATGTGCATCAGCAACTAAGTGTTCCAACTGATACATGCACACCCCTAATTCAGCCATACTTGGTTTGAACATGTCCCGTAAGCGATACTCTTGCATTAACGCTACGAGTACAGCAAAAGCTTCTTCCTCTGGCATTTGCTGCAACAATATACAAAATTATTCGAATAAAGCATATGTTTTCCCTTTCTTTTTTCATGTAGAATAAATAATCATTAAGGGAGGACACCACGGTAACTGCCCATTTTCGACTGCCTTCTTTGGTATTTTTTTTTTTTAGGAAAGAATAAAATATATAATCAAAAGAAGTTATGAGCTTTATCACACATATATTAAAGTATGTAAAAAAAATTTTTATTTCTAAAAAAGATACAAAATGACGGTGCATGAGTCGCTATAGCACTAGTGGTTTTCAGCAAACCCTCTCCGCGGCACGCAGCAGAACTCAAACAATTTTCATCCGATTGACTTGAAATTTTAACTGTAGCTTCTCAGATGAATTTAACAGTCAAGTACAACGGGAAATTAAAAAATATATAAAACAAAAAAATAGAGGCGAGTTTGAATAGAAAGTTATAATTTTCGACCATAATTTTTCGTATAAAAAGTGATATATTTTTTACAAATTTTAATTAATCGAAAAATGAGCTCGTACTTGACTGTTAAATTCATCTGAGAAGCTACAGTTAAAATTTCAAGTCGATCGGATAAAAATTGTTTGAGTTCTGCTGCGTGCCGCGGAGAGGGTTTGCTAGTGCTATAGCGACTCATGCACCGCCATTTTGTAGAAATAAAAATTTTTTTTACGTACTTTAATATATGTGTGATAAAACTTATAACTTTTTTTGACCATATATTTTATTCTTTTCTAAAAAAAAGAAGGCAGTTGAAAATGGGAAGTTACCGTGGTGTCCTCCCTTAAAGATACAAGTTCATAAAAATGATTTTATGGATAATTTCTTGCTTTTATATACTTTTTAAATATCACAACTGGTAATAATAATGTTGTTAACACTTTACCTGCATTAAAAGTAATCCTACTATGAATCCTGAACCTTGGCAGTATCCTACTTCGCGATCATGTAGACTATACGCTTTCATAACGTTAAACAAACTCTCCTGACCAAAACCATCCTTTTCTTTGAAAAAATCATGCTCGGGATACGTCCTAGCGATGTCTCTTCTAATTATCCTTTCACAGGCTGATGTTGCTTTAATATACTCGGCGAATTGCTTCTTAACTGGAGAATCATGGGCGCCGCTTAGTAATTGCCAAACAATGCCCCTAAAATAATATATGACCTGAATAATATGAGATAAATATGAAATAAAACAAACATTGTTTTCACATTTACAGCAATGCAACATGCATATATGATATATGTATTACACACATAAAACTACTATTATAAATAAAACTACTAATCAACTAGATAATATTGCTAAGTCATAGCTTTGATAAGATACAATATCTTTCAATACACATGTATATGTGCGTTACCTGAAATGATGAGGTATGCCTTGACGAACCAATTCCTTAACAAATTCTTTTCGTTTCTTCCAATGATAATCCCAGTCAGCCACTATATGACCCCAGAGAGTCCACGTATTCTCTTCGCCATCGGCTGGGTTGTGGCGTCGGGGTGCAGCATCGCCGTTACCTCCGCTGCCCCCCGACGCCACAGACACCTGAGATGTATCGGAGCCCTTCCTGCTGTGATTGCTCTGGAGAGAATTCAGTGACTTTGCATCGGATTCGATCAGCCTGGAATTAATAAAATCATGGATTTTTATTTGCGCTATACCCCGCGGAGAATAACGTGTGAATTTACACAGCACTTTACATAATATTGCGGTATTTTATTCGCGAGCTACCATTATGTACGTTACGTGCGTTAGATACAATTTTCACAAACTATCGATACATTGAAAGATGTCTGACATCTTGCAAAGTCTTACAGATAAATTTCTATATTTCTTATGAATATAACATATTATTTAAAAATATATTTGTAAATTAAAGATTTTTCTCTCATAAGTTATGTAATTGAATTCGATAATGCGCGTTTTCAAGACAAAAAAATTAAATTCATACGTTATACGAAGAAAATAGAAAAGCAAAACTTACGTCTTTTCCCATATTTTTCGATTTTGAGTTAAAAGTGCAGGCTTATTTTGCATCCTACTGTGCATCATTTCCAAGCCAAAATGTGTAGCAAAATTAACATTTAACATTTTTATTCTAAACTTGAAACAAAAGGAAATCCAGGCTATTTATCCAAATATGTGTGCATGCAGGAGGTCTCTCCAATTTCACAAAAAAAATCTTGGAAAGCGAAAAATGTGAGAATTTTTCTTTCTCCGTTTGTTAGGTAAGTATTGATTTATCGGTCCATGCAGGGCACAAGAATCGTTCGGTTCTTGCAAATTCGGAGATGTAGCGGTTTGGCTGTGGTATCAAACGGTAGGCGAGGGCCACTTGATTATTCACCTATTGGCTTCTTCCAGTTTAGCTAATAGAGCCAGCTCGTCAGTCGGTATTTCCTGCGAGGGCGTTATTCGCTGCTCGCAAAGGGTGTCTGACGGCGGACTCGGAAGTATCTTGCCGGTCTGCGTGACGTTACGGGTGGGTTGATGGATGCTGGAGGTGCATAAACACAGCACGCTCATCACCTGCGGTCCATATCGCGACAATCCCAATTGGCCGGCAGGTGCGTTCACGCTATCCCAGGCGGCGTTCTGGCTTCTGAAACGAAACGCGGATTGAATTAACGCGAATACCAATTAACGCAATACGATCCGGGTCTTTCAGCGGTCTACCGCAGCGATCTATTTAAGTGGTATACACTTGAGCGTGTGCCTTCACTTGTAATTGTGCGTCATGAACGCGAGTCGCCTGTGTTCGATCGAGATCCATTAACTAAAACGGAAACATTTGATTTTAACCGATCGACGATTCGGTTTAACCGATAATAATAATTATGATGAAACCAGTTTGTTAATTGCTAATGCTTCTCAATGTTCTTCATTAAAATGGAATTATTCAAGCGGCGCCTTTCTTTACTTAATTTCAGCTTCAGAATTCTGGTCAGTGCAAAGTCATGTATCTAATATATATAAAAGAACAAAAGGAGAAAAATACATATTTAATAATCTATCAGGCACAACGCTCATTTTACCTTTTCGCGGTTTTATTTCTCCTCCAACGAGCTGCCGCTGGGGCCAACAAGCCACGAAGAACCATCGAGACAGTTCTTCTTTAGCTCACGTTTGCGATTTTAGCGTTCGCGGAAAGCGTTCTTGCTTTCTCGTTTCTACCCGTTTTTAACTTCACATCATCGCGCGATTTTACACGCAACAATTGTCGACACCCTTTTCTGCAATACCATTCATTTTTAGACGATCGATTTTACAGAGCGTCTTTTTGCAAATCGATAAGAGACCCATTCCCGATGCATGTCGATTAAGATTTAAATTATTAAGATTTAGAATTACATATCTCAATTCCACTAATTTTTAAAAGTGTTTAAATAAATGATATTTGCATCTGTCACAAACGAAAGATAAAAAACAAATAATGACATCTTTTTGGAAAAAAATTTTCAAAAAGAATAGAAGAAGAGCACGATGAGATACCCCGGTGATAGCTTTGAAATCTGCTATATTCTGAAAGTATCATCAATTTGCTAATTATATGGAAGAAACACCGTGAAAAAGATTTCGATGCCTTAAGTTTGCTGTGTAAAATTTTTGGGACATTTTTCAATAAGTGAAGATTTAGAGAGAAAAATTATCCTGATAAGTATTTTAATATTTTATAACGAAGAATATCTTTCTGTAGGGACAACGACACTCTTGTGAAACGCCTCGTATGAACGCCGTGCTCGGTGAAGCAACATGAAGCAGCTCGACACGAAGGAGATCAAGAAGGAAACAATTAGTGCGTGTGAACGAATTAGCGGGCGAAAGAGCAGGTGAATCCGAGCTAGCTATTATACGACTATGTATTATGTACTGTATGCAGAAGCAGCAAAACGGAATCAAACGGAATACGACGGGATACCGTTTTTCGAGCCGCGTCGAGGAAACAAGAATTAATTATAGAATTTAATTATTTCGTTTACTTAGCGCATCTTTAGAATTATTTGTATATATTACATTCATTTGTGTCCTACTTGTATTCTAAAATTTGTGTAAATCAGTATTTTATTAAGAATCGAAAGATCAAAGCATCTTCAAAGTTCATTAAAATTTTCTCACAATTTTCCAGTTTTATATAAATATTTAAAGTATATTATTAATCAAATTGTTACCCCTGTACATATATGTTTTCGAAAAGTTGTAGAGCAGGAAGTTATCTGTTTTAAAAAATTGGTTTTATTATACACTATCTTAATGTCAATGTTGTCTACAGACCGCGGCCGATGAACACCTGCGTCGCGTCGTCAGAATTGCTGCGTCGTAAAAATTTCAAGTTATTATCAGGCAAATTACTGACCTATATGCAGCACAGCTCGAATGTTAACGAAAGCTATTGCTAAACTATTTACGCGCAGAAGAAAAATAAGAAAGAAAACTTCAGCAAAAGAGCCAAAAATAAATTCATTTGCCAGGAATAAATTCGCTTAAAATAATATTTGCAAAGCATTTCGTTAATTCAATTGCATTAATTTTTCCATTATTAAACAAGTTTATATTTTTTAAATAAGTAAAAAAGATACACTGATGTGTATCTTTATTTTAGTAATTAATGATGTTTTAATGGAAGATAGAAATTACACCAAATACGATTTGATAATTAAAATGATTCAGACCGCGGAATGAAAAACATTTTTTATTTAATCTTAGATGAGTTAAGATTCATTATTTAATATTTTCTTGTGGCATAATGGGAGCGTTTCTCAAACAGTTTACAACATACTGAAAGAATTTAAGGCTCGTTTCTGCCAAGTTAAAAGGACTAATTACTTAAGGAGGTTGTAAGTAGAATCAGAAATTCCATAAAGAATTCCAAAAAATTTAAAACATAAGCTCTTTTATAAATAATGTCAGCACGTGAATTTTTTAGATATTTTCATCGTTTAGTTTTTGAGACCATTTATATTAAGTTCAAGATTTTTAATGAAAGTCTCGATGCTGCGTATCAATTACCAACAAAAATAACTATTAAAAATATTAGGAATTAAAAGTTTCTGGTTATTATTTTGTTTCTCTTTAGCAGCAGCAGAGAATTAAGCAACGAGATCGACATATTTTTAGCGTTTTATTTTAATGCACGCACAAAATGTCGTAAAACTCTTTTCGCCACTTTCGCGAAATTAAATCTATAATCGTTTGTTATTTAACTTTTAAATCAAAATGCAACAATGTACTTAAAAAATAAGTTAACAAAAATCGTGTCAGTGCGTATACTCTGGTAACGCAGATAACGTAATCAGAAACGCGTTTGCTCGGATGTCCGCGGCTCCTTTTTCGCCTTATCAAGATGCAGGCTCTATCTCTCTTTCTCTTTCTCTCTCGCTCTCTCGTTTCCTCGATGGCGAATTGTTAAACGGTTAACTCAGCCAATTCGATACGATATCGCTTCACTTATTTCCCGATTATCCCGGCACGGTGGGATCCGGCTAGGCATGTACTGCTGGAGAGTACGAAATGGGTTTGAGGGTCGATGCAGCCCGCGCAGGCCAGGACGCTCCACATGCGCAGCGACGTCCGTCTCCTGACAAATAAATAAGAGGATACCGAGTACTTGGAGCCTGCGGTCGAGAGCAATGGGCGACCTGGGCGTTCTCGTCGACAGATAAAAAATAATTACGCAAATAAAAATTAATGTAGGGAGAGAAAGAGAGAGATTTAATCATAATTTAGTTCTTTTCAAATGTAATAACTTTTCCGAGAAAATCTGAAGAAATTTTCCAGGATATTTTTATGCAATTTTTCTGCGATATTACTTCATAAACATTGTATTTTTATTTTATCATAATTCTTCCGTAAATATAAAGCTGATTCTTTAGCATAGAATTTTCTAATTAATATTTTTAGTGAACGATTTATTGAAGGACCGAGATTTCAGTATTAATTTATATTATTTACTTGATATTATTTCGAAAACAAGAAATAATATTATTTAATTGTATTTTAAAGATTCGATTAAACAGTTATTTTTTAATTTTTTATTGATTATTTTTATAATTAAAATTAATCATCCAAATCTCACAAAAACAATTCGGCGAACCCTTCGCAATTGAAACAGAGAATCACTTACTCTCTTATCACATATTAGAAAAATAAATATCATTTTATATCTCTAAAGAGATACACGAAGATGTAGAAAGAAGAGTTAAAATTTTTTCTTTGCTTAAACAAACAATAATAGAAAATAATCTTTTGAACGCTACAAAATAGCGTTCACATAATTTTAACAAAGTCGTTCACCGACTTTCAAATAAAGATTTATCAATCCAAAACAAAATAATAACTCTTTAAAGAATGACAATACTTCCAGTTAAAGAAATTGCTCAACATTTCATATAATTTTAAAAATGTAATAAATTTTTCAAAAACATTTTTCAAAAAAGTGTTAAAATCAGAAAATTGCGAAAATAAAGAGGAAATATGGTAAACATTTAAAAAAGTTAAAAGTTTTTAAACCCATTACAAAAATTATCGTAAAATAATGCATAAGATAGTATAACTTTACAGTAACAGTATCGATAACTGTTGCGTATATATTTTGCATATTTTCCTAGTAACGTTTATTCGTCATCATTCATCGCCGGAACATTTGCCTGCCCGTGACTAGATTATATCATGGCATAATTTCGATCCATCCTGTGCAAAATGATTCATCGTCATCAGAAAATATTTTCCAAGTATTTTCGCTAGAATCTCTGGACCTTGTTTTGAATAAAAATAAAAGATTACCTGCTGTTCAATTTTTAACTGGAATTCTATTTCCTGCCACATCTCTTGCTCATCTCTCAATTCAGATTCCGTTCAAATGAAAAAGCCCGCGTGCTTCTGATTAATTAAAAAATATGAAATTGGATATTTGTATTCTGTAAAAATTTTTTTATGTAGGTATTCTTTTAATCGAAACAATGTCGACTGCGAGGAAACAGAAAAAAATGCGAACTTATAAAAAAAAAACCCGTTACTTTCGCATTGTTACTCACGATCGCGTCATATTGAATGAATAACGAATAATTATTGTTAACATTTACATTGTACACATGTTTCCTCATCTGCAGCAATATTAATAAAATATTACATTCTCGTAAAGCGGAGTTCAATAATTCAGTTTGTACCATTTCAATTAATAGTTTAATTTTATAAACGCGTTTATATACTGCTTTCTATACACATTGTTATTTCATTGCACCCTTATAACATTTAATTGCATCAATATTTATTTTATTGAATATTTATTATAAAATCAAATTTTATTATTGCACATGTTGGCCATAAATTAATAAATTTTGCAAAAATTGCGAGAAAAATTCAGGTTATCCAGAAATATTTTTTCCTTTGAAAATATTTACATTAAATCCGCTAAATCACGAGATAAAAATATCTAACATAAGTATGTATATTCACATCTGCGGGAAATTGCCAATTATGTAATACCATCCCCGGAATTTTGCACACCGCTTACGTGGCCACATTTATGTGTATAATATCGTCGCTTATGCGATGAAAGGACATAAGTTCCACGTTCTTTTACAGAGAAGTTTCAGAAAAATTGAATACATTTGAAATATGCGGCTTTAATAATGCATAAGGATCTCCCTGGAGTAATGCACAGCTGAAATGGCCGTAACTACTCGAGAGAAAAAGTTAACATGAAAAGTCCGCAACATATGTATACAGATGACACATCCTCATTTGTCTATTTATATAAGCGACAATATATATGCCCTGAATTTAGTATTAGTACGTATATTTCAATTCAACGCTTTTATTTAATTGGACAAAGGCACAAAGGGACAAGAGGTAGAATGGTTACATTAATTTATAAAAGCTAAAATTATTCAACATATTGCAAAATTAATATTATTCGCCCGAAATATTGAAGAAAATTTTCCGGATTACCTAAATGTTTTCTCTCAATTTTTGTGAAATTCATTATTTATGATCCCATTATATTTAAATGTAGCCAACATGTGCAAAACAATTTCATTCTGTGTTTAATAACATTCTATGTTAATAAAATAATAAAAATGAAGTAATTAAGTTGAAGCAAAACTATAATGTTCTATCAAATCAGTTTTACAATAAATGTATAAAAATATGTTGTATAAAATCATTGATATCTCTTTACTCCAACTCGAGCACTATAATTAATCTTTTTACAAGTGCACATACGTTAGGAAGATTAAATTTCAAAGTATTCAATGAAGTCTGATGATTTATTTGTGTGTGTGCAGGCACACCTAGGTATTACGGCATGTTTCTGTAGAATTGATGTTATTTTTACGCTCAAATCAACTTTATAGAAGGTCAGTGTATTCCCACTAGACGGGATCGTTTTAGCATCAAAAAGAGGTTCAATAAATTCAAAAATATAGCATATCGCTTCTGTTTCTGCTGAAATCAATCTTCTATATACATATCCTTCATATAGAAATTTATGTCAATATAAATTATATTCACTGAACTCGACAATATACCGCCTCACGGATATCTACAATTGTTTTAATATAAATGCTCGGACAAATTAAATATTTAGAAATTGAAATTTACGCGAGACAGAGAGAAAGAAAATAGCTTTTTGTATTTTTCGTACTGTCAGCAACGCTATCACACTAAACAAGTAAATATAGGCATTGGCGAACGAATTTTATCTGCTCTAGTTATGGCTCATAGTACATCCCACACGACTTACTATGTGACTTCAATTGAACGTAACTGCAAGAGTTAATATCTTCGATATCAATCACTTTAAGCAACTTTTTATAAGTCGTTTTTCGGCAGCAAGTTTAATAAATTTTTAAGTTAATCTTCCAACAAGTGTAAATATATAAAACCCTCCATTTTTTCCTTTATTTTTCTAAAAAGTAATATTTTTCTTTTTAATCTTTTTTAAGGGCAATATAATATCTGCTTATATATTCTGCATAATATTATTTTTAGATGTAATTTCTCTTTAGGCGAATTCTACCCCTAAATAACATTTAGAAGATTATTTTGCCCAAAGATTACACAAATATTTAATAAACTTGATGAAACATGGAAATGTAATATAAAGCAAACTTTGTTCAATTATTATTGATTAAATTTTAAAAAGGGGAAAAAGGCTAACGCGGAACTACGAGCGACGTAAAAGATTCAATCATGGTAATGGCAGAATGTAGGTCGCATTCAAATTATTTATTAGGCTTGTATGTGGCGTAATCGACGCATTTTCAGTTTCCGCGCGAAAACACAATACGCGAAACGCTGAAAGGAAGAGGCATAGATCCGGTACCGAGTTATTGACCCGTAATTTACACCGACATTTAGCGTTAAAGGTCGCCTATCTGCTTCCAAGTCTCACTGATGCAACGTGTTCCGTCTGGTTGCCCAAATAAAGCGACAGGCATCCTAAAACTGTCCAGATGCACCGCCCACCACCGCTGAAGTTGATACAAGACACATTTAAAAACGCGACTCAATTATATTTCATTCTAATCTGATTAGAAATATATCTACAATATTCCTCTTTGTTTACAATTTATACTTGCTAAAAAAATATCTCATCCCGGAATCAAGTAATAAAATAATCAATCTATTTCGAGTTATTTTAACTTTATTTTAACGAGGAGTTGCACTTCAGAGAGGGCTTAATTATCGAAAAAAATACTCGATCTAAAAATTTCAATAAACGATGACATTTAATCGAACTTTTGTTACGAATCAATAATCTCCATATAAAGTCATCAGCGCGATTGAAAAGTATACTCTCGTGGATATTCGTATATGTTCTATTAGGATTAATTTCGAGCAATTTTATTATTTTAACGAGGAGTTGCACTTCAAGAGAGGAATTAATTATCAAAAAATATTCGACCTTAAAATTTCAACAAACGATGACATTTAATCGAACTTTTGTTACGAATCAATAATCTCCATATGAAGTCATCGCGATTGAAAAGTATATGTATACCCTCGTGGGTATTCGTATACGTTCCATTAGGATCACTTAACGTGCGCGGCACAAGTCCTTTCACGCCTCGGAAGGTAGTTCCATCTAATTTAGGGATTTAACGATGTGTGGAAGAAAGATGAGCGAACGGTAAAAGTTATCGAGTGTCTCGTAACTATATCCGCGAGGAATGCTCGAGCTTGTGGGTCCTCGCGATTTTAAGGCGGCCTACCGTGCGACTTTCGCGCAGTTCGATACCGTTTCACCTTACAGTTTTGCAACGGCACGCGAAATTAAAGAAATTAGTATTGCCAGTTGCCACATTATGCCCATTCCTTTTCTCACGCGGCGGCGCGTTAATTTTATTGTCGCGGCGAACGCGAACATTTTGAGGTCAACATACTCGTAACAGCTGAAAACGTTATTCCCGTGTTTCCACCTACATATATAATCAAATAAGATCATTGCAACAATGTAAATGAAATGAATAAAATTATATAGAGATCGTTGAAATCGAGGCCTTATTTATCTTGTGCTTTATATTATATCTACGTTACATCAATATGTGAAATAATAAGTGTTGAAACAAAAGTTTCTTTAAACAAATATAATTTTTATAGTAACTATATAACTTTTTTTTTAAATTTGTCATAATAATAAATAAATAAAATTATAATAAAATCATAATAAAATATATAAAATTGATATATATAACATACATTAGATCAATTGCAAAATTAAACACTGCAAGTGTAAATATCCTTGTCCTTGTGAAATACAATTTCACTGTTATCAAACACGTTTAACGGGTCTAATCTCTTTTCTAATTTCTGCAACAAATCGAAAGTGTTAATCAACAACTTTTAACACTAATTTTACTATTAATTACTAAATTAATAAGCTCTCTATTCCTATATTACTCAAACAAGATATATCAAACAGATCTTGTCCTCGCCTTTCACCAACGTCTCCTCACGAGATTAGTTTCTTTTTCTTCACAGATGCATTTCACATCACAAAACCAGAAAGTGTCTCTCTTACAGAATATATCTATTCCACTACCTGAGAAACGGCGACCTGGTGACGGCAACCTTAATCCTCCGGAAATACCCCGCTCTCCTTTCATCCGTGTGTCCCGACAGGATCAATTATTTTTCTCAATTACCCACTGATGGCTTCGAGAGAAAAAAAAAAAAAAACAATTCAGGAGAAACTTCCCCTCTCCCCTCGTCGCGGAATTTCCACCCACTTGTGCCGCCCACCTTCGCGGCTCTTCAATTAAATACAGACAGCAACCTCGAACGCTGACGGACGCGGTGCACTTGGTGTGAAAGTGCCGCCGTTCCCTCGAAAGGCGAGCGAGCGAGCGATCGCGGCGAGAATGACGATGACGATAATAATAATAACAATAAAATGAGCCGCGCGGCAACGCGCATATGTACATGTAACCGGAAAGGGGATACGCGGCCCCGTACTCCGTAACTTCCGTAGCCGTGTTAGCAAACAAACTGGTGGTCGCGCGCACAGGTGGACCGGACGGCCGCGTTTCGCGGGCCATCTGGTCGACGCGTCCTCGGCGGGGGTGGGAGGGGGGGGGTCGAGTCGCTTACCTCGGGAACCTCGGCGTCGCCGCGAGTCCCGGCGATCGTTCGAGGATGCAGCAGCCCGATCGTGCGGCACGAAAGCGAGACGGGAACACCACCACCGGAGTCACCGGAGACACGCAGAGAAGCAACGGGGAACCGACGATTAAACGGAGCGCATACGCGGCTGTCACCACACTGTCATCCACCGACGAGACGGGGATTCGACCACGCGCAATGTTACCAACTGACACCACTGACAGTACTGACGCGGCCCGCGCCGCCCGCGCGGCCGCGGTGCATGAATGGAACAGGGAACAGTGAATAAGAAACAGGGAATAAGGAACGGTTCAAAATTAATATATGCATTGTGCACATGGAATACAGAATATAGAATAAAATCTCATCACTGTTGCTCAGCGCTATTCCTCCGTTCCTCTATTCTGTGTTAATGATTCGAGTTACATATTATGTTGATGAATTTTATATTGAACCGTTCCATTCATTCCCGCGGCCCGCGGCGACTTGCGGCGGCCATGTTGTCGCGCCGAGTTCGCGGCTGATTTCTGTCTGCTCCTTTTCGAAAAGCGAGCGATCGATTTTCGACCCGCGATCCTCTTCGAGTTTGTTTAAAAAATCTCACGGGGGACGCGGGCACAGTATAAGTGAGAACAATTAGGTACACTTTTCGTGTCGGTGCTTTTGATCTTTGCGATCATCCGCCATGCTGTTGATTGTGCGATCGCGCTTTATTTGATATAATATTATTCATAGTCGGATTTTATTTCAAGCCCGTCTTATAAATTAATGTCTTAAGATTGGTTTATGACATCTTAAGATTGTGCTTAAGACGGTCTTAAATATAAGATCTGACTATGAACATCGGCCTATATGATCTTATCTTATTATCTCGACATTATGGTTACCATGAAATATTTTACTCTATTTAACATATGTATTTTAATAAAGTATGTTAAGAATTACATTTCTATCTTTTCTAATATTTCGTGCAAAATCGATGTCTTCAAAATTAGTTTCTATAAATATATTTAATAATATTATCGTGTTTAATAATAATAGTTCCTAAAAATATATTTATAATAATATGCATTGCATGCATAAATATAAATCTTAATTATTTTTATTTTTTAATTTTATTTTTACTTATTAAATTAATGTCAATCATTTTTATTATTTGATTGTGCTTAAGACGGCTTTAAATATAAGATCTGACCATGAATACCGGCCTATGATCCTATTTTATTATCTCATTATGGTTACCATAAAATATTTTACTCCTTTTAACATGTATTTCATAAAGTATGTTAAGAATTACATTTCTATATCTTTTCTAATATTTCATGCAAAATCTATGTCTTCAAAATTAGTCTCTATAAATATATTTAATAATATTATCGTGTTTAATAGTTTCTAAAAATATATTTATAATAATATGCATTGCCATGCATAAATATAAATCTTAATTATTTTTATTTTTTAATTTTATTTTTACTTATTAAATTAATGTCAATCATTTTTATTATTTGATTGTGCTTAAGACGGTTTTAAATATAAGATCTGACCATGAATACCGGCCTATGATCCTATTTTATTATCTCATTATGGTTACCATAAAATATTTTACTCCTTTTAACATGTATTTCATAAAGTATGTTAAGAATTACATTTCTATATCTTTTCTAATACTTTCATGCAAAATCTATGTCTTCAAAATTAGTTTCTATAAATATATTTAATAATATTATCGTGTTTAATAGTTTCTAAAAATATATTTATAATAATATGCATTGCCATGCATGCATAAATATAAATCTTAATCATTTTTATCATTTAATTTTATTTTTACTTATTAAATTAATGTCAATCATTTTTATTATTTGATTGTGCTTAAGACGATCTTAAATATAAGATCTGACTATAAATATACCGGCCTATATGATTTTATCTTATTATCTCATTCTAGTTCCCATGCTGCAGCTACCATGAACAATCACCATATTATTAGTTGTGCACATCGCCATATTCATTTCCTTCCAACTTCTCTCTCTCGACAGAGTCTACCTACTGTTCTGACTTATACTGTGACGCTATATAGGCGCTATATAGGCGTTTCTCGGTGCGCGCGCGCGGTTGACGCGCTCGCGGGTCGCGCTGATGCATGGAGCAGGGGGACCGAGTATTGTCAAGATGGAAGGCGCACGGGGCTGACCGTACGGGGGCGCAATATGGATTATTTCGCCGCGTAATTCCGGCCCGCTCGCAAACCCGAGTGTTTCGCCGTCCCGTTCGTACTCGGATACCCCCGGGCGCGAGGTGCGAGGAAAAGCGCGCGCGGTCGTCGGCCGAATACCGGCGCTGCGAGGGTCCATCAGGCAAGGGGGGGGGGGCCCGGATGGTGGTGTCGCGCCGCTGCTGCAGCGCGATTGTGCGGCGCGATCGAACGCGGTAATGAGAGAGTTGTCACGAGGCGACGGCGCGGCAACGGAGCGAGCCCTCCACAATGGTGGATAACAGTTGCATTATCGAGGGGAACGTCAAGTTTCGCGACGGCAAAAAGGTGAGCGACCCTTTTCTCTCCTTCCCCCCCCCCCCCCCTCCTCCCCCTCCTCCTGCCGCGCTGCGATCGCTCGCGTTTTTCGCCCGGTCCTTCCCCCTTTCTCCCCTTGCTCCTCCACGCTTCATTTTTTTTCCACCCTCGACTCGCACGAAAATCGCGCGAACGCGTTCCCCCCTTTTTTACACCCGCGTGAATTCGCCCTATTATTCGCGACTTCGTCCCCCCGCGACGCGACGCGCCGCGCGAGCGAGGCGCATTGCGGGGCGAAGGGACAAGGGAAAAGGTATAGGGGGGTGGAGGGTTTTCCTATATACCCTGCACACGAATTCGGGAAACGTGCGCCGGACGCGCGATGCTTATCGACGAGTCACCTGTATGTGCACACGACTCGCCTGGCGCACGATAAAAATTATGTAATGATTACGGGGGGCGGGTTTTGTGTAGCGTGCGTTATGTGTACTTTGCGCGACGCGCCGGCGGCTTGTTTAGTTTTCCCGAGCGTTTTATGCTCAGGCTGGACCCCAGGAGTACGGCATCGACGGGCCTGGGGCCGCCGGATTTAATTCTCGACAGCGGGGGACACGATTAACGTCTCGCATTTCACTTATAAACAATTAAATAAGATATGAATTCTATGATGACCAACACAAAAATCGGAGTAAATAGCTTTTAACGCAGTATTGAACTGTCATCAATGTTTGATGTATTCTTACCACGCGATTATTTAACCGTGAGACGTGAAGGATGAATAATTTGTCGTTCATTTCATTTATTCATGTTTATTCGTTTTTGTTGAATAGATATATAGATAAATCTATTTGCTAGATCTGTTAAACGAAAATAAAAGAAATTTTAACGAAGGAAATACTCTTAATAATTTTTTGCGATCTTTTTCGTATAATTTTACTAACATTGTAAATCTTTAAAAATGCGTTTGTTTTAATATTTAATACGATTTTTTAAATATTTACAATGTTAAATTTTATCACAGAAAATTCTTTTTAATCTGGTCCATGTTAGTTTGTACTCTATAATTTTTATCAAGCACGATTGTGTGATGAAATTTATTGAATTTATTAACATTTAAGATGTTTTGTAAGAATGACGTGATTAATTCCTGACACATGTTATTCTATTATCAGTGTAAATATGTCTATCGTGCGTGTTATCAGAGACTTTTATACAGAAATATTTTACTCCTTTCAGCATGTATTTGATAAAGATAAGAATTACATTTCTATATCTTTTCTAATATTTCGTGCAAAATCTATATTTCCAAAATTAGTTTTTAAAAATGTATTTAATTATATTATTATGTTTAATAATAATAATTTCTAAAAATATATTTAATAATATGCATTGCATGCATAAATATAAATCTTAATTATTTTTATCTTTTGATTTTATTTTTGCTTATTATAGTTAATGTCAATCATTTTTATTATTTATGTATCGATACTCTCTCTGCGATATCTCTTCAAGATATTTGGTGTGAAGTATATCTAAAGTGGTTTTTGAGAAAAGAAATTACATTATTTAAGAATAGGCTGCAGGGAGTAACTAATCCAAGTCTATAAAAAGCTAGGTCCTCGTTTGCTAATAAGAGGGTGGTAGAGCAAGGTACTTGAGAAGATAGAAGCCTCGTTTACTTTGATCGTGAACTCAAACGAATACGTGAGAAAGTTCAGTAGTTTTATATAATTTTCATCACAATTGTGCTTGATAAAAATTATAGAGCACAAACCAAATTAAAAAGATAGAATTTCCTGTGTAATAAAATTTGATATTGCAAATATAAGAGAATTGTATTAAATATAGTTATAGCTGCAAATATCACATTTAAAAGTATAAACTAAAATAAGAAACTACTAGGTATTTGAAACTATTATTACTTGATTAGAAATTATTATTTATTTAAAAATATAAACTATTTTTTTGTGATTATTGTGTTTGAAATTTGGTTACCAAATTATTATATAAATGCAAAAATGGATTAAATAAATAAATATATTATATATTAATAAAGCAAACATATTTAATTTCCCAAACGTAAAATCCTGAACGACTATATATTTAAATATTGTCTATCGTAGCTTATTTGTATACGCTTATATGTTTATTTAATACCTGCGATAGAGAATCGATTACTGAAAAATATTAAATATAATTATATATCGAATTATTTTGTTATTTTATACATCTGAACGATATAATTTATTTTACAGTGGAAGTCAAGATGGTGCGTTATGCGGAAATTATCGCCAGTGGCAGGTAAAGTCTCACGCTTGTTTTTGAACGCAGTTGCTAACAATAGTCTTACTGTTTTGTCGTTCGTTTACCTCAAACGAGCTAATAATAATCTTTAATTAATGAGACTTTGATAAGATTGTGTTAATGGCATGCATATACAGATTTGCGTTGTGTCACGGTTGCATTACACCGTAGTGGGTGAAAAAGAAGGGAAAGGAAGGAAGCAATAAGATAATAAACAGGAAAACATTGCACACTCTTGGAGCGTTTCTACTTTTTGCTTTCACTATCATGGTGATACGAACGGTATCTCGCAATTTGCATAATAGACTCCCTCTTATCTCCGCTATGTTGTGTCTGCTTGGCAAACTGTGCAGAATGCATTATACCTATTTTTCTAACATGTTCTTTCTTTTGATTTCACGGTTGAAGAAATTTTGAGTTTATCGCAGAATAAATGTCGCTTTGGCTTGTTACAAGCCAACTTGTTTATGAAAATGGATCGTTAATAAATAAGAGTATTGTCATCCCCATTTTTTTTAAATAAACAAAATTGACTTAAGACTTTGATGTGATGGCATGTATTAATTGATTTTATTTTGCATAATATAGTGATACAACATTTCGGATATTTATATGTAACAAAACGTACCGCATTTTATAATAAATTTTGATCACGTATAATAATTAAACCGGTTAGTTAGCAACCTTCTCTATTTAATATAGTTAAAATATTGTTTACGCAATTGTTCAATATCCATTTGTTTAAAATTAATTGTGGCAATTGAGCGACGGATCTCTGCATTTCACGTGTTTTACAAATTGGTGGAATTTGTCATCGAAAAATTAATTGGTTCCACACCTCTCTCTCCCTTTAAGGGACCCTTCCTGCTTGTTATCGGTTACAAAGGACCCCTTCCTTGGACCTTCCTAGGGTGACAGCTGGCACATCTGTTGCTGCCTGAAGCAACAAAAAAAATTTCCAAGAACAGCTTTGCTCCTGGCCAATAACCATTAATATATAATCCCTGTAACTTGAGGATATTTTCGGACTAAAAATCTGAACGCTTCATAAATTTTTCTTGGGTGAAACTTAACGAGGAGAACGTAAACATATGACGAAATTTATTTCGAGACATTGGAGACAAATGTTTCTGTAAATGGGAATGCGTTTATTACCACTTATTTAACGGAAAATAATTATAGTAAAACGTTGAATGAATTTATACATGTTAATAAATATCTATTATTTCGTATACACATGTACGGTATAAGAAAACAAATCTCCTCCTTAATTTAATAGAGGAAAGAAATGAGCACAAAAGAGAAGTTAAAAACATCGTGCAACGTTAAAATATATGTGCGGAGCAAATGAATATTCCTTTTTTTTTCCGTTAACAGATTGCTTGCATTTGCAACTTTATGGGGACAGTAAGGATCGTTACAAGCAAGGCCAAACAAAAGCGTCCCTGAGCTTGCAACACTTTCTGGGCGTGGAAAGTGGTTTTACACTCGACAAAGAATCCAATACGATTGCTATAATTTGCCAAGACGTGACAGTCGTTCTCGCATTTGATACGCGAGAGCGATTGATACAGTGGCAAGTTAAGATCTCGAACAATTTAGGCGAAGGTAAGTTGTACTTGAAGTAACGTTATTGCGAAAGTGAAAGAGAGAGAAAGAAAGAAGGAACGAGAGGCATTATATATGTATTATGGAGACAAGATACACACTCTCTCTCCCTTTATACGAAATTCTGAGATAAAAGTATGATAGTATGATTAGTATTTAATTCAATTTTTTTTTCAACAGATCAGCACTTCCTGATACTCATCTCCTCGGTACCATCAAAAGCGAAGTTCAGTAATGGACCGGCGCACTTGCACATACAGGACCGTCGCTTCTGCATCACCATCGGCGTGCCTCCTCGGCTCGTCGGTATCTGGGAAATCGCGCATCTCCGGCGATACGGCGTAGTCGAGGGCAGATTCTGCTTCGAGGGCGGCTCGAGATGCGGTCGGGGGGAGGGGCTGCACGTGTTAATAACCGATCAGGGGGACGACATCGTCAAAACGTTGCAGTTGGCGGCTGAGGGAAAGCTCACGACAAAGAAACGATCGCCGCTTGGTAGGGAACAATTGTCGTTGCTGCAGGACAGCCCGGGGCGACGTCAGTGTTCCCGCGCCGAGACCAGGGCCAGCGATTTCTTCTCCTCGACCGTGTATACGACGTCGACGTACGAGGAGCACTGCGACAGCTGCAAGAACGAGAGCTCGCCGTATTGGTCATCCACGGAGAGCAGCAGGCAGCAGACGGAGATCGACGGCGATTACAGTTGCAGAGACACGGTGTCCATATCGGAGCTACCTGATCAGCAGCCTGGTGGCGAGTGGCGCAGCTGTTCGCTAACTCGTCAGGGCGCGGCGGGCCTTGAGAGGTGCGCGAGTTGCATCAGTAAACTCGGTACCGTTTCGAAATCATCGACCCTGATCACAACCACTATGAGCGGCATAAGCAGCCCCGCTGCGAGCACGTTGAACAATCTAGGATGTCACTTGCAGCCTCGCACCTTCGACCGGCTCTCCTTGTCCTCCTACAGCAGCAGCAGCCACGAGAGCGATTACTCCAGCTCGCAGCAAATCGAGTGTCAGTGCGGGCTGCAGTCGAAAACAACCGCCCAGTCTCAGGCGGCACAGACGACGGCTCGTCAAATGTCACCGAGCCCGAGCGCATTACCGCCGAGACCGCCGAAACCGTCCCAACCGCCCTCACTGCCAACGACCAACCAATCCGTCACTGCCAAGAAGCCTAAGAAACCACCGATGCCACTGCCCGCTGAACAGCAAATCTGCGTGCACGCTCGGAAGCCCCAGCAATCTCAGCAAGCTCAGCAGCAACCCGCAGCACGCGGCGCTGCGGGACCTTACGAGAACTACGACATTCCCAAAACGATTCTGGGACATCACATGCTGTTGGAACAAGGCCCGCAACCGGAACAGTATTACGACACACCAAGAAAGATAAAGGAATGTCTGACACTGCCGAAAACTTATCCCAATTACGACACACCTCAGGTGCCGCAGGCTGTGGTCCTGCAAGGATGTGGATGTCCTGCGAAACTCACAGTACAGTCACCCAGATCTTCGGGATGCCCATGTCACAACGTTATGAGCTGGGCCGGCTTTGTCTTACCCTACTGCCGACGCGGCGCGGGAATCGAGCCTACCGGCGTAACCGTTCATCCCGTGAAGCTGTCAGGTGAAGGCAAGATGCCGGTAGTGAACGCGAGCGGAGAAGTTTCCATTTACGCAACGGCCAGAAGGGTGAATAAAAATGAATCCGCCGACGAGAAGGCGACGGATAACTGCGGCTGTGCCGCGGGAAATAAATCGAACAATTACGAGAACGTCGAACCGGTGATAGACACGCAACCGGAAGCTAAGCAAGCGAATTATGTGAACATCGACTTTACGCAATCGCTGGAGCATTACGAGAACAGCAAGGACGTTTTAACGAAGAGCAGTATCTCGCAGGAGGAGATTGAGAAGTTCGCGGATCAACTGAAGGAACCAGCGCCCGAAGCGCCGTGCGAAAATACTTCGAAGGTCTGCGAGAAATGCGGTCACGCGAAGGAAAAGGAGAACGATTATTTGGTAATGGATCCGGACCAGCAAACCCCGAAGAAATCGTTCCCCGCTTATTTGCCGATGCAACCGGCGCACAACGCTTGTTCGAAGGAAATCCTGTCTAGGCTCTGCAGCAGCGGCATCAAGAGTTCCAGCAATCCGACGTTATCGGGATCCACGTTGCTCGAGGTGAATAAGAAGCGTTCCGACTCGGAGTATCGTGTGCCAGGATCGGCGATGTTGTCCAGCCCGTATCTTAGGCGTCGTTATCTGGACGTGGGTAACGTTGCGGAGCCTGGCGGTAGCTTAGGCATGCTACTCAGGAAACGATCTTACTCGGCGGAATCCGCGCATTACCTGGACGACGAGAGCCGCACATTTCCGTCCACGCTTACCATCCACAAGTGCTCGAGCGAAGCGGATAAGAACACTTTGATAACCGGCGAGCCGCAGAGCGTCAACTCCGAAAGTAAGATCAGTGGTAATCAGGAGAGCGGGCATACGTTGACGGCCGCGTCTCAGCCGTCGTTCATCAAGATCCGACGCTCGTCGTCCGTGCCGTCCAAGACCGGGCACAACAGAGATTCCTCGAGCAGCAACGATTCCGGCGTTTCCACCGGCTCCTTGAGTCACCGTACGGCGGAATTCGTGGAGTTCGAGTTATCGTTGGCGACGCCCGTCGCCACGACGGTCAAACAGAATATGCTATCGGTCTGCCGCAAAAGTCCACCGCCCACGTGTTATCACAGCAGCCTGCCGAGGAAGTCCAAGTCCAGCGATCCTCTCCGTGAAATATCCTTCCAGTTCCAGAAGATCAAGATACCGACAAAATCTTCATCCGCGGAGGCCGACATACCCACGTGTTTACCGAAGGCCACGAAGGGCTTCAACAGTCCCGGTGAAGTCTCCAATGCACCTTATATCGATTCACGAAGTACCAGCAGCGGTACTTCCGACATGTCAGATTACATCGAAACTTTGTCGCTGTCCTCACACTCTTCGTCCGATACGCCTGACAGCCTCAGGTAAGGGTCTTAAGGTAGCTGCAACTTTTGCGGAAGTTCTATTATCTTTCTTCTAACTTCTTAATTTATATATGACTCCATCAAAATATATAAAGCTCTATAGAGTTATTGTTTCTTACAAATTTATAAGATATTTAAGAATTTTATGACTTTCTTTTAGCTATAACTTTTCTATATATAACTTTGTCATTGATCTATTTTTAGCTGTGCAATTCATCACTTTTTTATTTTAAAATATTTAATCAATATGTTTTGATTGAAGTTTATAAAATAATTAAATGAACAGTTTTACTAATTCACTATTTTGTTTCACGTGCAATTCGCTTAGATACTTCAGTTTTTCAGATGGTTGACTTTGGAGATATTATTTTTCAGATTAGATCCTATCTCTGTGTACTATGATAAAATAAAAATAAATTTAATACAAGGTGATCTTATTTGGATCGTAATAGTTCAGATAATTAATAACGATGTAATTAATTATTTCTAATAAATTGATTCTTTGTGCAACTAATTAACGTGCGAAAATTATGTATGTTTATATAGATTAGGAGGCAGAACGGTGGCAACAACTCTTCGACCTCGTAGCGGGAAGGAATATTATAAGATTGATCGAAGTATCTTGGTAGAACAGGGACGGATTCTCACAACGGCATCTGCTAATTATGCAAATATCACTCCAGTGTTAGAGAAGAGCGAATCACCGTCACCTGGATACATGAGCAGTTCACCCTTTGAGCAACCACAACCCACTCGTGAGCACTTTTTATTCCCCGAAGTAAGTACTGCAGTCTATAAGAAAATGAATTGCATCTATAGATTAATTTATATAACATCAAATTGTAGTTCAAGTATTTTGAATGAAACTTCAAAGAAAAATGATTAGAAATGTAATTATCTTATATCTCTACGATTTTTTGACGTGTATGTCACATTTTTCTTTTTGCAGGAAGCTTGAACGTAATAATATTGTTTGGGAAAAGGAGTTAAAAACTTGAAGTTCCTAGGAATTCCAAACAAAGTGAGTAAAAGTATTCACGGTAGAAATTATAATTGGGGCATTTTGACTATTTACACTATACGCGGATATCTGGGGTTACAAGCACACTTTCGAAGGATCTTTCATTCGACACGTACCAATATATACGTATATAATAGTATAGTATATGCCAAGTAATCAAAAATTTTTATAATCCTTAAGAACACGAAAACGCTCTTTAATCAAATTTGGACGTTCGTTTCAACGATGTTTTCGTAAAGTCTTCCTCTAAAGAGCACAATCATAATTTAAAAAATGTAAAAAAAGAGAAATATCAATCTACAAAAATCTAGGTACTAGCGTATAGTCGAAATAATGTCAGTAATCAAACACTTCCTACAACGACTCAAACAATTTCTAAAATATGCTCAATAAGAAATTAATAGTTTGTATAGTAAGAATCCTGCCCTAGGGTAAAAGATGTGCATCTTATACTTTATATGGGTGTATCGTTTTTAAAACACTCTCTTATTTTGTATGAGTATACTTCTATATAGACTATTGTACAGTCAACTTCGAAAAAATTGAATGAGATTAATAACTCTTAGAATTTCAAATCAGAATTCTTAAAATTTTATGGAACGATAAATTTAGGTACAAAATTGTAACATTAGATCGCATCCCTTTTTGACTTTACAATTTGAAAACGTTGAATGCTAATTTATATTTGTTTCTAGATTTCACGAACTCGAATTAGAAGCGTATAAATTAGGGGTGACTTCAATGTGACAAATTTGCAAAGCATTGAAAACATCACAATTGTAGTCGACTTTAGTCGACTTTATAAAGTTTTAAGAATTCATATTTGGAAAATACCATTAGAAACCGTTTGTTTGTACTGATTGAAAAAAATATCTATCCATATTCTGTACAACCAAAAAAAGATGCACTGAACGTAGTCAGTTGCATAGCATTCACAGGGTTTTCATACTTACAAGTTACTTTTTAAAGATTAAGGTAAAGCGTTATAGCCTTTAATGGTCTTCTTTCTAATGAGACACACATGGTGTGTGTAAATACCATAGTATCTGGGCAATCAAAGACGGCACTATATATATAGAATATAAACAAGTATTTCTGAATAAGATTTACGAAATGCGTAAAGATCGAGTTATATCAGGATTTTGATAATCATCAACAGAACTGATTTTTATTGCAACATATTTTTAAAAATCTATCTCTTACATTTAAATTGTTTTTATCAAATCTTTTTGATATCATAAAATGAAATAATTTAATGCAAATGTAAAGCGATTTTTTTCTGTTTACATGTTTCTTTTGATTTCATTTATTGTTGCATTGTACTTAATAGATCATATACTTAAATATTTAATTGTGATTAGTGTGTACTGTACACACATTTCTACGAAGCGTTTACCAAAAATATTTATTTCTATTTTAACGGTGCATATTCTATTTAATATATTAAGAACAGATAGATAAGCTATGAAATTAAGTAATATATTTACAACGATTATTTTAACTCTACAGCTATATGATATTCTATTTCTAATATCATTCTTTATAAGTATAAATATGCATACATATTTTGTGCATATTTTGAGCACACTTATTTTGTGCTTTTTCTATTCTTATTTTTCTGAGCATTTATTATTCCATCTTCATGAGAGGAGATTACAAATTTATGAGAAGGAATATAATTCATATAATATTGCACATACAGTAAATATATCATGCTGAAGAAGTTAGCATAATAGTGATATTAAACGCAATAATAAAACCTTAGAGTTATACATTTATAAGGCCGATATAATTAATGCACACAGAATTCTGTTTTATATCCATTATACATTATTATATACTACCTGGCAAGTAAATCAAATCAACGTTTATGATCAAAATCATAGATGTTGTCATCATTAACCAATGCAGATTTGTAAGCATTGAACTTGCGGGACAATACATATTGTTAGATGTGTTATAGATTGCAACAGCATTAATAACTATACCATAACATAAACAATGTTTTTTAATGTCTAAGAAAATAGAAGTTTAACTTTTATTTTCTTTGATGTTAGATATTTTCAAGAACCTTTCAGTACGAAGCAGTTATCTTGCCGTTGCATTCGTATCACATCTTGTTGTATCATTCCTTAACTAACATATAGAATTGTTTTTCCATTAGGCCAAATCTTAACGCAACATTGTTTTGTACACGAGAGAATATTTTTTACTCTTACAACTTTCTCCGCTTGTGTTCTATATACAATACACTGTTATAATAGCATTAAATCCGTAAAGTCTATTGCAATATGCATTAATTTAGATTGAAGACATGTAATGTTCTTTCACAATGTGGAAGGATACGTGCAACTGATTTTATATAAATTATAAAAGTATTAAAGAGTAGTATTATTACAAGACTGAGAAATCGAGTTGGTGTAATGAGTGGTAGGAAATAACTACAGCGCTAGAATGTATAATTTATATGTACAGGCCTAAGCGAAATTGGAAATTAACAATTGATTATTTGTAAAACTTTCGGTTCTTCTGTATATTGAGCATTTCCTAAAAAAAAAAGTTGACGACATTATCTACCAATAACACGCAAACGAAAATTTTCTTTTGGTTGTTTCTTTATTTAAAATATGTAGAGTTATAAAATAGTTAACTGCATCAAATAGACAGTAGAAGCCTTAATGAAGTACCGTATACAGAAACAATTTGTAGAAAGTGATATTTGTAAGACGCATTGAATTATGAGGAAGTTTGCGTATATCGATTAGATACTTTACGCAAATATAATAGTACACAAAACAATTGAATTTATATTCCTCTTTATCTGGATTGTACGGTCCCAGGAAATTCATAAATTGTAATATCTTCAAAAAAATGTATTCGTAAGGTAGAGAGCCGTCATATACCACAATCTGTATGTATGCGTTCGCGTGCGCACACATTGATACGTATAACGAATGTGGAATTGCATGCATTTGAGCAGGAGAATGTGTTGAGTGCGAAATTTTCTTGCGTATGCAAATTTATCTAATAGTGCAGAAATAATTTTCCCGTTTTCTTTTTTCTTGTTAATTTTCTATATATTTCTTATATCAGTGCATTCGTGCATTATTAATATATATAAGATTCAGACAAATTCACATTATTTTGAATCAGAGATAAATTAACTTAAATATTTTGTTTGTCTTAAGTATCATGTGTGAAGTAGAAAGTCACTCGTATAGACACATGCTAGTCAGGAATCAAGTACTATATTGTAGTCATTATATATTTTTACTGCAAAGAAATTGTATATTATGCAGAGCTTAAAAATTAAGCACATGTCCACTGATTAATTTTATTCATGGAATTATTTCTTAATTCGAAAGAATTACGGATCAAATATTTGTTGATCTATGAAAATGGAGAAGAGAAATATTATTGTAATTTATATCGATAAAGAGTAATAAAGTAATAATGTAACAAGAGCAGATTATAGATAATAAATAAGCACGGCTTATTTGTTCCACACTTGAACGAATTTTACTATTCTATCCGCTCTTATCACAATTCTGTTTCGATTATTTGACACTAAAAAACTACATTTTTATTGCCATAATTAAATTATTGTGTGGGTGTTATTCGTACTTTTATTTAAAATAAATACGTCAAATATATTTATAAAATGTATCTAAAGTACATGTGCTAGCTTTTAAGCGAGAAAAACCATATCTAAGAAATCTAAGAATTTACTAATAATATACAAATTGATTAGTTATATATATGTATATATAAAATGTAATATGAAATAAAAAACTTAGAAAATAACTTTGCAGTCTGCAGCCTCACATCACTTTTCACTTCGATCCTTCGCGCGATGCGCGTACAAGTTTTCGGTGTCACCTTTTTCCTCTTGCAGAATGTATACTTTCCTAATAACTTCGACTTATCCGAGTTTCATGACACGCGTCTTTCGCCTAGTCTTGTTTAACTTTTTATTGAAATGTTTTTGTTTACATATTTTGATAAATTTAACTGTTCACTTATTCTTAGTAATTTTTCAAAAATTTTGAAAGATATTTTTATTCACGCTCTGTATTACTCAATTTAGCATTTTTTATTTTATACAGTTGCAAGTAAGGATTTATTCATTATTATGAGACATATACCGAATTTCTTGTCATATGTATCTGCATGTAAAACGAGTGATAGAGGATAATGATAAATATAAAAATTTATTATACGATAGATAAGTAACAGTTTTTATTATTTGTTGTGTCAATAAATAGCGGAAAATAAAAAACAACTAAAATAAAAGAATAATTAAGCAAGTTACGGATACTTTTAGAATATAAAGATTTTAAATATTTTTCGTGGTTGTGTGTGTGTGTGTGCGTGTATGTTCGCATCTCAAGGAAGATCGAAAGACCGAAGAAGATATTCGTACATTGTACGAACTGCGTGAAATAAATTTAAACCAGTATCCAGAAAACATAGGAAATAATTTTTAATATTTAGATGCGTATCTCGTTATTTCTCCTTCCCAAATTTTTTAAGTAAATTTTACAGTTTTAAGTTTAGCCTTCCAGAGGATTAAATATTCTATAAACTGAGTAAAACAATATTAAAATACTTTTTTAATGTACATATTTTACAAGTATAAATATAAGAAAACAAGTGATATTTTATATAAGTATAATCGAATATTTCATAATATGTTCCATTTGATTTATTATTGAATAACGCACGTACACAATTATTAGTTGTATTTATAAAAACAACTAGTCTTATTTTTGTAATTTTTTATAGCCTATCCATATACATATATCGATAACTCATATGCTCATATCACTGGCTGCGTTTACTTGAGACGCTTTCATACTGAAAGTATCATTTTATCTTTCTTCAACATATAAGGAGAAATAAAGATAGAATGACGCTTTCAGTACGTATGTTCAAATCAAACGTAGTTTTTATGTATTATATGAAACAAAATAAAAATGGTAAACTTATGCATATGTGTATCTACATGAATACATCTTTGCGGAATGAAAGAATTATTTGGTAGAATATTTCAGAATTAAATGCAATAGCATTCTAAAACTATTTATCGTTCAATTTTGTTCAAGAGAGCACACATTCCATTAAAGGATACGTAATAGCAATGTTAACAATTTGAGAAAATATTTTAAATTAAAAAATTGTTTTCTCAAATCTACCTAATATTTCTTTAAATTAAGGAAACGAAATTTATAGAAATCAATTTTTCTTGCTAATAATAAACTTTTGTCCAGTGTAGAGGCCCTCCACCACCCCCGCAAACTTTAATTGGCGGTCCTTTTTTCTTTGAACGTGTGCTTTCTTTATTATTTATTATTTTTTTCTTATATTCTATTAGTAATATGACACAAAACGTACAATATATGTATACCTAACAGTGTATAACATTAAAATTTATTTATCACAATGTACATACAACTTATAATTTATTTTACATAAAAAATAGAAAGTGCACAGAATTATACAATACATTACAAAGAATTTAAATTGAGATGTTTACATGCATGCTTTTATGTTATAAATACATACATTTAGATACTTTACTGATGCCAGATTACACGAAAGCGTTAATAAATATAATAATAATAAAATTAATTTAGCGAATTTTGTATTATTGTATGTTTTCTGTCGATTTCGTGTAATATATCCGGCATTAGTATCACAATTTCAATTTTATAACAATTTCCCTTACAGTTCTTCATTACAACAATTATTCCATTATAATTAATATTATATAATATTACATAGTTTTAATATATCCTAGAATTACATATTATGCAATAAATTAAAAATTTATTACATAATTAGTGATATGACAATTAAGTAATATTATATAATATTACGTAGCTATACAATGTACTCGAGATTTAATTTATTACATAATAAATAAATATTCTATACAATTAACACATTATGAATTATAATTCCCCCCGTGTTCCTACCACCCGGACTTTTATCTCTATACATGTATTCCCTACCTGTTCATATTCCTATATGTCATATTTTTGCCCAACCGAATGTATTAGTTTATTTAATTTATTATTAGTAATTAGTCGCAATCGCGATTAGGGAAATGTGTATAAAACTTTAAAAGGGAATGTGTAGGAAATTATTAAATCGCGGTTAATTGTGATTACATGAAGACGTTACCTTTTCGTCTCCGATGATACATGCACATTTGTGCAAGAAATATTATATATTACCCGTCATATAATATATTGGTGGTGTTGAACACCGACCTACCTTGTGTAGACGGAAAGGAGAAATACTCCTTCTATTGCCGGCTGATCACAGCCGGCAAATGAGTGTAATGGTTTTACGTTACGCTCTCTCCCACGATGCGCGTAACACGACCGCGTCGCAAGGGGGCCATTAAGCAATTAAACCAATTACCTTCTATATGTACTATTATTTGCACGCGTGTGATTACATCTTCGATTACGAATAAAAAAGATATTAATTAATCAAAATCTCTTAATCTTGAAAAAGATTTTTAATCAACCGATTACTTCTCGCCACTATACGTACCCGATTTTTATCTAATTCTTACATTTCTTCTTACCTACCCGATTTTTATCGAATTTTTACATTTATTCCTACCTACCCGCATCTCTATCTAGTATACCTATAGTTACGACCGTAATTACTCAAAATCAGAAAGGCGTGCGCAAATTTAAGAATTTAAATCGCTTTCAGCCATAAGTAAATTATCAATGGTTATTCAAAAACTTTCTTAATTTACCCCAATTAATTTTACCCAAATTTAAATGGTTTCTTTATTCATAATGGGTTTGTAATGCATATATGTATATGCTAAAAGGGATAAGATATGCGTGCATATATAAGTGCCATAGCAGGATGCACTTAAAATACACTCAAAAATGCTCCGTATACTTGCTCATTTAAATATGCCGATAATCAATTACATGGCATACTTTAGCAGGTAAGACACCTGCATGCACATTGTACATTACAATGGTGGTGCTGAACACCAACCTACCTTGTGTAGATTGCTACTCTGGCAAAGCCAGAGACAGGAAGGAGAAACACTTTTTCATATTGCCGGCTGTTTATAGCCGGCGAATGAGCGTAATGTTTTTACGCTCTTTTCCACGATGCGCGAAATACGACCGCGTCGCGAAGGGCCATTTGTAATAATTAAACTAATTAATTATAAAGAATTACTAAAATCTAATAATTACTTTATTATATAATATAATTTACACGCGTTATTACATTTTCGATTAAGAATAAAAAAGATATTAATCAATCAGAAGCTATTAATCTTGAAAAAAGCTTTTAATCAATCGCATATAATTCGAATAAATACGATTACTTTCCGCGAATGATATATAGAAACTTTACTATAAATGTAGTATAAGCATGTAGGACTTTAATAAAAATGCGAAGTAAATGATTAACGCTAACTGAGAAAATCTAAGGCCCATAATAAAAAATTAATGACGTGAGATCCGAAGGTAGCAAATTTCCCGCATAATACTGTGCTAATTTAAATATTTTGTGCACTTCAGCAAATACAATTTGAATTTTCATAGCTACATCTCATTACTTATAAGTATATATTCCTCAAAATCAAATATTTATATCTATTGATGAAAAATTGATCAACTTTAAAACAATTGTTACAAAAAATTCTTCTGTGTCGCGAAATAACATTTATTGGATCTCATGTCATATCGCTTTAATTGGTTTTTATACCAGTTATCAATACATATGAATAGACTGTGAAAATTTAGGCTAAAATTGGCGCATTATATATACATATACAAATAATTTCAATTAATCATAAACACAAACATAATTTTGTTAAACAAATTACATGAGATATATGTCAAATAGATTATTGTATATTAAATGATTAAAATATTGCAAGGCATTCCTTCATTTTTGTTCATAATACATGCCTGAAAATATTTCTAATTGTAAGCATATACCTATACATATTGCATTCTTGCACCAATTTATGTAATATATTTAATCTTGAACGATATTTTGGTAGAGGAAAGATGGGAGAATAAAGCAAAGTGCTTGTTACTCAGCAACAAATATTGCCTACTATTTCGATCTCTCTCATTGCACTACTATAATATACACATACCGCACATACATATTTATGCAATTGTATTTATTGATTTACCTACTTATATTTTATATATTTCATCATATTTATCTAATGTATTCCACACACATAATGTAATGCATATATAATAAATCAATTTATGGTGGATTTATCCAGGATTAAGTATTAAATCCTAATCTGTTCCGCAGTCTATCCATTTTAAGGCAACGAACTTATGAAATGTAATATAAGTAATAATTTATGGTCGTAATTTGACACAAGCGTCTCTGCAATATATTTGATTTAATTTTCATAGATCCGTTACCTCAATTATAAAAATTAAATCATCACTCACCAACCGATGCGCAACAGCGGAGTTGTTGATTGATGCTAGTCGCTACGGTGATCTGTAACAAGCAAATATCCTCCTCCTCTCAGGCTGCGCGGGTTGTCGACTTCGCAGGATTCCCTCGATGCAAAACTCTCCAGGTCGCAGGCACTTAACACAACACTCGCGAAAACGCGGGCGATTATACAATCGCGCGATACTTTGCACGGCACTCCCGTGAATTAAAACTAATTGCGATCCGAACGCGATTCAGCGCGCGACTTCAACCGCGAAAAATAACGTAGCGTTGCTGACGCGTTTGGGGGAGGATAACTGGCCCGACAATTTGACTAGATCAAAGTCCCTCCGCCGAGTGGTACGCCGGTTAGTATCATCCGACACAGAGAAGAACGATCTTGACGGTGGAGAGCGAGCTGAACGTACTCTGATTTCTTTCGGGAACCACGAGATCAATCCACAAAAGAAAGTTAAGCGGCCCATTAAACGTCAAGGACCCCGTTGCAGGAGGGAACAGATCCCGGATCTTCCAGACCGCTCCCGATATAGCGGTCATTTTTGCAGCGAATCAACGACAGTCACCTTTTTTCTTTAATGAAATCTGCATAATGCAGTTGGTACGCGAGATACAAATTCGCGCGAGAATATATTATATTTTCCCATTATTTAAAAACCATGTTTCTTTTTATTGGAAAATAAATGAAATAGAACGATTCTTATGGAGAAAGATGGTTACGAATAAATATATTTAAGAAAAATAAAATACATGCATTTTGTTGTAGCTTTTGTTATATGTGCGGGCACATATAATTCTCGGGTACCAACTGTTCGAGACAAATCGAAACCGATAACAGACGGATTTTAAAAAATACAATACGAATATTAAATGTTAAAAAATTTATGAACTTTTCGGTAATATTATTATATTTAAAAATGCGTTTAGAAAAAATTATCTAAATGCTATAGCAATTTTTTCGCGAGATACAAATTCGCGCGATAACTTTATAACACTCCGAAAATGAGCACCCCGAATATGCCAGCACGTTATTCGTAATATTTAATATCACAAAACACATTATAATCAAATAAATATTTTGTCAGATGTATTATAATATACATGTATATATAAATTAATTATCGTGGCACATTGAACGCGCGCGCGCTGCTACCTGTTCGCTCGAGCGTCGCCATAAGAATGACTCGGCCACGTAACCGCAGCCAGGTATATGTATACTCATGACGTCACGCCTATTGTACGCGCCGCGACGAGATAAACAGAAAGCGCTCGCGAGCTGCCGCGTACGAACTGTTATTTACTACGTCACGCAACAAAATTTTTAAGCTATTAGGGAACAAATAGCAATGTACGGCGTATGCTTTAATACGTTTAATCTTGTGTATTTTAAAGTAAATTCGACATACGTTCACGGATTTCTGTCGCGTATGTTACTTCAAAGATATTTCTCGAAAAATGTATCGCGCGGCTTTTCGGAGCTCTTTAATTTTTGTCGATCGCATTTTAACTGCACAGCATTCTATAAAACTTTTTATTGTTTAATCTTATTCGCGTAAGTATTCTTCGCATTGCATGAGGACTTATAATTAATGTAGTAATAAAACACCGCTGCAGTTACAAGAAAATTATTGATCAAAAATACATCGCGACGAAAGACAATTTGGCGCGACACTTTGTACGGCATTCCCAAATTTAAGTTATCGAAAATGCAAAATAACTACGATCACACGATACGTAATTTGCACTCCCAAAAATGCGCGACGCGACGAATCACTTATACATATATTAATACGATCGGCGACGATTTGAAGTCACATAAAAACCTTTGAACGACACTGCTTTATTAACAGTGCGATAGATACAGTTTCTTTCCGTCTTTTGATTTTTACTTTTGGTTCTCAAAACTACCGGACCATTATACCGCACCAAAGTCGTAATCGTTAGGAAGTTTATTGTCGGCGAAGAGCCACGCGATAATTTATTTACAATCTGAAAATGAGCACCGAATTTCGTATGTACGTTAGGCGACATATTTAATATCATAAAATATCATATAATCAATTGAGTATTTTATCTTATGTAGTATATAATTAATTTACGATAGCATGACACATTGAACGCGCCCGCGCTGCTACCTCTTCGCTCGAACTTCGTCGTAAGAGAACTATAGGTTCGAACCTGGAATCTCCCGCATTCCGTTCGGGTGTCTTAATTCGACTACCGGGGCATGTGGTAATATTTATCGCAATAGTACATCTAAACAATCATAAGATGGAACACCGATATTTACGTCGACGGTGTATATTCAAACACGATGAGATACATTTACTTCGCCAGTGTATAAATAACCAAATTAAATTTCTTAATCGACGAAGCTGGCAATCACCCTGGCTGGGGTAATATTTTTCGCAATAAGTTTTTACAGTGATTTTAATATTAAATCGATATCGATTTAATTAGGGAAGGGAGAGGGAATTTTTCCATCTTATATTAATTTAAGTTGCTTAAATTTAAGCGTTTTGATAGAAGGACCGGAATCTTGGTCTAAAGTGTCCTGACGATTGTTACCGTCAGGAGTGATTGCCAGCTTCGTCGATTAAGAAATTTAATTTGATTATGTATTATGTCATTCATATAACTGTACACTGTACATACATTCTTCCTACAAGAGATTTCCAAAGAATTCGATGTGTTGTGCAATGTGGTCGAGCCAGAGACGCGAGCACGGTATGGCATCTCAATCATTAAAATTATATAAAAAATAGAATCTATCGTTTTTTTATTTTAGGATGAAATAGAGAATAACATAGCATTATTTAAAAGATTTAAAAAATGTATTTTTTAGTGAAAAAATTAATTAAATATTTCAATTGCTTATAACAATTGGAATTTGCAATTTCTTGTAACTTAAACTATTTTTTTCAAAAAGATTGTCTTCTTAGCTTTAAAGTGCTTTTTTAAAAATTTCTCTACGACAAATATAACCAGAGATATTAATTTTTAAAGTTGAACGGTAAGGCAGCGCCCGCAGGCAGCGGGCAAAACATCGAAATTGGCATCTCTCTGCTCGGAAATGTTCAAAAAATTCTTCTCGAGTATTAGGAACGCACGAGGAGCGAGAAGGTTCACGGAGAGCTAACAATACCACTAGCGCCATCTGTGATCGACAACTGAAAGCAGGTAATGAATTGACATAATGGTAACTTTCCGAGTAAGTTGGTAAGGTACCTCGAGTAACCTCCTCGCCGAACATGCTTTTCTGCTAACCAGATTGAATAAATTGACGATTTTGACGACATCAAAACCAAATCCATCTTGTCTTATATCAAGAGAGTCTCGCGCCAAGTACGCGCGGAGCGAGACAGCCGTGGCTCTATTATATACGCGACGCGACAAGTTGCGAGTACCCGAGATTTTTAGATGTATATATTATACGAAAAATATATATATACTTACATATAAATATTTTTTTAACACTTTTACGTCCTTTCAAACACCTCAACGAACGAATAATCAGATTTTACTTAATAATAATCAAACATTAAAATGTCTTTTGTTTATTTCATTCTTTTAAATAATTCATATTTTTTATTTTATTAATTAAGACTTTATTTTATTAATTAATTTGTTAAATGAGCTAAGGGGCATAAAATATACATATTATATCTAATGTTTCAGCTTGTAGACTGTCGAATATCGTATAATCTTTTTTATTTTTGTATGTGCCGTCGCTTTCTTGTATCTTAAATTATATAAATTTATATTAACATTGTTGTTAGATATTTTCCCAAAATTAATAAAAAATATTATCAACATGAATCAGATTATTATATACTTACATTTACATTTATAGAGACATAAATCTCGTTGATAAAAAATTAAAAATTATGCAACAATATTCTAGCTTTGTTTGTTGTTGATTCTTTTTCCAAATGCTTAAGAAACGTCAATTTTATCATGTTTTGGTCAATTTGATAACATTAAATTATTAAAAGAATAATATCTAATAAAATTTGATTTATTGCTTGAAATAGTTAATCATATAAGCTAATCAATCAATCTTTCATTATGCATCTATTACTTCTTGAAAAACCAGACGTAAAAATAAAGACTTAAGTTGTATTACCTAATTATTAAAGTCTGATAATTAATTTTATTATCTATAATCTATAGCGAATGAAGTGATGTTGGTAATCGTAGAAAGGAAAAATAGTTCACAGTAATATTTTATTGGATCGCAAAAAAACATGTGCTTGTTTATAAATTCTGCATAATAAATCATGATTTTAATACCGCGCCAATAAGTTAATTGTTAAGATATATCAGACGTTTGTGTCGAGAACATCTTTAATCAAGGATACTTTTCATTATAAGTATAGGTATATTATAAAGCGATAAAAATTAAAAAGCTAAAGAAAGTATTTATAAAAATATAAATCTTTTGTAAATATGTAATTGAATAAAAGTTGTGTAAATTCAATATTCAATATAATACGTTTTAGTTTATTAATGATATAACGTGCATTATATCGAAGCGTATTCATTGTACGGTAACATTGACTATGTTAATAATCTATAGTTCCAACCTTTATTTCTCTCGCATATTAACTATATTTTTATTACAGATATACTTCACAAAAATACAATTTCACATATTTCTTATTTTTATAGGAGTAGTATGAGTAATAAAAATATTGTTTCACAAATATTCGATTCCATATGTTCGTTAGTATAACATGAATAATTCTTCTTTTATTAAATAACTTTTTTGTCATCACAGTTTTTATCTTTTCTAATGCAGCACACAATGCTCGAAACAAGATAATTTATACGATTAATTAGAGAAAATGTCGCTCTTATTTATTTATATTTATGTATGTAAGCATATTAAAATAAATGTATATGTGTGTGTGTAATAAATTCGTGTTACATTTTTAATAATTACTGTTGTTTATATATAGAAACAATTTAACAGTGCGTAAACTTTGCGTTAACTTTCGCTACTTATTCTTCTCTTTGCTTTTTGACATAAAAGTTAATTTATAATTTCACATATTTGTATAAAAATAAATAATAGCATCTTTAAGCAGGTTGAAGACAAAATTGTACCTATACACATTTTGATCTTTCCATCATTCAAATATAATCTTCAAATTAATTCGTGTTCCTTCGTACTACGAGTCTCTTCATATAGTTCCTCTAATTGTATATTTAAATATTTATATCAATATATCTCTCTAAATTGTAAATTTCTCTTATACGAACTTTTTTTAAATAGTGAATGTGTTTGCTTTGCATATAAATAGACCGTAACAAGGAACTAGAGCGCAAACTAGACTACAAAAAATATTTTCATGTGTGCATTTGAGAATATATACGTACGTTATTACATCGTTATTACACATTGGTGTTCTATCACGACAATCGTCGACATTACATGTTGTGTTTTCTATACTATCGAAACTTAATCGAGTTACTTATAAGCCGTCGCTACTTGGTTGTGCAGAAAAGATGTAATGTATCGTTGATCGTTCATCAAGATTAAAATTATTCAATGCTCGTGTCCCTCGTCCACACGATATGTATAATATCAAAATTACCTGCTTCAAAAAAATAATGTTTTTATTTCAGATTTTCGGCACTTTATTTATCATATTTCATAATATTCGTACGAATTCGAATTAAAATATTGCAAACTAGGATATCATTATAAATCTTGTTTGCGATTAATTTCGTAGCAAATTTTATATTTATATATATTTGTATATACATACATAAAAGAAACAACGAAAGATAGTCGAAAAACGAAGAAAAGTCTTATAACAATATATAACAAAAATTAAATCGTACATAATTAAACAAACGTCACTGTAAGAACTTATCCTAAAATATAAACTTTTATTACTACATTATCAGGCATACTAACGTAATAAAATATGCAAAACTTAAACTTTTAAATCCAAATTTTCCGCTTCTCTGTGATACCGAAAATGTTCTATGCGCTAAACTGTTTAATAAATTCAATGGCACTTGGATTGTAAAGCTCACATAACATAATAGATATATATGTACAAAATATGTTAAGAAAGGTATAAATAGTTACAATTACCTTTTTAAAGAGAACATCAAATTCTTTTTACACTATCTATTTTGAAATATTCTGTAATATGTTAAACAATTCAATAATTAAAGTATTGACTGTAATTGTTTAAGAGACATTCCATTCTTATTTAAAAGAGAAATCAAGTTAACTCTCATTATTTATTTATCCAGAAGAATGGATAATGTTTGCAAATTTTCTTATAAAATCAGACAAAATCATTATTTTAATTATTAAGAATTTAATTATTGAATTCAAATTTTGCATATATAAAAAGCAAACCCAATAATCGTGTACATATACCTTTTTAAACATATTTTATATGTATATAGAAATACATAATACCTTAAAAACTTTGTACATCATTATATATTATTAATTACAACTCTCTTTCTGTATCTCTCCCTCTTTCTCTGGCTTAAAATATTTCACGTATTTTTATGACCAAATATATCTAAAAGCGCAATTAAAATATATGAAGACATTTGATATCGAGATTATGTTTCCTATAAATTTAAACTTTTAATTTTTTTAAATTTTACATTGACACTATTATATATTTTTACTAAGAAGGTAAAAATATTTTAATAAACTAATAACAGTAATAATTAAGGAAAATAAAAAATCTTTAAAAATGCTGTACTAAATTCACATATGTATATACATATACTATCTTCCTCGCAGGAAGTTGGGATAAAAACATCACAAATTTGCATTTTTGTAAATGTAAATTTATGAAAATGTAAATATATTTTCTGTTCTCTTTCACATTCATGGCTTAGTAGAACCTTCTTTATTAAAAGCTGATCAAAACTCAATACAAAAGAATAAAAATATAAAATTTATCTATCTTGATCTTCATCAAAAGTAGTGATTTGTATCCCAGACATTTATGCACAGAAAATGTTTTTATACAAAAAAATTGCAACTTGGAAAATACATATTAATATGAGAACGAGAATATGTTTCATTAATGCATACCTATATCTTTTCTGTTTTTAAAAAGATCTCTACAAACAATTAAAAAACGATATTTTTTTGCATTATTTTAGAAATATTTACTTTTACTGGAATATTTTTAGTACATATGCATATAAATATATGTATACACATACGTACTTATGGAAAATATGGGCTATGGTCCATTTAATGCTACAAATGTACAAATGCTTCAAAGCATTTGTAGTGTTAAGTGGACCGCAGCCATAGTCATAACTTGAGGTTTGTACAAACTGAACTGAATTTAAACAGTGAACGTACACTTAAAGTTCGTATTTTTCAATGTATAAATTATTAATATCTTAGTATCCATTTTTTGTTTGTAACTAATACAATTTAATATTTATTTTAAATTATAATGTAATTAAACATTTCTTTTCTTAAATATTAATATATATCATTATTGTGATTTGTATAGGAATAAATTTCTTTTTTATTAGATCATACCGTCTTATCGTCTTTGGTCAATCTTACATGAAAATAACTACCTTAAATAATTAACGTTAAATTAAATAATCATTAAAAATAGTAACTATATTAAGATAAATACGTACAAGAAATTATAAATTAGAAAGAAGATAACAAATATACTCTTCTCAAATCATGACTATATCTTTCCAGACCTTTCATCGACTATATTAATGCAGACTAGACTCTAGCACTAGCTTTTAGTACTGAAAATCTGTTTTTATTTATTAATATTTTATCCTAAGTTCTAGAATAATCCTGTTCAACAACAACAACCGTTTTTAGTGTTATTAGCAATTAGAAATTATAGCCTTATTGTGACGGAGGTCAATATTATTAAATATGCAACTTTTAAGTAAAATAAGTTTCTTCTCTTTTTTCATTTTATATAATTTTTAATCGCAGAATCTAAAAAACAGTCTTTCAAAATAAGCGTGCATATTTTTATCTTCAATGTAAAGTCAAAATACATGACTTTCTTTGAGACATAAAGATATTTTTACGAAGAGTATAATTTGATTCAACTAATAATACCTATAAGATACTAAATTTAACATAATTGTTTTATCGCATAAGTACATAGGGCCATTTCACAGGTAATCAGTATTATATGAGACATAAATATTCTAATAAAATAAAATTCTTGTCTTGCACCAATTAACATTTCACAATACTGTTTGCAAAAGTAATTACATCTAATTTTAAATTAAAAATAATTAGACAAAATGTATAGGCTTTAATAACCCTCTTAATATTTCTTATCATCAATTGCATAGAAAAACATTATGTAAATTTAATAAAACAAAAATTTAAAATTATTTGCATTAAACTAGATAAATAAAACAATTATATAGAAAAGGCACGATATTGAAAAAATGCTACGTTTAGTAAATTATAAAAATATATCTTGTTTAGAGTATATCAGAGGTAATGTTAAAAATTGATACGTTAACAATTCACATTAAAACTGTTGTACATGTTAAATTTAATTTCATTAGCGTTATTAATTAAAATTTGTATACATTCTTAAAACGATTCTTTATGCCAAATTTTTTTAGATAGTTTTATTTATAAGATCTGATTTTTTTAAATCTTATGTCTCAACAAATTATTAAATAATGTTAAAATATGTGGTTTCACAAATTTAATCAATGCCGATAACATGATAGAGCATATTTTATTTATTTTTAAACTGTGTTGTACAATATGTATCGCTAAAATATTAGCGATACATATGTACAACACAGTTTAAAAATAAATAAAATAGGCTCTATCATGTTATCGGCATTGAACACTGTGAGAACATTATACATTTGGCGCCAATGTCATATGTTTACTGAAGAATTCGTTGCGTGAAATACAATATTGCTAATAAAATTTATACTGAATTATAAGCTTTGCTTAAATAAAAAAACTTTAAAGAAATTGTTACGTATAATCTTCAATCAGCTTTTAGACCTCTTATTTAGACCTCTTAATTAAATTTAAAGCTACATACAAAGCTCATCGTATATAGTCGCTAAATGCAGTTGTGGAAGAGTTGTAGAAATTATGTGGTACGTAACAGAACTATACTTTTCATAATTTTTTCATCAACAAGTGAACAGGATATCTGTCCCTACTTCTCGATGTTATTCCTGTACTATTCTGTGCCGATTGAGAATGTAATAGCATCCTACATAATTTGTCAATCTCTTCGTCACTCGAGCTAAATCTATTCAAATGTCTGTCATTAGCAGAACTTCGAGAATCATCACAGTTCTCAATGTTAAATCTTAATCGCGATTCTACATGTACAGGGCTAGATGCTCTGGTGGCAGGCGCGGTCCTGCTACGAGATTCAACATTTCTCAAAGGGATTTTGCTAAGACCCTGATTATGATTTACATCCAGTGTTGAGAAATATCCTTTTATAGCACGACGTACCGTGGTATGATCCTCCAGACTGTGACGCTTCACGATTTGCTTCGTTTCTTTAGTATCGGGAAGCTTCAAACTGAAATTCGTGGAATGACGTTTCGTTCGATCCAGCGTGCATTTAGAGTTAGTAAACTTTAATTTGTCTTTATCCAGTATCAAAGAATTTCTTTTCAATTTCTCGTCTAGAAATCTCTCTTGGCTAGCGTCCCACCCGAATCTAGTTCTTCCATGCGGAGCGGAGTACCTTTTAGTCCTTGCATCGGTCTTAGAAAAGTGCTGATCGCTCAAATTCTCCTTCACCATGTTGCGTTGTCGCAAGCCCTCTTCATAATCTATCGAAATTGATGTGCTTCTCGACGAGTCACTCTCACTTGTTCTACGTTTCATGCAATCTTCGTACTCAACGGAGGAATGTCTCTTAAACTTCCCCTTATCGAAATTCATGCTGCTTCGTCTAGGCCGAATCGTAGTATTTAGTTGCCCCCTTGCGGCAATAAAATCTTGCAAATGCGGAATTTTTGATGTGCTTTGAGAAATGGAGAATTGGGTAGGTATCCTAATACCAGCATCTACCAAGAATTCGTCGTCTGACTGCATCACGGACATTTCCGGCATGGAGCTAAAAGCCCAACAGGAATTATAGTGAGCTGCGTTTGTTAATGCCCTTAAAGCGGCGAAGTTCGGCGCTCTATCCTTGCCACTAATGTTAGTAGAAAATTCATGCGCATAATCCCGTGTTAGTGGGGAATGTTGCTGCGGCTCTTGCTTATTCTCTTTTACAAGCGACAGAAAAAAAGATTTGGTAAAGGCGGAAGGACTATATTCGTTCGCTTGGACTGACTGTTGTCTAAACTTTGCGAGATCGTTGTCGGTATCGTAATATGAATGGTATTGGGAGTCGCCTTCATACTCTTGTTCACAAGCATCCGGCAATGTTAAGAGAGCTTGGAATACTGCCAACTTGGAGCAGCTACATTGCGGCTTAGGCGTAATATAATCATTAGATGATCCATTTACAAAGTTAAAATGCGATGTATTAGTATGCGAGTTGAAATGCCCTACTTTTTCCGAAGGATGTGTTAGTTGGATTCTGTTAAATATAAAGCAGACATAACTTAAAATTAGTTTGGCTAGTGGCTAGAGTTAATAGAATACTAATTCATACTTTAGCATATATTAATAAAAAGTCTTTAAATAACAAGTAACTAACAATAAGTATATTTAGCTGTACATAGTATTCAGTAAGCAATTGTAAAATTTTAATTTAAGCATATAAAACTAATTATGTTATCTTTAAACATGCATTAGTTTTATACTCTTCTGAATTGCATTTCTTTTCCAAGTTAAATCCTCCTTACCTTGTTTTTAAGCTTTCGATTACTTGACGCGAAGATGCAGTTCCATCTGCAACACATCATTATTTTATTAAGACAATTAACAATTATTAATAGCTACTAATGGGCCCGTTAATATCTTCTTTTTTTTATTCAATTAAGTTCTGATTAGCATTAGTTATAAAGTGATTAATTAATTACTGTCTTCAATTGCTAACACAAATTAAAAATTTGTACTTTGAAAAATGGCTTGGGCTTGTAAGACACGTGACAGGATTACTTGGATACGAATTTCCGCTTCTCAACTTCTGTTATCATTAAATAATATAAGTTGCTTACATTTAAGTAGTAATAATTTTGTTTCATGTAATATTTTTTTATTCTTCACTAAATTCTCACCTTTTGGCTGTGATCTGAAACATAAATTTGCATAGCTTTAATAAAAGATAATAATATGTAATGATCTGATAACAGATTCGATGTTATTATTAATTAATTATTTAATACATATAATTAAAATTCAACTTACAATCCTCTTGTAGAACTATCAGTTCCTGTTCTTGTCCACCCTAAACAAATATTATTCAATTATTCCAATTCTTACCAAATATTTATTTTTTTTATTAATATTATCAGACATTTTTAATCGCTTATAAAAGTTAAAAAGGTCTGATTACTTATTGCTATTAAACAATGAACGAATTATATATAATCAAATATATTCTGCGATTTAAAACATAAATTTTGAAATTGATAATATATTTGTATGAGCATGATCATATTTCGTAATTAGTTAAGAATCTCCCTATCTAGTCATATGTAATATACACTAATATTTTCACTTAATAATATTTAATCAATAAAGATAACAGACATCGAACATCACTGACAATATATATTTAATAATACCTTTCTTTACTATAGTTCCACTTGCTGGTTTTCCTGCATTTATTCCCGACAACTTCTTTTCTTCTTCCAACTTTTTGGCATCTTCCACATCTTGTCTGGTAAGCTTTGTTGTTAACTATACAAAACATTATATTCAGAAAAAGATATTTCTCGTATAAATTGTATATTCATTAAGTTATTGCTTACAGTCTGGCCCTCATATTTGAGATCCATATCATCTAACTTTTGTGTAACGCTCTTTAAAATAAATAGTACGTCTCTATCCTTTTCATTGTTGATCAAATGTCTCACGACCGACTCCAATGATGTTAGTAATTTCTTATCGGTCGGCATCCACAATTGATTCTTCAATTGTGGCAGTAAAGATACCACTTTCATTCGTATATTAGCTACCGGATCTTCAGCCAGATTCAATAAAACATTGAAGAAATGTTCCTTAAAATATGCAGAAGAAAAAATTTCCAGCGCTTCGACCATCATTCGAACAAACATCATTCTCACGTAACAATCAGGATTATTGGCTAAATCTGTAAAAATTCTACTACGCAGTTCTGCTCTTTGTATGGGTTTCATATTGTATCGTAGAAGGAGAAGAAAAAGTGTTCCTGCAGCAAGACGTACCGGTATTGGACGCTAAAATTTTGAAATTACATCTACACATTTAATAAAACCATAAAATTTTAAAGAATAAAATTATAGACTTACTGCATGTAAAATTCTGGAGAAAGCCATTGGAATAAAGTACGAGTATATAAAATCACTGGGAAAACATTTAGGTAAAATCTCTAGTTGCGCGTGCATTAATGATGCCAGCCTCCAATTGTTTGTGCCTGCAACTTCAGCTTCACATTTTAATAAAGCTTTACCTATTTCCATCAAAGAAGAATCCTACAATAAATAATGCAGTATCTCTTAAGAACTGGGTTATTTTGAATTACAAACTATGTGGTAAAATTGAATACCATTCTATCTGTTCCAAGAGTTTGACTTTCGGCTAAGCATTCCAGCGTTAATCCTATATGAGGAATTACACCTTGAAGCACTTCCTCAGAATCATCTTTTAACAATTTTATTAAATTTCCCTTTATCCGTGCACTTTTCGGCCCTAGGACCTTTGCCACCTACAAATAATTGTTTTATTATATATATGTATATTTTTATAATTTAATAAGTGTATATTTAATCTTACTTCATGAATCCCACAGGCAACGGTTTTCCGAACCATATAATAATGATCACTTGTCAGTGCATCAAATGTTGTAAGTATTGCATCTATATATTCCGAAGAGCCGGATACGAAGATAAACATTGCTGGTAAATTAAACGCACAGTGTCTTCTGCATTCAACATATCTTTCATCCTGTGTAGGATTGCTGCTAATCTACGAAATTGTACTAATATTGAATATGTAATAATTAAGGAATAATATATCAGTATTTTTTAGATTAGAGTTAAATAATATAATTTATAGATAAAACTTATAAATTATCTTTAATACATATATATTATATACATATATATATATATATATATAGTGTACACTAATATATACTGCAACAAAATTTTACAAAAAAATAATTGTACATACATAATGTATATACTTATTTTATAATTTATAATATGTATACTCACAAACGTAAAATGTTGTTTCTCTTTCTTCAATGATGGTATTCCCATCTGTGCAAGTTGTTGAAAGTATTTTATGAACCATGCTTTCTCTGACATTGATAAACACTCTGAAATTATATTTATCTCTGAATTTATATTTAGCCATTGTTATCAGTTGAGTATTGTTACTTAAGTACATAGCGCGCTGTGTCAATATAAATACAAGAGTTACTTCTTACTTTCTAGGCCAAGTACAAGTTTTCCCAGCTCTTGCGCTATTATACATATCACATTATCTTCCGATTTAGCTGCACTTTCACATAGCTTCTTAATAAGTGGGGCTATTATATTTTTTATTGTATCTGTAAACAATTTACGTTTAAATTAATTTTTACTACTTAATTTCTGTCAAGATATTACTGTGTTTACGCAATTTTTATTCTGTTAAAACCTAAAATAGTTTTAAAATATATAATTACTCACCTTCCTGAAGATGAGGTAGTAAATACACTATTGTCTGTACAGAAGCGTATCTTACACTGCTTTCTTCGTCACTTGCTAATTCTACAAGAGATGGTAGCAAAGCAGGTTTCACAGATTCAGCACCGAGACCTTCCGCAACAAAACGTAGCTGCAAACAGATACTAGCTCGCACTTCACTGCTTACATCCTGACAAAGGGAGTGCACCGTTGGTAGAACTTCTTTCTGTATCCTAATAACAATTTTAATAGTGTACTTATTTATTAAATAGAATGTATAAACAATGAATTATAAATTATTTAAATATTTTATATACAAATTTTTGGTTTAATATTTCTTTTATATCACAAAAGTATAATAAGCAATTGTCTAGTTAATACGATCTAAATTAGTTCTGCTAATAACTAAATGTTATTGAATAATTTGAATAACTAGAATAACTAGGTACATTAAGATTTCATTATATATAAAAATCATGAAAACAATTATGTATTCGAACATACTCACATGGCAGAATCAAATCGTGTACAAATCTTTCCCAATAACCTGCTGCACGTTATCCTGGAGTAGATAGGTTGTGACAATTGTCCTTTACTTATAGTCAATGGAAGAATCTGTATGTGAGAGTGTTCTTGTTACCATCCATCCAAAAGAGTGCTATGTTGTTACATTTACAGCGATTTAATATCTCAAACATTGATCTATAGTACATATATAATACTTTCTTTTTAAGTTTCTATTTGCAAATACCTAATTGTATTTTATTTATATATTAGTTTCTTCATAAATTTAGTTTTTATCGATATGTACTAAATAAATAAAAGAATTGTTTTCTTTTCCATCTAAATAAAAAATGTCAATTTTTTAAATTGCATTTACAAACCTGTGCTCTTATGACTTCTACCGGCAGTAATTCTATCACATCCAGTAAGGTCTCCAACCATGCATGACAGATAACTTTAACATTGACACATACAATAAGAGTTAGAGAGGGCAAATATTCAATTTTTAACTATAAAATACTGCATTCTAAGGTAACAATTACTAAAAATTAAATGTGTTTACCTGGGTCACGACTCTCTAGAGAATTTAATATGCTTTGAAGGAATGTCTGACTAAAAACATTATGGCTGACCAGCTTCTGTTCTAAAATCGTTTTGAATGTGGATGACGCCGCTATGTGAAACTCGGTTGATGCAGTAGCCAGAGACTGCTGCATCTTAGGTACCACTCGAGACATACATGATTGCGTGTCGGTAGCTAAAAGACTTGGTAGACTTTGTATAACACTAAGTTTCTGGATCTCATCTCCCTTCCTGTGAAAAGAAAAAAGAAAATTTCAATGTTTTCTTAAGAAGTAACAAACCTGACAAAAACATTGTTATCTACAGCCTTCTCTGATCGCTTCTGATTTACATGACAAGTAAAATTACTATTTTTATTACTATACTTTCAAACAAATTAATACACACATACATAGAATATGTACCAAAAGTCAGGCTGCATATATCAATCACACTTAATTAACACTTCTGTCAGATTGTTGTAGTACAATGTTATCTGAATTAACGAAAGAAGGAAGCACAGAGTTCTTATGCCACTCAACACATTCAGTCGTTTGCAAGTTTAATTCCAAGCATCTTGACAGATCTCCAATCGGCTACAGAACTTGGTGAATTGCTCGTTTCTTCCAGAGAAACGGAAAGCATTGATTGATCGAGTAACGCAACGGTCAAAGACGTAAAAGTTCCACAGAAGTGTCTGCACGGGTCAGGCAACTCGAACATTGAATGAAACGAAACTTATATAACAAATTGTCCGTCAGGTCTGACTGCTTTCGGCACACCCTGTAATCTGTATACACGCGCCAAGGTAAGTATACAAAATTTACGAGAGACAGCCGCGCGGCGTGTGCAGTTAACCTAAATATCCTCGGCGAATTTCGCGAATCGTTCGCGATCCTGGCATCGTTCGCGCGTCACGACTACGCTCGCGCGAGGAACGTCGTCTTTAAAGGACTATAATTAGCGCACTTAACTATGACAGGACAGTGTGTGTGCTCCCTTGAACGACCGCGCGGCTATTTTTAGGAGCGCGCGCTCGCGCGCGAGAAGGGTAACAAACTCGACAGTCCCGGCGAAGGGGATGAAAACTCACGATCGACTACGCGCGACCACGCGAATGGCAAAAAAAAAAAACGGGGGTACTCACGGATCGGACGCGATCTCGTACGGGGCTTCATCTCCCTCTTGCAGCATTTTCGAGGCGCATCTTACTCATCGGCTCGTCGTCGCGGCCAGCGAGCGCGGCGGGCGGGATCGATCAATTCACGGTCGGGGGTCGGGGGATATACCTCACGCGAATGGCACGCACGTAGTATCCTGTATCCATTGACGGTGAGCGCGCGGACGAGGAAATCAACGCGCGACACACGGCTCGCGAGAACGCGAATGACAACTGATCACAACTGAACGAACGGCGAGACTGGCTAGAGCGAGGCGCAGGCCGCGATTTCTCTCTCTCCGAGCCGAGTGCCTATCGATCACAATCACACAATATCCGTACTCGCGGTCGGACCGTCGGACAGCGGAACGAGTCGTGCCGAACTGACACGAGCGCGCGCGACCCACGCGCACGCACACGTTCTGGGCCGACTGGGCACTGGACCGTGGGCGGCGAGGAGGAGAGTGGAGACCGGAGGAGACGCATGCACGTCGCGTCGCACACGTCGCCGTCGGCCGTGACGCATCGCGGTGATCGCGGATGCACACACGGCTGGTATGGTGCGCGCCGAGGGTATCTCTGTTGCGTAACCCGATGCGCGACACAAAACTACAAAAGATGATTTAACGATCGCGTCATCGGGCAATCCGATGCGCCGGTCCCGATACTCCTCCCGATGGCCCCGATGCATCGGGGAAAAAAAATCTATGCACCGCGATGCACGAATCGATCGAATGTTCCCCGCAGGGTTGGGCATTTAAAATATAATAATTAATTTACATGCATATTGTTATGTATGTAAATTACGCTTAATGTTTAACAAGTCATGTAAACAGTAATCTGGAAACAATGGATCATATTGAACGTATTACATATTTCGTCAGGCATATCGGAAAATTATTTTGTTCGCAATTTTATTTTCAGGCACAATTATTTTTAGAGCGCTACGGAAAATTAACAAATAGTTTTGGAGATCTTAATTTTATACCTTTGGAAAAAATAATCATTGCATACTGTGTGCATACATGCAACCGTAAATTAAAAGTAATATTGCTTTTTGTCGTTTAACAGCTCAACGTAAAATATAAATCACCATCATTTATATAGCAATTAATGCATAATTATTTTATATTTTTAATTGGATATATTAAAACTATTTTGTACACTGGTTTTTTATACAGGCGCACTTGCTAACTTTTATACTTTTTTTTTTAGGCAATTTTTTATTGAGAGAATCTCGTCTTGTCAATCGTTGCGGCTCGTAATTCGTAAATTAATTGTTTACAGTATCGTAACGTATGAAGGAATGTTCAAACTTTACGAGAATTTGTATAATCATCATTTATATATGATTTTTTTAATTACAATTAACGTCCACGTGAGATGTTGATTTATCGAAGATCTGAAGTCAAAGTTCGCTTGTGGTCAAAGTTGATCGGTTTTTTTTAGAAATTGAATGATTCTATATATGTGTTCTATTTCTACCACACAATTAATGTAAATTAACTTCAATCTCGGCTTAATTTACCTTTTATCTCTCTTCAGCTATAAGAATTAAATAAAAATAAAAAGTAAGTTAAACCGAGATTAAAATTAATATGCATTGATAGAAATAAACATAAGCATCAGTTTGCTTCGTGCGAATTTATATAAGCTGTTCCCGCTGATGCATCGCACTTTATCTTAGGATATAAGTTTTCTCATGAAGATTTATTATAGAGCAATATGAAACTGTGGTACATCCATAAAATTGGAGTACTCGTACACTTAAAGATTTTATTAATTTCTTGCAGATTTACAGAAGTTTAATGATTGTCGGATCGTAAATTATCGCATAAATACATCGTTACATCGGAGAATATCCGCTACCTTGAAAACACGCTCATGTTCGCGAGATTTAATTAACGCAATGCCGACCTTGTTTCGGCAATCGCAGGCATATTACGCATTTCCAATCAAGGTTTTAACAGGTCGACTCGTCGAGGTAATGTATTGTATAAAACTGCAGATCTCACATGGAGTTCGAGAGCATTAGAATAATTTTAATAAATAATAAATAATTTTAATGCTTATACTTAACTGTTGCACTCGTGCAACAGTGAAGAAAATATCAATAACGATGGAAATAGAATAAATTTAAAAAGAAATGTCACTTAGATACCAAGACCTTATCTTTAAATTAGCAAAGAATTATTTAAAAATATTAATGCCAATTATTGTGTGTGTGTGTCAGTGTGTGTGATCGATTATATTATTAATTTTAAGTACGTAATCTACTTACAAGAGGATATGAAGTGCTCTATCTATAGGTCTCCTTTCCAAGTTAGCATCCAAGGAGTGCTTTCGCAACTGTTCTTCATTCTGAGTAAGGATATTTAAATGAGGTCGGTGAGGCGTGAAATTGAATCGCACGGATGTTTGTCCAACACTAATATTAGGGAAAAGTTCTCGAATACTGATTATAAAAGCTCGCTTTGTAAAATTTACATACGCGCATGCAGGTGAAAATAGGCGAATGGGAATGAAAATATTAAAAGCATTACGTACCCTCACATCAGGTAACGGTTTATCCAGTTGAAGACTCGCAAATTCTTCAAATTCCATGATTCTGTGTCCATGTGACTCCGTTTATTTCTAATATAATTTTATATAACCCTCTAAACTAAACATATCATTCTTGAGAACAAAAGATATATTCATGTTAAACATAATCGAAACGCAAGGAGAGTTGTATAACGAACGCGTCTTGAAGGCATCAAATTTTAATTTTTTTTTAAATTACAGAAATTAGGGTACATTTAATACTGTAATTTTTATCATGATACGTAATTGTATATTTAGAATTAAACAATATTTTATTTAATAAAAAAAATTGAAATTCTAATCTAAGATGATTTTTCCAATTGCAAGTCCGACTTTTTAATCAAAGCTGTTTTCTATCTGTTTACATCAGTTCTAGTTGGTGAAATAATTTACTTATATCTTATTGTTAAAACTAGACATACTTTTATCAAGTTAACAGTAAAAAGAAATTATTTTGAAATACAATTAATCAAATTTATGAAACTTTATTTAATAAGTATGTCTGACAATGAGTTACATTGTTCCGTCGAATGATACACTCTTACATATAATCGACATAATACTTTTATTATATTGATCACATATAAACACATTGTATATGTTTACATTACATTGAGAGTAAAAATAAAATATATTTCTACACGCTAAAATAATCATATCCATCAAGTTTAACGGATCGAAATTATATCATTGATATAGCATAAAAAATGTACTGTAGTAGTACTTGAACAAATAGCTGAATAACTAAAGAGAATAGCAATTTTTGAAGTTATTACATAGCCAATATATATAATTATAACCAATCTGCATAAAACTAAATGAGATCAAGTGACTTGATTTATTACACTTTTTACTTTTAAACTATTAATTAATGTTAGCAAAATAATATTGCTTGATTACCCTGTTATAAGTACCATATGTATATGTAACACTTTTTAAAAGTATCTTCAAAAAATATTCCACAGCTATATATATGTAATAAATAAAAGTTATCCCTAACATTTGAGTAAGGTAGATTCTTGAAATTGTACATTGGTCATATTATAATATCTGAAACTATTATAACACTGTTAAACCACATATCTCCAGCTATTCATAAAAACGCATTTGATAAAATCATATCAAACATTTGAACAGTGCTTACCTTATTCTAAATCGTATTAAATAAAATGTAAAAAAATGCAATTTGTAACATGTGCACACTTTATTTGAAATTATTTTTTATAAATACTTATTTGGAATAGTTTTTGGTACATCCGTGGTTTCCCACCAAAAAAAAAAAAAACTAAACTTATGAACACATTGTATCATTTTTTTAAATCTGTGCTGTAAATATACAAAATATAATATATTAAAGACGCTTTTCAGCAAAAGAACCCATCGTTACAGAATTGGCTATCAAATAACAAAACTTCTCGGAATTACAAAAATTCACAATTTGATAACTAATTATGTGATACAGGATGGTTCCGGACATTTGCGACAAACTTAAAGGGGTGCTAGATCTCGGTAAATTGAACAATTTTTGTTAAGTAACCCGTGTCCGGCGACGCCTCCTTAAGGCGCTAGGCTGTGTTGAACATTGTTGACGGTCGTATATTTCTTGCCCCCGATACAAGGTCGTGCGTCGTAGGTTCAGTCACTGTTTACAATTCTTAGTCGCGCTATTAATCATCGCCATTCAGTCATCATGAACGACTACACGTACAGAGAGCAGCGCCTTAAGGAGGCGTCGCCGGACACGGGTTACTTAATAAAAATTGTTCGATTTACCGAGATCTAGCACCCCTTTAAGTTTGGCGCAAATGTCCGGAACCACCCTGTATAGTACTAACATAACAAACTATGTTAATGTGTCGACTTGCTGGAAAACTTCTTATTATATATTATAACACATATACGGAATATTATTGTAATCCTACAACATATACTTAAACGAAAAAGAAACTTAATGATACGAACCCTATTAATAACGTTAATATTATAAGAAAAACAGCTGATTTTCCAGCTGTGAACTTGGAGGTCGATGAAGAAATCGCCCCACCAAGACCGATAATTTTTGCGCATAATGGCAAGGTGCTGGTACACGAACAGTGCTTGAGCAATTGTAATAAACATGTGTCAACTTGTAACTAAGAGTTTGTACAGTTTCTGCGTCTAAACCCGTATTATCAAAAATCACGTTGTACGACGTAGGCGCAATTGTACCTTGTCTAACTTGTTGCGATACTAAATAAAAGTCGTATTTTAGACGACTTGTTATAATATCGTCAACAACTGTACCGATCGGAGGATTGCCTTTATTCGCGAACAGTCGAGTATTAATTTTTTTAGTAACGATGATATACATCATCTTAAAATTTGGACCATAATACAATTCCTCAAGCTTATTTCTTAGACTCGCCACTTCATTATCGTACACATTTCGAATCTGGCCCTCGCTGACACCGTCACGATAAATTACCAGATACATAGGTAATGATCGATTGTAGGAGCGATAGGCCATCACAGCCTTGCGAACACTTGCGCAGAGTTGGTCCCCAAGATCTTCACTGCTGTTATATAAAGTAATGGAACTGTAATATCGCGTCAGCGTTTGATCTACAGTTGCCACCATAGCCACTATAATTACAGAAATCGAGAATTATTTTATTTACTTGGTTCATAATTAAAATATTACACAATTTAAATAAAATTGAAAAAAAAAACGTGAAAATAAAAAATTAGAATTAAAGCAGTGACATAAAAAACATCGCAAAAATTGTTATTAGAATATTAAAATAGGAAGGGTAAAGGCATAAAATACTTGGAAAAAAAAAAAAAAAAAAAATACTTACAATAATCTCTGCCTTTAGTGTTTGCGTCATGACATACATCAAAACCAATAGTCATCAATCCTTTCAACGAAGTCTCGATACTCCAGGGAGCTCCGCCCAACTTGCAGTTCATTTGTATCGCCACTTTTGTAGCAATACTCATTACAGTTCTCCCATCTAGATTCTTTTGTAGAAAGACCTGTGACGGTACAGGTCTATCCACACAACATTTCTTCTTAATCGCTGCATAACGATCGCTGCGATTATTGCTCACCACGCAGAATATTAAATCTGGGATACCTCTACTAAGAATTCCCTCAAGATTATCAGCATAAGTGCCTGCTCTATCATCGTCTATCCATTGTATGTACGGTTGGTAAATTTTAAAAGATATTGCGTGAGACACGCTCGTTAATTTAGTTACAAAACTCTGCAAAATAAATTATTAAAGTAAAGATTTTTTTCGTATTAAAAAACACATGTACATATGCAATCATATGTGCACAATAAATTTTATTGATATATTTGGTATCCATTTAATAAAAATATTCACCTCTATGGAACGACACCCTCGTTTTACAATCACTACCCAGTGTTTCAACTCCTTACTCTTCAATAAATGTGCTCTTTGCATGTCCCTTGACCAATCTCCTCTCCCACTGTTAATGCTATTATTTCTAGCAAATAAAAGTCTCTGAGGAGGCAATACACGAGCAGGAACTTCAACTAAATTTCTCTCTAACGTCATACTCCAATCCTTAAATTCTTGCATAACTTTTGGCTCTTGACGAAGTCTGTTATTAAATCTCATCAATTTATCAATGCGGGTTCCAGGATCGATTTTTGTATGCCCCGCTAATGTTCTCATAAGATGAAAATTCTCTCTCATATTATCAGTTAAACCTGGAAGATAGAAAGTTTCGTCAGTACAAAATTTATCTAGGTATATACAAAAATTTATACATAAAGAGCATAAGAGTAATATATATATTTTTACATATTAAATTAAAAAAACTTTTACCTGTAGAACGACATAATTCAGGAACTAGATAAACTTTGTCTCCTTGACCTGCATTTCGTTGTTTTGGCTTTGTTGACGTTACCAACATTGGTTGGGTGGCGTTTGTTATTTTAATTTTGTATTTGTTCCAATAGTAATCTTGATAAGACACTCGTTCACCAGATTTCATTGGAAATGTCGATGAAGGACTTGCATCAAAATCCACATCCTCAATACGATATGTATGGTTATTATAATCCGTAAGTACCATAACTCCCATTACATTTTTACAGAACTCTGCCTAAAAATGTATATAATTCTTATTATTTTTAGAATAAACATGTAAAATAACACACTAACATTTAATCTGTGATGAATATTTATCTTTAAGCAGAGAGTTTTGCATTAAATTTCGAAGATTTTTCGAAATTGATCGAAAACATAGAAGTAAAGAAAATATAAGAAATCTTTAAATTTTATTTTATTTTTAATAGATATCTTATTAAATGACAGTGATAAGTATAAAAAACAAAATTTTTAATTTAATTACCCATGCATGAAATGCCACACATATTTAAATTATATTCCATATAACTTTTTTAATACATGTTACAAAAACATAAAAAATGTACAAATAAAAATTAATATCTCACTCTATAATCGCCACCGTGTCTGTAGCAATCCATCAATACATTCAATAGCGTCTCTTGACGCATCACTTTATGTGATATTTCGGCGCACATTAGAATGTCGCGTTCATGTTGTTTAATAGATGTAATATATCCAGGCCACAATTCCAATCTATATTCATGTATACTAACCTATATAAAAGTACAATCATTATTATAATTGTTAAATTTTCCATTTAATAAAGAATATCCATATAAATTTTTTACTAACTTTATTTCCAGCGTCATAATATTCACGGCCCACCAACTGTAATTTCAAATATTCCAAGCACTTTCTCATGATAATGTTGAAAACGACAGTATAGCACGGATCATCCGGCGACGTACTTCCAACTAAACATATCGTAATTTTGATAGACGCTCCGTCAGATTTTCTCACTGTGTCAAATTCCATTTTCTGCAATTTTTCATACGTACTTGTAAAAATGCTTAGTCGCACATACCTGCTTGTACAGCAGTATGAAATGTACCGATATACTTACATCTGGTAAACGGGTACTCGTATACAAGAGAGTACCATCAAAAACAAATGGACCAATTCTCTCTTTATGAAGTCTAAGCATACCTCTGCGAACAAATGTACGCTCTTCATCGGGTTGAAAATCAACCCGATATTTATAAAGACACCAATTGGGCACTGTGGGTAATCTGAAGTGATTTGTTTGCACCATGATACTTTGTCCAGTAGTACCTATAAATTGATAGAAATTAAATGTTATAAAAATCGTGTTACTTGCTTTTTATCGTACTTACATAAAAGCTCTATAATATATAGATACATATTATAAACTTCATAACACATTAAAATTTTATACTGACCTTTTTTAGTCACCAATGTACTCGGTCTACTAACAAAAGTAGCTTCCATCTTTCGTCGGCCACGTGACCCTCTTTGCGATGCATCATCTTCACTTTTAATTTCACTTTTAACTTCACTTTTAACTTCACTCTTAACGTCACCTTCAATCATACATAAAAAACTTTTAAAAACTTTGACTACTAATTTAAATCTATTTTTTATATTTGTAAATAATGGAAAATCTCTTTTAAATTCTTTATGGCTTATTATTAAAAATGTATACTTTACTTATATATTTGATAAATTAATAATTTAAAAAAATTGAGTAATAAAAGTATATAATAGACTTGGGGAACAAAAACTTACTTGATGCAACTGATTCAGTTTCCATTGGCTCCGAGAATGCGGATGTACTTCCGTTTCCATGTTCCGAGAATGTGGATGTACTTGCTGGAGAAACTTCACGTTTGATACTCTGTTGCAATGGAATAACATATTCATTACATTCTTATAAATTTTTAAATTTAATTTTAAATGCGTTAATAAATCTAAATTTCTCGTTAGAAAGAATAAATAATAAATACAAAATTTTTGAAATAACAGATTTCTATATACATGTATATATTTTTTTAATATATCAAACAAAAAGATATATTTATATATTATACTCAAAATTAAAATAATATAAATCGTGCCCACCTTCACTGTTCCTCGTGCAGATGAACAATCCTGTAAGAAGGACAAGAATATATTCAAATCTATGTAAGGTGTATAAAGTATAATTGGAGAGGTTAAAGCCATAGTGTATCAATTTTTTTTTACCACTTTTCTTTCTTTTTTTAACATATCTGCATGTTTAGACTGCATCTATAAACTCTACTCGATAGGTTAAAAAAATTGACTTACACCACTATGGTTTTAACCCCTCCAATTGTACATCGGTATAATTTATAAGCAAAGATCAAGAATAATTGCACAAAAAATTCCTTTAAAAATTTAAAAATTTGTACTATATATATATATCAAATTACATTTAGGAAGACATTTTTTTTATCTTAGCAAAAGTTCTTGAAATAACAATTACATGTATAATCTACAATGAGAAAAAAAAGGAGTATGCTTTGGATACTTGGATATTTTTTAAAAATAAAGAAAACAAGTTATATGCCATAATAAGATATTTCATAATTTTATTTTATCTATTCTTTTTGGCTTAAATGTTCAGTAAAGGCATCTGTTTCTCCTTTTCAGTTTCCACGTGTTACTCACCGAGTCTGGTTCCCTGTCGTATGGTTTCGGTCTGCGATATCCACTACTGGTCGATGGTTCTGAGGAATCATAACCTCTCTGAGATTCATAACCTCTCTTTTTCTCCTTTTTCTCGTGCTTGGACATCTTTACGAGTTAATGTCTGAAAATTGCAATTAACAATACGTTGCTTGGACGTTTCTAAAAAATCACTCCCCTAATTCGTCACACAATCTATGAATGCTAATTTAAACTGAGCATAATTTATTCAAGAAAAATACTTTACTACAATTTTATATCACATTTGTGTTTGCTTATCAAGAATTACAGAGGAATACCACGAACGATTGCGATTGCGATTCAGCAGATTCAGTTACTGAAAACTGCTAACGTCGACTTCTACCACACACGCAATTTCGGTTTAACTTACTTCTTATGGTGCTTATTCATTATACAGGAGCCACTTCAATTCTTTTTTACCTTAAAGTACTTTCAACGATTATTAACCATTTTACACTACTTATTGAATAGTAATTAAATTTACAGTAAATTTAATTACCATCTATTAGTAGTAAGTAATAGCAAGTAGTAATAATAATTAAAAACTTATTAAATTACTTTATATGTATATCTGTAAATAAATAAATAAATATATATATATATATATATATACGTACTTCATATACATATCTATATATAATGAGTAAAATTCGAAGTAAATTATTCGAAATTAATCGAAAATATAAAAGTAAAGAAAATGTAAGAAATATTTAATATTTTTTGTTTTTAATACCTTATTATGTGACAGTAATAAGTGTAAAGAACAAAATTTTTAATTTAATTACTCATGTATGAAACATGCCACACATATTATTATATTCCGTATAACTTCAATAAATAATATTATAAAAACACACATGCAAAATATACAATTAAAAACTAATATCTTATACTCTATAATTGTCTGTAACAATCCATCAATGTATATATATTTACATATATATGTTTCTTTCTATATATATGTATATATACCTATATATATTTTTTATTTATTTTAGAAGGCATCCGTATAATGAATAAATTAACCCTAATCAGTCACACTGGGTAAAATACACCCCAGCGTTTTTTTGACTTCGAAAAAGACTTAGTAAACCAATAGAAATGGGCCTTTTGCCGTCATCTACAGGTAGTTTTTTTGCAAATCAAACCTATACAGTCTTTTTAAGGAAGACTTAAACTACAACAAGATATTTTTTATTTTTTTTTTTAAGGTCACCTAAAATTTTTTATACACGTGCAAACACATTGGGGTGTATTTCACCCAGTGTGACCGGTACGGGATTCTCCGGAAGTGTGACTGATTAGGGTTAATTATAGGTAAACTGTCTCTCATCTTACTAATTCCTAAAACTGGAAAAAAAAAATTAAAAGAAACTCAGATTAAACTTTATCTACATTAGTAGAAATTAGCATGATCAATTTTATGCTAGACAATCGCGATTCATTATTCTATCATCCAATTATTCAATATTCCGAGTTTTCAGGAAATCATGTATTTCCGGTGTTTCAACAGGTTTCAAAACGTAAATAGAAAGCGAGAAACACATCCCACCTCTCTAATCTATATTTATATCCCGCAATGGAATTCCAGATAACACAGACGTTCTCGGGTACATACACAAAAAAAGGACGCTACCACAAGGAATCTTCTAACTGTGTACACTTTTACTATCCACGTGCGACGAACGTTTGCGATCAATTGAAAATTTCTCAAATTTCCACGCCTCGTATCTACGGGCAGAATGAAGATTCGAGAAACCGTGCGATAATGCCTTCTCTTAATATTTCCCTCGTAATTATCCACGGTCCACGCAGCTTGATAACCTTTAAAATTCGGTCCCTTCGTCGCTGGGCTCGGAACACATATATATACGTATGCAAATATGACGAGGAGCAGGACCCACGCGTAAACATCGAAATCCCAGGAATTCCACCCCCGCCCCCCGCCCTCCCCCCCTCATAATTACCTTGTAATTCCTTTCGTGCGACCACGCGAGCTCCAGCAAGCTTGTCTCGATTATTTTTCACGATCTACGCGATCTAAGATCTCTGAGGTCAGAGCCGGGTCAGTTCGTGGCACAACGTGAGCGTTCAAAAGCATCGGTAAACGACGGTGAACCTATGCATCGATGGCCTGTGTATGTACACTAAACAGCGTCACGGATTAGGTCTTATCCCGTCCGGCCTCGCCCAGCCAATCACGAGCCATGTATCACGCAGGTCACGCACAACACGATTGGTCCCCGTTCGAAATGCTCGGGGGAGAGTGGGAAGACGCGTGTGTGCACGATCGTCATCGACGGCGACGTAGATCGATGGACGATGCCGCGACGGATCTCGCCTCGATATCGTGTGCGCGACAAACGTTTCGTGAATCGTGATTCGCGGGGCTCGACTCGACGTGTCGCGATGAACTGCGTACCGCGTAGTGCGTGGAACTGTCACACGCGGCGAGATCGCCAAGTATCGCAACCCCGCGGACGAAGCCGCGCGGTGTACCGCGCTTCGAAACGACCAATCAACGAGCGGCATTTTCCCGGAACCATCATTCTCCTGGCACGTAGCAACAATGTTGTGCGTCACAGGTAGACTCATAACACCGCCCGTCCCCCTTGCGTATCGTATTTCGCTCATCCCCATTCTCAATCCCCAGGGACAGAGTGCCCCGCAGTTTCGGCGGCCGGTCCAGTGGCGCACGTAGGTACGCTTTCACGTGGCGCCGAAAATTGCGACGCCCAACGGGCACCGATTTAGCGATGTTAAATTAAGGAGTAAAATTTAGGCAAATCGGTAAATAAGTAATAAATTTTTATATAAATCTAAATCGTGAGAAAGGAATTATCAGGAGATAACTAGAAGCCACCGTAATTGATGACACATTTTGTCAATTTTTAGATGAGACAGATAAACGCACGGGGTACCCGGAGCACCCATGAATTTCGTACCTTGCTTGTTTTCCAGGTAGTGCGCATACGCGAGAAAAAAGCAGCGTCGTTAGTAACACTTGACGCCTGACGGTCCGGACTGGACCCGAAATTCGAGGCGATCGTCGCTCGGTGGGATGACTGGAATGTAATGATTTTTAGTGGGTTGAGGGGCGAACATAAACACGAGGGAGAGATGAGATGAGAGAGCGAGATAGAGTGAGAGAGAGAGAGAGAGAGAGAGAGAGGAACGGCCTGCGGCGCGGCGTGTTCTCTCATCTGTATATGACGCAATAACGTAGCAGACAATCACGTCGCGGACAATCGACGTGATTTTATATTTATCTTGTACTTCACAAAAATGCAAAATATTACATTGACAAAGGCAGGGCTCGTTTTGACGTTTTTCAGCGCTTTAAGCATATTATTCTGCCTTCGCGTTGCACATCGAACATGTAAACGAAGGTAGATAAAGCGGTGCTTTCAGTTGAAAGCGTCAAAACGAACCCAGCCAAATAATATGTACATACATAATTTATTGCTTCAGTAAATACATCTTACAAGAATTAGTTTGCCGATCTTAAGATATGAATTACATTAATATTTTAATTTAGTTAAATATAAATGTTTGCAAAGTATAATGTTCGAGAGACGAAAATTATTTTCTGCACTGAAGAACCAGTATGGGTTGGCACAACCCATAAAATAATAACATTTGGGGCAAACATAATTTGTGGGAATTCTCCGGGAGAAGTAGTGGAGGCAACACCATATGCGTTTGATACAGTAAACATACTTGTGTGACAACCACAAATTATGTTTGCCCCAAATGTTACTATTTTATGCTTCATGGGTTGTGACTTGTGCCAACCGTAATAGTTTTTCAGTGATGTCGAATTGTATATTTTTGTGTCTGTGTAATTTTGTATTTTTCATAATTAATATTCTCGGAACTTGCTTTCACTGTCGCGATCGATCGCATTCACCTAAATAATACATGGGGATAGACGCTATATATATTCCATGATAATTGAAAATAATCGTATATGTACATATTATAATTTTAATTCTTTTCTATTTATAGGTATACATATGCAGGGTGTATGGAAAGATAAAAACAATCAATCAAAGGAGGAGTTTGAGGAGAATAAATATTCGCTATAAATATTATAATAAATATAGCGAAGTTATACACACGGTATGTTAGGTTTTACAAAATAAGGAAAATAAGCAGACTGAAAATAAGCATATCTCCTCATCATGCCTCTTCCATCCTTCCTAAGGGAAATCGCATCTGATATTACCATCAACTCTCGGCCATTCTCTCATTGCCATGCTAAATAATTCAGTAACGAGAAATATCGCGATATGCATTATCCTACCGGTGGTCGCGGTGGTCGCGGTTTTCTCATAACAGGAGCGCCGAGCGGGCGCGCCGTTTGCAATAGGATGAAGGATATTATTATCGTAAAGTAAACATTATATGCGGTGAGAGTTTACGATATTTGATTGATATTGAATTAATATTTGAAAGCTTATTAATGATTTATTTATGAATAATAATTTGTTACAATGTGTATCGTATAAAAATCGAAGAATGAAAAAAGTTATGAATTTTGTTTCAGACTGACAGTAGTTTGACAAGCTTTACAAATCACAGAAATTGTACAATGTTTTTGTTTTTTTTACAAACAAATTGAGTACATTTGTGGCGTCAAGGTGGTGGACGTATTTGTGCAAAAAACTCGCATCTCCCTCGCTTCCGACGACGGAAATCGGAACTTTTAAAAATCCGTAAAACCTATATAGCTTGTTAAATTAGAATAATCGCCATAACGGTCCAAGCTTGGATCTTAATAGCCTAATATTATTTTTATTGTGTGATACACATATTATCCCCTCCTTCCCTTTAGTTAAATCAATTCTTACCTCCAACTCTTGAAAACTGTGCGCCGACTAGATAGCTTGTGTTAGCAAAACAACAACCGCGCGTATATCGTCTATCTCGACAGTCAAAGAGAATCTTTTTAAAAGATACTGAAGGAATAGCTCGGGGAGCCGGGCCCCGGGACCCTCAAACTGGAAGTTTCCATGCATCCCTCTCATAATCGCCGCGCGTGTACTTACACAGGCGCGCCCGCCGGAAGATTATCTGAGTTTTGTGATGAATGCTGCTGTAGCTCAAAGGGAATATCAGATCCGATTTTCGCGACGAAAACACCCTAATAGGCGAGTGTTTGAATCGAAAGATGAAAGAGACACGGACTACGTTTACACGGCCCGATTTACGCCGAAGTTACAACATCGATGTTATAACTGCTGACGTTAGATGCCGTGTAAACGCTCTTTTACGGCGAAGTTATTACATCGATGTAGTAACTCAAAGTCGTTTGGTGAAGAGGCTTAGAGTTACTACGTCGACTTAAAAAGAACGTGTAAACGGCAGCAGTGTAACGATGGCGATAATGCCTAACCGTAAAAATTAAACATCTTAATCTCCATTGTTTGCAAAGTGGCTACAGACTAAAATTAGCGTCAAGCAGCTAAAATCTGCACGTTTAGACATCTGCGCAAGGGTGCTGCGTGCATGTTTGACCCTTGACGCTCGATGCTCGACGCTCCCATCTAAGCGCACCGTTATATTAGTACTAATGAAAATCCTTCACTCACTTCATTCGAAAGTTGTTAAGCTATTTCAGCTTGGTGGGAGTAAGATAAGCCTGAACGTGTAAACGCAACTCACCTTAAGTAAGAGTTATAACATCAGCGTTACTAAGTCGAAGTTAGAAGCCGTGTAAACGTAGTCATATTGACGAGTGAGTGCGTTCGCGGAGCGCGCGCTAGTTAGCGCTATTCTATCTTTATCGCTCATTAGGTGTAAGATAGAATGAGCAATTAATAGCGTTAATAGCACGCTCCGCGTACGCACCCGAGATATGCTTATTTTAGCATTTATTCTTGTTTGGTGACGTCAGAAGCGAGAAATCGTGTGCCAATAATTCTTGCAATTCTACGATGTAATAAAAAGATATATATATATATATATATATTCATAAAACCCAGTTGTAATTGATTCAGCACATTCGTAAAATAAACCGGACACTTTCCTTTGGCTTTAATAATCACTAAAATTAATGTGACATGTAATTTGCCTTTTTAATCTGCTTTCTTTTATTTTTCATTTTACAGCTATTTAATAATTATCAAATTAGCCACTAAAGGAAAGTGTTCGGTATATTCTACAATGTGATGAATCAATTACAACTGGTAAACTGGGTTTTATGAATATATATCTTTTTATCACATCGTGTGTAAAATTATTATTACATCGCGTATGAATATTTGGCAGGCGATTTCTCCCTTCTGACGTCGTCAAACAAGGATAGAAGAGGCGTGTAGGCAGGAACCTTAACATATCGATCGTATATGTATAAAAACCATAGCGAATACGACAAAAGTTTATACCTATACGTTATGTATTCTACTCAAGTTCCTCTTTTACCTCCTAATTGGCTGACCTTAATTACCTTTACATAAACCCTGTATATTCTTACAGATTGGATTTATTTTATTATTTTTTATTTTTATAATTACATTATTTTTATCTTTGTTAAGAAGATTCCAAACTAGCCAAGGAATTATTGATACTAACCGGGTAAAGTAATAACCGGGTATCTTGTATAAATAAATAATTCGTACGAGTAAAACTGAAAAATATGAGAATAGCTAATCTTCCTATAATTTCACTTTATAAAAAAAAAATAGAAGATTAGTTGAACTGTAATCAATGTTGGCTAATATTTGTAGGGCACTAGCCTATAGGTATATGCAGTTATAGATGCTAGGGCAAAATTGAAAATTAATAGTCGATTTAACATACACACGTATATTTCGAACATTATCAGGATACATTATTGACATAATATCATATGAATCATATAACTAAAGAACTTTTTCTTTTGGAAGATTTACTACCCAGGATAAATATGCGTGTATGTGTGGGTTGCGCTATTATGAATATATTCTGTTATAATTGACACACTGCTATATACTATAGACATACAATTTGTCACTGTTTAGTTTATTCCAGATGTATTTCGTAAAATTCGGAGTATTATGTATGTGTGGTGTATTCATGTACATACGTATTTGCAGTCATCGCACATTTTCTCTCGATCATCATTGACGCTAAAGATAATAGTTTTTCCAGTATTGCCAGATTATAGTTTTTCAATAATTTCATAGTTACAATAAGACTAAAAAATCGCAATTTTTGCCAAAGATGCATGTAATTCGAAGGAAATTTTAATGTGAAACTTTGCCTAAATCGATCTAAAGCTTGAAATATTTTATATTGTAAGCTTTAGTATTTGGAGAAAATGCGCAATGGGACATTTTATATAGACATACATATGTGTGTGTGGTTTAGTTTAATAAATGGTAAGAATGATTCGTTCACGCCTAAAGTTGGCTCTTAAAAATCGAAAGCCATCACGACATATAAAACAAAGATTATGAACTTATCAAGGATTAAATATCGTATGTGAAATTTGCTTATGAAAATATGAAATTCCTATGTGTAAAAACTGTAACTAGAAGATATTTTTTGATAACAAGTACGCTGAAGAGATTTACTGGGCTATTGAGACATTACGTTATCTTATGATATTAAAAGTCATAGAAGTTTACATAAAAACTAATTATTTTTAGGGCTACCACCCTATCTTCAAACACATCTATATTCTATAGGTCTGTATTTTTCATAGGTTTAGAACCAGATATGGCTATATGATTCTCAGCTTGTGATATTAATATGATATTAATATGATATTCTGCACAAACTAAAACTTTGAATCAGATGGACATATTCGGCTCTAAACAGGACACCAGATAGAAATATGAACCAAATATTCTTTACTTATATGTATGTACTTTGCTTTCTATATTCAAGCTAATCCTCCCCACAATTATCTCGAACGTTTTCTACAAGCACTTACAAAATTTTTTACTAGCATTACAAGAATGGGATGCTAAAGGGTATAATCTCCATCAGTTATATGAAATTGACTGTACAAATAACGTATATACTCTAATGCACATGTACATGTATAAAATATGTGAGTATCTTGTATTTTTGCATCCTTTCTCATACTTTCTTATTACAAATATCGTTTTCAAAAAATGTTGCGACAGTTGGTGAGAACATATAAGTGCATACAGTAATAAAATTGATAGTACAACATGAAATAGTCCTACAACACTTATATTCTATTAAAATATTAAATAGTTATTTGTGGAACTGAAGTGCGATAGTCTGTAAGAATAAAAGATGCCACAACTAAAATGATGTCTTCTATAACATGTAAAAATTGAGCGAGATGTCAATTCTATACAGATAAATATAATTGAGCACAGAGCACATATATCTATACATATATATTCTATAACTCAATTTATATATATAAATATTGTTTAAATCTCATTGATTTGCATAAAACATTTCATGTACTGCAAAGCATAAGTAGAATTATATATTAAATAAAGTATGTTTATTTTAGTCGGTTTGTGAGGAAACTGTGTTACGAATCTTCATTAAAGGTACACTTCAGAAAGACACATCTTATACGTTTCTAATATCATTCTAAAAATAAGGGATGCCTCTATATGTTTAATTTGAAACATATCTGAAATATATTAGCGTCGTCTAAAAGGAATATGGCTGAGCTTAAATACAATTAAGTGATAAAATATATATAATATATATAGTATAGAATATCGCTTATTTTTTTATAATGCTACAAGAGGTTATTTTTATTACATTCAACTGCCGTATTATTTACAACGACCAGGATATATCAATAATTAAAACGAAGAAAACGAGAAAGTCGACATTAAATGAAAAAATAAAATGTTAGTTACGTGTTACTTTATGATAAAATATATACCTAATTTTATATACATATATATATGTATACATATATGGATATATGTATATAAAATTAAAAACAACTTATTTCTATATTAAAAAACAAAGGATTTTAAAACAAGACATAGTCATATTCTCTCTAATAACACTTAATATAATCTTGATCACTATGGATATCGTAAAACTTGGAAGAATATATTATTAGTGTGAGTTACGAACTTGAAGTATAACTTTTATCAGAATACTTTTGTTGATACCCTGATGCATAAAACATGTATTTTTGATATTAGAATAAATCATAGAAAACTCAAAAATTGAAGAAATGTTCATATATTACAACTCGGAGTAAATATTTATGAAGATCTTTTTTCCATGCATGCTATATAAATTTAAATTTGTATTATAAATGTAATCGTTGTTACATAAATGGGTATTTCTACTGTAGCATCAATATGATATCATTAGTTCAAAGAAATTTGGTAACTATTGCAAAATATTATTTTTAATCTGACCGTTCGCTGCCATGCAAGTACCTCTATTTTAAGCTTTTACTATCGTGTTAAGAGTTGTAGGAAATACTCTCTTAAGTTGTTTTCGTATTTTGTCATATGTATTCATGCCTAATTTTCTGTTTTGTTATATTTTTAAGAAATACCAAATTTCTATTGAATATTTCGTACGCACAGCAATTTTATATTAAGGTATTTTCAGAAAGTAATTTTTTTATGAAAAAAGAAAATATATACAAGTAAAATAAACAGCAGTTTTGCGAAGTGTATAACATCATACATCAGAGAAAGAGTAACAGACTTAAAGGTCAACTAAATAACTCTCACAGTTAAAAATTGCTTTAGAATCTTTAGATAAAAATTGTTATAGAAAAAAAGAAAAATACTGTTTAATATTCTTCTCCAACAAAAACACTTTTATCTGATACATTTTTTATTCTAAACAAAAGGGTTATTTAGCTTGTTTTAAATATCTTTCTCTTGCTCTAAATTATATTTATTATTGAACTGATTAGGGCTGTACATTCTGACACAGAAACAGTGAGATGTATAAAAAAGTGCAATCATTAAAACAAGCTTATTTTTAAAACTATCGTATATGCATTTATCTATAAAGAATTGTATATCACAAAACCGCTGATATATCTCTCATATAAGACAAATCGAATTATATTTCACAAATTTCTCTCTCACTTCCATAACTTTAATATCTACATCTTATAAAACAAATATTTTAATATAATGTGATAGTATATGTATTAAACGTAATTTAGTTTTTTAATATCATCCATTTACTGATATTCAAACAGACAAATAAAATTATTTATATAATAAAGTATTCACAGCGTACAGCAACTACTATATTGGTAACTTGCAAAAGAAATTATTATAATTAAAAAAATCTATATTCTCATCTTATTCTTCCAATCGTAATTACTTTTTATATGGTCCTTTACATTAAACCATATATAACTATTATAAATTAATTGTAAGTTAAAGTGACGAAAAGAAAAAATATGTCATACATAAATGTACTGCTTTGAAGATTATTTATACAGCTTTCAGACATTAAGATTACTTATTACAGATATGCTTTACCGCTCCGAGATTTTCTCATAAAGAGGTTTTGAAATTGCGTGAAAAGCAAGATACGAAAGGATGTCAAGATTCATAAATCAATCGCTGATAATGGGGGAATATTTCCCATGTTGGCAAATGCAAACCAAATTCTAAAGCTACCAACACGGCAAACTCAGACGTAATTAAGTCCTTGCGATTTAATCGGAATACACCCTCAATTCTCTGTAAATAATAGTAATGGTAATTATTGTGAATAAAAACTTTATTATTACATAATACACGATAAAGGTACCTCAATGAGGGATTTAAGAATATCGCCTTTCACGTCGTTCAATTTTGCTGCGAGAAGTAAGCAAGCACCAGCACATAACTTCCGTGTCTGCTTCGTCACGATATTTCGAAGAATAAGTTTCTCAAAATATACGTAGGCCATTGCCACAGTGAGTAAATCAATACCATATTCTAATTTAGCTATTTTTCTCATCTCTCGTTTTAAACTGAAAGAAGAACTTGTAAAGATAACCGCATAATTGAGAATATAAATCTATATATAAATTAGACCTACCTGCGAAGTTTACTGAGAGTGAGTTGAATATGCGGAAATTTCAATTTAAATTTATCATTTAGCTCTTTCTTCAAATCGGAAGGTCTTACGTAATCAATAACAGATGCCTATGCGTAAAATATTGAGTTAGATTTATCAAAACATTTCATCAAACATTAATTAAAACAATCAGAATTAAGATATATACCATATATGATGTAAATGTTAGTAACGTTCTATGTTTCCCAGCGATAAGTTCTGGGTCATCCAATAAATTTGGATTATATTGGGCAGATTGTTCATCCCATTCATAAACTGTAATAACACGCAGTAAAATAATTACAATATTAATCTTGTACAATTTAATAAAAATTTTAAATTATGTTTTATGTACTCACCTTTGGAATCACTGAATGACAATGGTGGAGACTCGGAAGTTATATAATGAGCACGATTTGTAGCTGTATCATAGGAAAGACACCTAAAAATTAAAAAAAGTATTATAAAATGTATTATATAATTATTTTATTTCTTGACATGCAATATGCAATGTGCTCCAGAATTGTTACATTTATCTCATTAACGAATATTAAAATTTAAAGAAGAATATTAAGAATGATTTAAAATTTAGATTATTAATTTTTGAATCGTAAGTAAAAGAATATTGTAATAAAAATATTTACATTTTAATTTTATTTCAATGTTAAATTATAAATTTATAAAATTTAAAAATTATTATAACAATAAGTCTTTCCTAATCAATTTTTGCTAATTGTAAGAAAAAATGATTTTAAATTCATGAAAAAGATTTAGTATTTTAGAAAATGTATAAGAGACTTCTGGAATACTTTATAGATGTAAAAAGGTATACAATGAATACATAGAAACACATGCTACATTTATATAATTTTAAAATGCTTATAAGTAGCACAAGTATCTTTTCTTCATATATAAAACAAAAATGTAATGTGAAATTATTCTGCGATGTGTGCACATTTATTAGACATTTTAATGAATAATATAAAAGATATATGTATGTAATTTTTGTATATGATAGACATATATACATATGTATTAATCATGATCACAATGTGAATAAAATATATTTTTAATATAATTTATTTACCATAAACTTTAAAATTTTATATTATGTTAAATAGAATTATAATACTGTCTGTTAAATTTTCGTATATATTAGTAAAATAAATATTTGTTATATCTCTTATTTATAAAATGTAATCATCATCATTACCATGTGTTATAAAATGATTATGAATATGATCTAATGACTGATTTTTACACATACACAACACATCTTTTGCAGAATTATAATAAAATTTTAAGAAATATACGTGTTGTAAACCTCCTTGTATCTGTACGCCTTATATTTAAATCTATCTAACATTTCTATATTTCATTACACATATATTGTACAATAATTTTTACCATTTTTTGTGATCCACATGCCAAGTAATTGTTTTTGTCCTGCAAAAAGATGGTTGATGTTTTGTTATAAAAACAAATATATGATATATGAATCTATGCACGTATTACCTATGATACTGAAAGAGATTAAAAAGATGTCTAGACAGTACTGCAACTAATTATGAATTATGAAACTACGAACCACTAAATGATTGCTGAGATGAGAAATTCATTAATAAATAGTAAAATTTCTCAGTTTTTGTTTCTATAAGCAATAACAGCTAAACATCTCATGTATTGAAGAAAATTAAAAGGTCGATCTATGTTTCATGATTTCTTTTAACTCTAAACTTTAGCTAAAAGCTTGATGTATAGGATACACGAATAAAAACAATATATAAAAAAGGATATACATATATCGTTTGTGTGCGTGTATGTGTATGCATATGCGTGTATATACACAGTACACTCATTGTCAGTTATATTAACTGTGATATCGAATTGAACATAAAAGAGAAATAACTTATTTTAGTAAACATATTTATTGCTATACCTTTGTACCACATGATGTTTATTAGGTATAAAATGCGTAAGTTCCATAGGTTCGTTCTCATTCAGATTCAATTTTTTATCCTTTTGGAATTGCCGAGATGGTACAAGTAGTTGCCCATAAGATATTTCCTACAAAATTGATAATTGACAATTGAGCATTATCATCATTAGATTAATTTTCTGATGTTTCAGAATCAGAACCAGAGGAATAAAATATCTCTAATACTTGGCCATCCTTAGCACGCTCTATACCCAGCAACCCAAATAGATCAATACTGTCATTAATTGCTGATAATGGTCTTTGAGATGACACATTTTTCCTTCGACATGTATCTTTACGTAATTCTGACCTGTAAGTAATCATAATGCAATTTTATTAAAATTATTATATTAGACATTATATAAAAAAATACTATCATATATATTTATAGAAACTGAATCAAAGTCTTAAACAATCTACAGGCAACGAAACGATAATAAGATCCGAGTTAAAAAATAAAAGTAATAACAATAAATTTAAATAAATTTAAAAATATTTTCAGATTTTAATATATTCTTCTTTAATATATACGAATTTTTAATAAAATGATTTTAAACATATTTAATGTCGAAAATTTTGGAGCAAGTATAACTTCTTTAAAATTTTTTCTCATAACTAAAAATTTAACTTGAAATTTAGTAAACTAAACATCTACAACTAAAAAGATAGATAATAGCAGAAGATAAAGAAGATTAAAAAATATGTATCTCTCAGAGAATAATTTATATATACAAGTTAAATATTTTCATAGGTATCTATATAAGCCTTACCAACTGGAACGTTGTCCTTTATTGGAGTATGGAATAGCAGAAAATATTACAAATGGCACATGTTGATTCGATACCAAAACCATTCTATCATCCCCAAATTTACAGCCGTTCACAGGTCGTTGCATCAAACGCAATTCCTTTGTAATCTCTGGTATTATGCTACTATTTGTAGAAACAGTTTGCACACTGTTCACTGCCTTTGTCTTTGGTTTTAACGATTGTGCTTTTGAGTGTATGGAGCCAATGCTTTCGTTGCTACTATTGTATTGATGCTTAATATCTTCCGAAAGCGTAGATGTTTGATGACTTATGCGCTTCTTATATTGTAAAGAGCCCACACGTCTTTCTGGTAAAGAATAGTCGCTTCCGGTAGTCCCCGTTCTAAGGATACAATTTTCCATTAAATAAAACATTGAAATACATAAGTACTTTTACGTGTAAAATACGTGTTATTATTTAAAGAAAAGAGGAATTTATGTGACACTATTCTTTCTTTTCTTCTGACCAAACTAAAGCCAGTTTGCTACTAGCGAAAATTAATTTAGTAATATTTTCTTAATTTCTGACCTTAAATACAATATTTTTACAATTAATTCGTAAAGTGATTCTACGAGACAAGGCCTAATTTAAAATAAAATAAAAGACAAGATCTTGTTAGTCTCCATAAAAGTTAATTAAAAAACACACTACATTTTAATTTATTATTATGCAAAATCTGTTTATCTACACATTTGTTTAGAAAAAAAAAACAATCAAAATCCGTTGAGAAACCTCAGCTAAATAAAAAAAACCATAAAATTATATACAGTATGTACGAATTATACACCAGATATGTGCGCAATGTATGGCTGGAATGTAATCAAGTTTCACGATGTTTTTGTTTGTGATACTGTAGACGCTTTTGATAATGTTATCTGAATCCATTAAGTGTCATTCAATCCTATCTGTACCAAGACAGCCTGAGATGGAATATTATAGCGCAGAGATTTTCTCATACGTGTTTAATTACTTATGCTTTCTCTTATCAAAAGAATGTTTAAAGAATTTGATGCGTATAATTTAGAATATTTGAAACATTTTGAAAGATATAGCTTGTAGCTGCCTGTTACTTACTGCCACTTAATAAATTATTTTATTATAGATTATAGAATATACATTCTTAATTTGAAGTCGTCTACATTAAAAATTTTCAGAATTAATTTAATATAAATTTTTAAAATAATATACACATACAGCTGTTTACTTTTAACGTTTCAATCAGTTCCATTATCATGAATTATTGCAATCTATTTCTGAAACAAAGGCTTAAAAGATAAGATAAAAAATACATTATTAATTTACTTGTGATAAGCTATATCTCGCTTACAGGAAAAAGTTCTGAAGAAAATTATTTTTCGCATGTTACTTAAGATAAAAAAAATCTTCAATTTATATAGACAGCAAAGCACTTAATATAGTTTACGTGTTTGACTTTGCGCTCGGCTGTTTATAATTTGGAGTAAACCGTCACCTGTGTTATGTCATACTAACAGATTACGTCGCTCCACGCTCTAACATTTTGACATACTGGTGACAAGCTTTCTCGACTATCGAAATGAAAAACGGGCATGGTATTAATTCAAGAGCATGGTATTAATTATTCTAGGGTTGACGAGAGCGAGAATTTACCGTTCTCTGAACGAACTGTGCATGCCGCAAGAAAACTGCAAGTGATTTCTCTCCTGCTCCAAGAACATGGTAACCGCTGCCTTGGCGGGGGTGAGTAGTCCGTCCGAATCGGAGCTGAAGGAGTTGTGATCGGCGCACTTCTGCGCCGGCTGCGGCGAGTTGTTCTGCTCTATCGTCGTCTCATTCTGCGGTAAGTCGTGCGTCTCCACCTGGGTACAGCCGTCTCCTAGCGCGGTCTCCTCGACGGTGGTCTCGCAGTCGGCGCTCCGGCATACGGCCTCCAGCACCGCCTGCTGCTGCTGCTCCGACGACGGGCCTGCATCGCTGTGCCTGCGCGCGTGACCCGGCCCGCTGCGTGACAGAACGGCGAACCTGGTGTCCCGGTGACTGCCGTCGAGGGAGATGTTGGACAGGAATGTGAGGGCGGCCAATCTTCTGCGTGAGTGATTTTTCTTTAGGGCCGCTGCCATTCCACGAGGGACCGTGTCGGGATACTGGAGCCAAATACCGAGGTGCAGATGAGTAACGACAACGCGCGCCCGATGACGACGACGACGGCGGCGGCGGCGACGACGTCGGCGACGTCGACGGCGACGGCGACGGCGGCAGCGGCGACGACGACGACGACGGCGGCCTCGACTTTTTCGTACGACGACAACTACGATCACAACGCATTGTCACTGCTGATACACTTAGTTCTACGTACGCCAGTCACGAGCACGGCCGTGCGCCACACGTACAATGATAAACCGGTATCGCTGATCATCATGCCGTTTCCTCGGACGAGCCCTTTCAAACACGCGTCACCTTCCGCAAATCCGCGCACCACTGGCACGACTTTACCTACTACGCAACAGCGGCAGCCCCGTCCAGTGTCCACACTCCACCCGTCTGACCCGTTCAGCGTCGCCGATATCCCCGGACCCCGGACCGGAACGTGGCAGAACGTGGGATTGCGCAGTAACGCTCGGCACAAACACTCGCCGATATTTGTGGTACCGTTAGACCTGGGTTAGATCCGGGCTGATGAAAACATTTTCTAAAAAATTGAAACTCATGAAAAATGCGATTTTTTCGGTACAGTGTCGGTGTAATTCAGGTATTGGTACGAAATGTAACTTAAATCTTTAAGTGTCGAAAAGCCTTGTTCGTTAAGTTTCACCTTAAATAATTAATTTAAGGAAATAATATATTGCGAAAAAGGAGAAGAGTATTACCTAGAGCGAAATAACTTTAATGATCACGTGTGAGAGCAATGAATAAAAAAAAAATAACATTTTATAAGTAGAATGTGAAAATTTTCAGCGGGCACCTGCGTTTAATTACGAGACTGTCAAGGCAGTCACATCACATGGTCGTCCAAACGCATGCGCGTGAAACTGTCGGGTCGGAAAGGGGGAAGTGCATGCGCCATGCCATGCCGCCATGCGTCAGAAAATTGCACGTTTTGGGTTTTAGCAGCACTGATCGACGATATCACCCGGTAAGTAACCTAACCTTTCTGAAATGTTTTTTGAGTATTTGGCTTTGTCAAATTATTAACTGTGGTTTATTTATACTTACACTCTGACAAGCAAGATGTATCACTTCTGATAATTAAGAAGTTGAATCGCGTTAGAACGATAGAGAAAAATTGTATTTGATGCATTAAAAGAAGTTAATACAGATTTTTATCATATGTAAGAAGAAGAGGAGAAGAATGAATACTGAATACAAATTCGAGAAGGAAATCGACTGCAAGCAAGGGGCCGTCAGATCTGTACGATTCAGTGGTAAGGAGACGTTGTTCACTTTTGTACACTATTACTTTATCAGACATGTATATGGAAACCGATGGTTTTGTGTTTTAGTGGACGGTTCGTATTGCGTAACGTGCGGGTCAGACAGAAAGCTGAAATTATGGAATCCTTACAAGCCTGTTACGTTAAAGACGTACGGCGGGCACGGTGACGAGGTTATGGACGCGTCCGCGTCCTGCGACAGTAGCCAGATAGTGTCCTGCGGATTAGACAAGTCTGTAATCGTCTGGGACGTGGCAACGGGCACGCCTGTGCGTCGTTTCCGAGGACACGCAGGACCCGTCACGACAGTCAGGTAAGCGTATTGGGTGTAATTGAGGTTAACGAGTATTAAGATTATTGCTACATTTTGTTTAATAATATCTAGTACACGCTGAGGATCATTGCAAACAGATTTATTAAGAATTTCAAGTGCACAGGTGAAAAAGTGCCTTCTATCCGGTGACACCAATTAAATTCTGCCTTAAATAAAGATAATTAAGTTCAATGAATTCAGGACTTTTGAATGTCATACATAATGATTTCTATGTTACAATATTTAAACACGCGGTGTATTTCTAAAATATAAGTTCATTAGCTAGCTCAATGTTTCCTGTTGCAATCACAGATTTAATGAAGAGTCGTCATTGATCGTTTCTGGGTCACGTGATAACAGTGTCATGTGTTGGGACGTACGTTCCAAGGCGCAAGACGCGGTACAATCCTTGAACGACGCTAAGGATTCCATTTCGAGCGTGAGGGTGTCGGATCATGAGATCTTGTCCGGTTCTTTTGACGGCAGAGTACGCACATATGATATACGAGTAGGTGAACTTTGTGAAGATTATATGAGAGGTAAGAAATTACAAGCGATTAATATAATGGATTTTTTGTTTGTTTTGCTACTCTTTTGATATAACGGATTTCAGACTTTATTGGTTAGAAAATAACACAATGTACAATACGATGTGAACTTCTTATTGTTAGATGCGATTACATGCGTCAGTTTCACCAGAGACGGACAATGTCTGGTCGTCAGTTGTGCGGGCGACGTGATTAGACTGATCGACAAGGACTCGGGAGAGCTACTCGGCGAGTTCACAGGACACGCCGGAAAGGATCTGTGCCTGGAATCGAGCGTGGACTGTCAAGACACGAGAATTCTTTCCGGCTCGGCGGACGGGAATTTATGGATTTGGGATCTAGTATCTCAGAAAGTGGTCGCGAAGCTCTCAGGTCTCAAGCCAACCAAGCATCCCACTGTATCTATTAGCGTTCATCCGCAGAAGAACTGCTTTCTGGCTTCTAACGGATCTAGTGTATTGATGTGGAGTGTGCAGACTCACACCGATAACGAGTAATAGCGAAGTTTGTTCCATTGTTACCCCTTTTGTGTGTACAAAGTAAGCCCAAAGTCTGTGATTTCCAATAGTTTTAGTTCAAACAATTTCTACAAGTTTTCTTTTTACAAACTAAATGTATATTATGATTGTGTACATATCATTAATAATATAGCTATTTCTTAAAGTCAAACTATTCAATAATTAATGGTCGCTTGTCCACTTGATGTATTTTGTAAAAAACTAAGTTTATTGTCAGATAACTTCAACACAAAAGTAACTGGCAAACATTGTGTCATTTTGATGAATTAAGAAATTATACACTTTCAAACATACACAGCTGTATTATTGTCTGATCAAATTTCTTATAGTGTTTAAGCATATTTGTCAAGCAAGCATACATTCTCAGACTAAATATTAGCATTCGTGTAAGACAAACAGCACAGAATACAAGTTCCATTCGCTGACAAACAAGAAGAGAAAAAAAAGAACAACAAAAGAATTCCATTGAAGAGAATGATGCCTCGACTCGCACACACAGGTACAGGTGCGACGCGCGTGAGCGCAAAAATTTCACATCCATCATTTCTACGCCGTTTGCGGAAGGAGCGAAGGAGAGGTGGCTTAAGTTGGGGCCACGTATCGTACGATTCGCACGCGCGGCGAGGTGACACGCGTGGAACGCTACTTTCGAGCGCCTTAGCCATAGCGTTTCAACGCCGGTGCGGTGCCGGGCGCGCGACAGCGCAAGGGGCCCAAGGGGGGGGTGGGGGAAGGAGGAGGCGAGCGGAACGGTGAGGCGCGCACAATGGGAACCGTGGAACGAGAGGAGCGAAACTGCGCGCGCAGGTGGCGCGATGTCGGTGCGTCAGAGCCGCTGGTCGGCGGCCGCGGCCGGCGCGTAGTCTCGCCCGGGAGAGCGCGCGAAGGAGAGAGAGAGATAGAGAGCGGAGTCGCTCGCTGGGCGATCGAGCGTGGCACAGAGAAGCGACAGAGAGCGAAAGAAACCGGCTGAATCGCAGTGGCGGATTAGAGGACACGGAATTTGAACTAATTTCGAGATTTCCTGGCGCTGGTAAACATTTTTAATTAAGAAAGTGTCAGAGAGAGAGAAAGAGAGAGAATGAATGAATGAATGAATGAATGAGTGAGTGAGTGAATGAGTGAGAAGGAGAAAGAGTTTATCAAATGTCATTCGGTTTAATTGGAAGTAATACTTAATACTTATGAAGTTTATGATACAAACGCGGAATGATAAATCACATTTTTTAAGAGTTTCCCCGAAAATATCGGGCTCTCCAGGCGCGAGGATGACTTTGATTTCCTCGTCTGAATTGTCGGAATACGAAAATCGGGGAAGCCTCGAAGCGGACACGGGACCGCGATAATGATCTGTCACAACCAGGTCTCTTCTAATGGTTTGTGATAAACGGTCTAACGCTCATTCGCGTGTAAATGAAACGGCGACAGTGTGGCTCGTTCTCGCGTAGCGCTCCGGAATCTTATTCTGCTCCGAATTCGCCGACTTTTGAATTCCCCCCGCCTTGATGAACGTTGTTTTGCGACCGGGACTTTTGCAGGACGCGGGAGGATCGAGCCAAAAGCCTCCGGCCTCCGCGTTGGAGATCCGCCCCGAGCCGGCCGAAAATCGGAGGGCGCTGACTGCCTCGGCGCTATAATAATCCGCCACTGGTGCACCGCCGGGATCGACGCAGCGGGCAGCGCGGGCCGCGCAGCGGGCTGAGGAAAGGCGAGGGAGAAGGACGGATATACATCGCGGGACTCTCACGGAGGTGGTCGCACACGGGGCGGGCCGGTCGGTCACACCACTTCGCGGAGTGTATATTTTTTTTTCTTGCGCCGCGCGTAACCGCGAGGAGGAGAGTGACTGACAGGCGGAGTAGGACGGGCTACGAGGCGGCGAAGGTTGCGGCTGACGAGGAAGACGGAGAAAGAGAGAGAGAGACGGCGAGATATCGCCCGATTGACGGGCTCGACGGATACCGATGCCGGTGGCTGCTGGACCGCGTGGTCTCGCGAGGAGGCCTTGGAGGCCCCGTCAGTGATCGCCACTCCGTCCGAACAGCGGTGCGCAATTGTTATTGTTATTGTTGTTGATCGATATTTTCACGAGAGGAAGAGAAGAGACCAGAGAGAGGTAGGAGAGAAGAACCCCCGGCGAGGGGGGCGAGCGAGTGAGGCGGGGAGAAGAGACTGGTCGTAGCAGGAAGCCCCGAAGCGCACCGCGAGAGAGGTTGGCAACGGTGGTGCGGTGCTGCGCCCGCTCTGCCGCCACTGGGGTGGTGGTGGAGGTGGTGGTGGTTGGTGGTGGTGGTGGTGGTGATACGCCGTGACACAGTGGTGGAACGGAGGCACGAAGGACACGACCGTGAGAGAGAAGAAAGAAAGGGTTGTTATGGGGCGAGAATCCCGTGGCGTGCTGCTGCTCGTCGCGCTGGCCGTGCTGGCAGCCGCGGACGCCTTCTCGACCGACAGTAAGTCCCGCATTATTTTTTCAGTCATCGCGGCATTTACGGCGACGAGAGACATTTTCGCTGCGGTGCGACAGCGAGCGAAAGGGGCAGCGCGAGAGGGAGAGAGAGAGAGAGAGAGAGTGGAGCGGGGAGAGGGAGAGCTGGTCCTGAAGAGCCTGGCCTCGTATACACCCCAGCTGCATCGCGGTCCTCGAACAAAATTCACGATTCGCCTCGCGTTCATCTCTGACAGCCTTCCCCGACGGTGTCGCGACATTTCGACGAATTTTTCAGTTATGACTTAAGACTTAATTCCTTCGCCTTTGCGCCGTTGCCGTCCCCCCTCCTCCTTTCCCGCCCCCTCCCTTCGAGAGGCGCGTCAATGAGGGGCTCGCGGATTTTAACGTTCGCTCTCTCTCTCTCTTTCTTTCTTTCTTTCTCTCGTTTCTCTCTCCCGAGGGCGGGTTATTTATCCCGCGTTATTCGGTCACCGCTGGATATCGGGAGGAGACAATCGATTTATTTACGAATCGTATAGTCGCGTATACGTGCCGTTATTGACTGTCAACGTCATCGCTGTCGTTGTCCAACTTGTTAAATGCGAGACGCGCGTCAGAGATTAATATAGCAATTGTGACATCGCGTATTATTTACGAAAGAGACGGCGCAAGGTCCTGTGCGAAGCCTCTGCAAAAACACGCCGGCGAGGACGTGCGAGGGGATTTCATGGCGGCCGTTTCTCTCACCCTGAGCCCAGCTCCGAAATTTCCGCTCTCGTCGGGAACGCGTCGAGGATCGGATACGCTCCCGTCGTGTATATATTGAAAGCCGAATTTTGAAAATCACATTATTATTGTATCAAATTTGCATCTCGAAAATTAATGTAATGTTAGTATTGTCACGTCGAACTTGCATCTTTTTGAGATTAATAAGTTAATCTCTAAGCTTAGCTAAATTAAGTCTAGACCATTTCCAAGGTGACTGGCTCGTGTATCGCACGTTCGAGCTAACGAAGTGTGGTCGAGATCTTCACGTGTTCCCGTGTCCATCGCGGCCGATCGCTCGCAGCATCCCTCCGAACCGCGCGGGGACGAGCCCCCGAAAAAGCGCCGCGGCCGAGACGTTCGATTCAGCTGACGCGAAGTTGAAAATTATGTAAGACCGATAGACATACGACGTCTTGGTCCCGTTTTGTTCAATGGTCGCGCGCACACTCGCTCTTTTCCATTGAGCTACTGTGTACTACGTTTCTGTCTCGCCGAGGCGAGATATGCGCACAGATGGGATATTATCATCGTTGGGAGAAAACGGAGTAAAGCGGAGTAAAGTGTTAGTCATTCAACACCGCTTTGTTTTGATTTCTGCAATAATAATTTTTTCAAGCTAGTACGCGATATTCAAAGTAAATAATGAGTGAATAATATTTAGTCAACGTAAGCGCGTCATACATTAGTGTCTGTCTCTTGCAATGCGACATGTATATGCGAAAAATCGTCTCGTTAAATTTTTTAGCTTGATATGTGAAGGATTTTCAATTTTCTGACTTAATTCTGCCATCTGTTTGCAGATTTTTTCAGATTTGTCTCGATATAGTAGAATTAAAGTTTTACTCGGGTTCCTATTTATATTTGCGTTTGTTAAGTACTTATATGACACACATGTCATACCTGGTCACATAAATGCAGATTAAATCAAGATTAGAACATCATGATACATCTAAATCTTTTTTTTTACAAATAGAAAAAGGAAAGTAGAAAATAAACTTTTTTTGCATACACGCTTTTTTATCCCGTGTAGTTTCGAATACTCTGACAATTAAAAAATTTAAGACCTGATTAATTCATCCCCTCTTTGAAGTTTAAAATTATGTGATTAAATCTTTGATTTGAGTAATATTCTTAGGCGTGAAACGAGATCACAAACTAGGTTTTTGTTCATCATATCACATTATACATTGTTAAATTTATAGTGTCAAATTATACTTAATTTGAGTCATTTTTAATTATCCCTATAGGACGTCACTGCTCCTACTCAATATTTCGTTAATTTAACTAAACCAATGGTGTTAAAATAATACTGTTTTGTGTTAAAATAAAAAATTTCGACACACATGGTAGTTAAAAACAACAAATAAAAATGTCAAAGTTGCATTGCGAGAAACGAAAATTGAATCTGATAAAGCAAATTTGTCTCTCAATTTCTTTTGATTAAGGCTGTCGATTTGCCGATTAATCATCGTTTAATCTCGTTGGAGTTTCGAAGACACGGGGAATTGTTTCTAGCAAGAAAATTTGTCGACGACATTGCGCTACTTTTCTGTCTGCGTTACACGCGAGCCCGTAGAATTGTTCCACGCAATGCAGAGTATAACTACCGGATCTAACACGTTCGCGAAATATGTTTAGTATAACGCATCCGCGGACAGAATCGAGGCGCGCACACACTAGTTACATCAGATATGCAGGCGCAATTAGCGTAATGATTCTTCCGGCAAATCCAGGCGCCGCGCAAACCAGCGAAATAGAATATATCCGCGGACGTTTATTTGATCGGTTCTGACCGCACACACAAACACACACAGACATACACACGTTCAAGTCGCTCCGAAATTTGCGTATATCACGATTTCCACTGGCTTATTAACATCGCCCGATAATTTCACCGAGGAATTCATGAGGTAGCGCAAAGCGCAGCGAAAATAGCCGGTGCACGTCCCACGTGATAAATCCGTGTCAGCGACTCCCGCCCGGGAGTTGTTAAGGTGTTTCGCGGATCAATGCGCGAGCCGTACGTGAATTCGCAAAAAAAAAGAAATTTTTCGATCTCAGATAGTTTGTTATTTCGCTTGGATTGCCGCCGTGTACTGCCGTTTACATTGTTTCAGATCTGTTCATCGAGCATGATGTATAAGCAAAAACATTTTTAGCTTGATATATAAAGGATTTCCAATTTTCTGACTTAATTCTGTCATCTGTCTGCAGATTTTTTGAAATTTGTCTTGACATAATAGAATTAAAGTTTTACTCGAGAGTATTTATATTTGCGCTTGTTATGTCATACCTGCGGTCACATAAATGCAGATTAAATCAAGATTAAAGCATCATGATACATCTAAATCTTTTTTTTTTTCTAACAAAGAGAAAAAGGAAAGGGGGAAATAAACTTTCTTTTGCACACGCTTTTTTGAATTCGCAAAAAAGTTCTTCGATCTCAGATCGTAGCAGTTATTTCGCTTGGATTGCTGTACCGTGTTAGGTACCGTTTGTACATTATTTCAGATCCGTTCATCGGTAATCTTCATATAGGAGTAACTGATATATCTTTATATACCTTTATAGGAAACTCTCTCACGTCGTACGATCGTTAAATAAATATTTCTCAACGCGATGACTACCGCGAGGAGAAATTACATTGCCAATAGTAAGAATATTATGTCAGACAATGCTAGAACACGTCGGTTAATTAGAATAAAAATTGTAATAATAATACTTTTATACGAGTAATCGAATAACGATACTGCGCATGTAAAGGTAAAATTGCGTGGTGTTATTTATTCATTTGCTCAATGAGCGTGGTAGGCAGAAATAGGCAAATAGGTATCTAACTCCATTGTCGTCAACGTGAATTGCGAAGTAACCTTGTCGACCAGTTGATACGCAAATGAGTTACGAGTGTGAGATTACGTTTGATTTTATTACTGCTGCGTTTAGCATCGCAACGACGCACGTGTCGCGGTCGCATCCATACTAGTCGTCTTCTAACGGCGCGAAGTCACTCTAATTCCAATTATAACCCGCTATACAAATCTTGGCGTTATCTCAATTCGTTTATTTACGAGATCCGTGAAGCTCCCGCAAGACGGAGTGAAAGAATGTAAGCGACAAGTAATTTTAAGCAGTAAGTGAATCGAGCGATCGAGTGATATTCTCTCGAAAATATACACAGAGTTTAATTTTAAAGCTGAAAAACTGCGATTGATTTCCGGTACGCTTAATTTTCCGTTCCTTAATCACGTTTTTTTCCTTTCTTTTCCTTACGTGCTGCTTGTTAAGCTTGTTTTCGACTACTTGTTGAGTTATTCTCAGTGCATTCTTTTCGTTGGTTCTCAGGTAAACTAGCTTGTCCTTTGCGGCAGTTCCGATGTGCCAATGGCAGATGCATACCGATCTCGTGGGTCTGCGACAAATCGGACGATTGCACTGACAATTCCGACGAGAGCCCGGAGGAATGCAAAAGTAAGTCACGCGCAGAATTTATAATGCGCGGAAAATACGTCAAATTATATGCACAACAGCGATGACGTCCGGCGTGGCCCGTAGGTACGATCGGGCGCAAATTTGCGCAACTCTTTGACGCGTCAAATTCGCATATGAACCGAAACGCAAACATCATTTTACATAACAAATATTAGTGTTGCGTAAACGTTCGAGCCATTAGTGGTTTCTGCATGGGGTTTCGTGAATTTCACATTTCCACTCGACCCGTGATCGTACATTTTTCATAATTACCCCTTTGATCGCCACGTGCGATCTTATACCTGAGTGAGCGCCACGAAATCGAAGTTTCATCGAAGTATTTTATAGAATTTTAGAGGGAATTTTAATAATTATTTCGAGACGCGGAGAATGGAAGAAAATGATAAATCGTTTGAAATTCAATATAAATTGGCAATGAGAGTCAAAACGCGGTACTTAGTATGCGTGTAAGATACAAGATCCGATATTCCGTACGTTTCCAACATACTAACTGCGCGCCGATTATTTCAGACTTAAGACACAGCTATCGTTGGAACGTTAGAAATTCCCTTTTCCTTCTCTAATTAAATCTATATCGATTTAATATAAAAATCACTGTAAAGAACTTATTGCGAAAAATATTACCCCAGCCAGGGTTCGAACCTGGAATCTCCCGCATTCCGTTCGGGCGTCTTTACCAATTCGACTACCGGGGCATGTGCGGTAATATTTATCGCAATAACCGGATAACAATATCTGTATTATGTAATATGTTGGAAACGTACGGAATATCGGATCTTGTATCTTACACGCACTAAGTACCGCGTTTTGACTCTCATTGCCAATTTATATTGAATATTAATTTTCGAGAGTTCTTAAGGATTTTATATAAATCGTTTGAAAAATTTTTTTAACGACAAACTGCAATCACGGACTTACGCATCGAACGTTCTTTGCTCCGCGAGTAAGTAATGAGATATTTATGAATCGGCGTTATTTGCGACTTCGTTTTACGGTGTCAATGTCGACGAGAGCAATGGGTACTGCGTGCGAGAGTAATATTACTCGCGATATTAAAAATGACGCAGGGGGAAATGACGTATGATAAGTTGTTTCGGAAGTTTCGCGCTGTTCTACTGCGAGAATGTGCGTACACGCAAGTGTGTACGGCACATCGCGCGTGTATACATAACATGTACGTGTGTTCATTGATTAAATGACGATTCGTTGACAAATAACGCCTATTCGCGTTTGCCCGCGCGTTCTCTCCACCGCTTTTATTGATCTCGAGTGGATGTCTCAGCAGAGGGCCGAACTAATTTTCGCGGCTGCGATTTAAAGCCTTATTGGCGAACCTCGGGCCGTACGATCGATCGCACTTGGGGATTTATTTACGAGGCGTCGCGTCGTGTGCGCCAAAAGAACCGCATCCCGATCGACATACCTACATTCACAGATTCATACATAATGACGCTTAATAACTATAATAAAACGACGTAACGTCTGCGTTATAGTATATGCGGGAGTCCGGTGTAGTCTCGCGAAGCGCCTCGCGTGAATAATGTTGGTGAATTATAGAATTTTAATCAGAAATTGATTTATGACTTTCGATTTGCTCTTTTCCGCTTGATTTCGAAATGATTGCCATCTCTCGGCGCTATATCGATTGTTTATGTCCTCCTCGAGGAGGAAGTTGCGCAAGTGACGCCGTCCGAGGGTCAAGATTCCTCCAAAAAAAATTGTACGTAGTAGATTTTATTAGCGCATTCATTGCACCTGATTATCTCAACGCAGACGCGTTGTAATGACCTACATGATACTGTATTCTTACACGACGGTCCGCGGATAAGCATTAACCCGGGAACAGACTGATTTTTTTTGCATAAATGATTACTTGGCCTGATTTTTATACCTCAAATAAAAGTCACTGTTATTAATTGCACACAGAAAAAAATATTCTTGATTAAAATATATCTTTAGTTTCAACGTGGAAATCTTGAAATAAGATTATATTGCGTTAAAGAAAGAATAATTGCGTTAAACGAAGAAAACTTACTTGAATGAAGACATTTATATAGTTGAACCGAGAAAAAAATGTTGAAATACACGTTGAAATTCTTATAAGAAGATTATAGTGATCTTGCGTATATATGAAACAATATAATTTTCTTATAAGAATTTCAACATGTTATTTCAACATTTTTTTCTTGGTTTAACTGTATAAATGACTTCATTCAAGCAAGTTTTCTTTGTTTAACGCAATTATTTTTTCTTCAACGCAATATAATCTTATTTCAAGATTTCCACGTTGAAACTAGATATTTACAAATCAAGAATTTTTTTCTGTGCATATTACATATTTTTGATTGCCCTATAATTTATTGGTATTTGAGGACAATATTGTACGTAGACTTACTTAACATTTTCTGAAAGAAGTAAAGAGAAACCAAAAAAATATTAAAACGAAAGACGCACATTAAAATTAATTACTCTGACATGAGCTTCATTTTTTCGATACAGGGGTGTAAAATTCACTCCAGGCGTCGTTCTCGGGGTTTCGTGAATAACCATACGTGAATCGTGATTTTCGTGTAATTGCTTCTCTGCGAATCGCGATTGGAAAGTTGTGTTCGTTGATTTATTATTCCTCGATACAAACAACTCATCTATTCATTGAGTGAACTTTACTGGCTTTACGAATCCGTCAATTCTTAGAAATCGTTTGGAATCCTATATAAATGTACATTTATTTCAATAATAACATTGAACTTTGAGATTTGGCGGTTTCCCAATCAATTTGCGAGACTTTTGCACTTTCGCGAGGCAGTTATTAGAACGAGCAATATCGCTGTGCGTAATATGTAACTATTTTCAAGCATCCTACATAGTTTGTCTCTGTATTCTACTAGGAGTGATTGGGGAATGCGTTTCACCGCACTATGATTACAACTCGATGATAATCAACTTCGAGTTTGCATCACGAATGTTTGCACGGTTGCATATACATATACATATGACGGAACATATATATAACAACAAGAAAATGTGAAGCTTACAACGTGCAGTAATCTCTTGCCTTTCCTTGTACTCCAAGTACGGCGCCTCGTGACGAAAAGAAAAACCGACAAGAAACAATAATCGCCATAATTTTATAAATATGTGATTATAGACCGGCGACATGTAATTCCGCAAAAGTACTATCGTAATATAAAAACTCGCCGTCCTTGCCAGTGTTTATGGTTTCTCGAATTAAATACGCGGGAATCGGCGCGGGTAAGACGCAGCTTCTTGTTAATCTTGCATCAGACAGAACGATCTAATCTGCTTTCCCGCATTAAAGAACAAAACTACGACGTGCACTTATGTGTTTGTCTCATTTATCCATTAAATCATTGAGCTATTCGCTCGAAGCTTAGTGCGGAAAATCTTGAATGGTGAATGAGAAATATCGAAAATTTATCTGGCAATGTTCGTGTGAAAAACATTTTTTAAAAAATAATTATGTATTATACATTATTTTTTAACAAATAATTATTATATATTAATATCGGTATAAAAAATAATTATTTTTTTTACACTGATAAAGTATATCTGGTTTAATGTTTGCACACACGTTTTTTCAAAAAATAATTATATATTATTATAGGGGAGACCGGGGCTAAACCGTCAGGTTTTTTTCGGTGCCGATTTTTAACAACAAAATAAATAATTTTAGTTAAATGTGGTATACCATTGTAAAGAGTGAACCTTTAGCTACAAAATTTATATGGAAAATTTTTGTCTACGTCGCTTTGTTTAACCGGTATAGAGCAAAAACGACAACGGTGGAAAAATCAAAATCTCAAAAATGCCGGGGTAAAATCGTCACTCCATAAATACATCATTCCGATTATGAAAACTGATAGGATACCTTTTATTAATTATTTGGTAATAGAAAAATGTAAACATTTATTAATTAGTAAATGTTAACACACACAAAAACACAAAATAATGAAACATTTATTAATTAGTGTTAAAAAATTTCATTATTTTGTGTTTTTGTGTGTGTGTACGGATTCTATAACTCAAGAACTAATCAACCAAATATTAAAGAAAAATATATGAAATAGGGGCAGAAAAGACTGAAAAATATAATAAAATTATAAAATTTGCCAATATTATAAAAAGTCCACCCCGGGTGCTTACTGACGGATTAGCCCCAAACACAAGTTTCAGGTTTGATTGCCCGCGAAATATTAGACATCAACGATAATGAAAAAACTACACTGGATTCGTGTTCAGCATGCATTACTCTTTATAATCACGTACCTCGAGATTTGGAGAGCAAATATTATTGCAGATATTACAAAATTTCCACGCGCAGAAAATTTTACTTTTACCTTCCGAAAACACGTTTGCCCTCGTAAAAATCATAACACGGCAGGTAACCTGCCGAAACTCCGTTGGTCACATGAGTACCATAAGCAGTGTTTACAATGTTAATAGCGAGTTCGCACAATATACAGGTTCCGAGATATTTTATTTGACGGTTTTACCCCGTAGACGGTTTAGCCCCGGTCACCCCTATATTACATATTTTTTGAAAATAATTATTAAATACCTCAATAACGATGTAACAAAAAATTATTTTTTAATATTTATATTGAAATACATAAATTCTTTTATTTGTTATTTAAAAAAAGGTCCAAACAACCTGTATTTAACGCTTAAATATAGCGTGTACAATGTACATCATGTCGCGGCATTTTCTCTCCTTTGATTATATTTCTGAAATTAGTCCCATTGTATAGTTTTGCACTATGCTCTCCGCAATGTAACGTAATTGTACTTTTGTAGAGCATTTAATTTTCCGCGGAAGATTCCCTTGCATTCGTGTAAATTGGTTCCACCGGCTGCGGGAACGCAAATAAACAAGCGGCTAAATAAGCAACTAAATAGACAAACTGCGGGGCACGATAGCGCAGCGACGTGAAATAAATAAGATAGAAAAGGCAAAGGGGAAAAGGAAGACCGCGAGGGAAAAAGAGTGCTCTCTAACGAGCGAAAAGGGGCAAATAAAAACGAACGAGACTGCCAAACGAACCGAACCGACATTGCCCTTTGTCGTTTCCCGGAACCCGGAACGCTCGCAGGGCTTGCACTTTGCACGCAGATTTCACCGCGTCGCGACTCCACTGTTTCTTCCAATTTCTTTTCTTTATCTTTTCCCTTTTTTTTCCCCCTTGGTCGGCACCTTGCATGCCGACTGTCATTTCGGCCCGGGATCTCGAATCCCACTTATTAGTTTTCGTCGATTTTCTCTCGCCTGTCCGAATACTACGTTTCAACCGTGCCGCCGATCTCAACAGCTGGTAATCAGCTTCGATCCTCGAGAGTGCGCCATTTCCTCGAACGATCAAATTTCATCTTCAATTAGGATCGCGAACGAGATTCTCTACTCGAGATTATGAATCTCGATAGAGAGAAACGGAATGGAGCTGCAGATTTTCACGCAGTATACTTATCAATGTCTTGCAAACTGGTGGAAGGTTCAAATTATTCGAGAAATTCTACTGTCACGTTCCTCAAGTGTTTGTTCTAATTCTAGATCGTTTCGACGAAGGACAGTCCTGTAGATGTGCAGATGCGATTAAGCGCGAGATATACTTGGATCGTATAGATTCATCAGTACCATCAATCAGTCTTGACCACCGTGACCTTAAGGCACCAGTGCAATGCCATCGCTCCGACGCGACGCGACGCGGCCGCAAGGTCCGGGCAATGTTGCATCAGGCCCCGAGTCCATTCCTTTTTTTTTTTTTTTTCCTGTTTCGTCCTGTGCTTCTTTCACATTGAACCCTTTCGCCGCCCCGCGTCGCCGGATACGCCGCGCCGTTCGTTCCTTCCCTCCATCGCGTCGGCCGGCCTCCGTTCATTTAGGGTCGATGCATTTTGTAACGCAAGGTACGCGCCGGTTGCATCAGTCGACGAGACGACGAGGAGAACCGATTCGGCTGCGGCGACTGCCAATGCACCATATAATTATGGTGAAAGCCAGTCGCTGCACGGTGTGTAGAGGCTCGCATGATTTTGCTCGTGGATCGGAATCGCGCATTGGCGGCCGCGTCGATCGCTTCCTCGAGATTCTGCAACGTGAGGATTGGCGAAATCTTATTTTTCCGAATAACGGACGAATTACTTTGAGCTGGAATTTTGTTTAACCGAAATCTTTCTCTCATCGAGACATTCGTAAAAAAAAAAGAAGTACATTCGTAGAAACTATACGTATAATGCTGCGTTCAAGTAACTCGAAAAGAAGACGTCTCCTGTAAAAATAAAAAAAAATACGTTCGCGATTTGCAGGCTCCGTCGTGGGAGTCTCCGAACTTCGTGCTATGCTTTCGCATTTAGACACCAATTGGTGCTTAACGATTTCTAACTCAATTGAAATCAATCGGTTGGTCTGCGTCACTGAAGCAACGCCAACGAAATCTCGCGGACAATCATTGGTCATTGTTCGGTGTCATCCCAAGCGAATCCATTTTTATTGCATTAACAAATACATTCCGCAAACTTGCAATTGCAATAATGAATCGAAATCGGAAGGTGTATTAACTGACTCAACCGCGACACGTTTGCTCTTTCGAAATTACCAATAATCGAAACGCCAAAATGCAGCGCTCAAATTAATTATTCGTGTACAAATTAACATAATGTATAACGATCGCGAAATTGTAACAAGAGAAGTTTTAGTTTTGAATTTCCAATTTGGACCGAACGTATCACATTAAACGACTGTGCGATATTCACAGTTATTTCACGAGAAATAAAACATGCCGTGCCATCAATTCCGGAACACATCGGCATCTGATTGTCCTCTGTCCTCCGAATATGGTATTTTTGTGTGTTAATTTCGACACGCCAGTGATAACGCGCGCGCATATGTGTCGGATTGGCGTTTTCAACGGATAATTCAAGATCAATTAATCTCAATTTAAATGGCCCGTGGGGGAATAAGCGAAGAATAGATAAAATATGAACTCGAACGATGTAATCGTAATAGTGTCCCGGGGTAGTAAATATTGATCGTGACGACGCGTGAAAAGCGATATTCATAGGAAGTATAACGCGTGCATTTCGTGGCGAATGCATAATGCACCATAATCGTCGACAGTGCCGAGCATATTATCACCTGGTCTATTTCAGCCTTTCAAGCTGTTGAATGGCTGAACGTATATAACGCACGCGTATTTTCTGTCACTCGCAAATCGGTACCTCGCGCAAAATGACACTCGCGAGAGATAGCTGCACGTAGCGCGTTTTAATAAAATTCAAATTTTTTCGATTCCCTCGGGAAAGGGGGGGATCTCGTAACGAAAAAATTTTATTCCACGTTCTCGATTTGTTTTTACATGCATAATAGAACCATCTTTTTGATTGTATTATTAGCTAACATCGGTACATCTACATGCATTTCCTGCACCATGCTGATCCTGTTACAAATCAATATCCGCGAAAGACGTATCAATTCTGGAGGAAGATATTCCAAGCGAAAATGTCACGATTATGGGGCAGATGTATAATTATCGATTATAATGAAATTTTTAGAAACGTCGCGGTCGATTTCTTTTTTTTTTTAAGTAAAGACCTATCCGTTCTCGTAATGGAATTTGTATCCGAGGTGTCGGAGATATTGACTTGTGGCAAAGTTATATAAATCTCGTATAATCCGTAACTGAGAGGAATCGAGAGGAATTTCGCTTTTGGATTTCAATATTTAAGCGATTTCGTCCTCGAAACCTCGAAAGTTAACGTTACATATGTATTCAAGATTACTTGGAGCTTCACATAACTTCGCTCGAATCTATCATGCAAATCAATTCAAATCAGCTCCTTCATGAATCGTATATGTATATGGATGGGTTAAAGCCACAGTGGTGTAAGTCACTTTTTTTAACTTATCGAGTTGAGTTCATAGATGCAGTCTACACATGCAAATATGTTGAAAGAAAAAGAAAAAAAAAGTGGACAAAAAGATTACTTACAGACTTACACCACTATGGCTTTAACCCCTCCATATGTACATACGATAACGGCAAAACAAGAAGTTTCTGTCCCACACGACGAACAAACAAAATTATTTATTTAGAATTTTAAACAAAAGAGGAACGGCAGCTTGCGCTCGCACGTCGGAGAATAATAAATATTCTCTCATCTACCGTTAATATCTAATATTACCTGCTCGGAAATGCATGGATTATTATGTGACAACAGCTCGCGGCGTAATAACTTTCGGGTAATTTGATACAATAATTACATGACGTTCATTAATTAATCATTTGTGCGTTTAACTCTCGTGAAGCGGTCCGCGAAATACTTGGCGTTCTCGCCAGGTATAATGCATTTCGGATGTAGCCAATAAAGCCTGTCATGGAGAATGATATTGCCTTCATCAATCTTTTACAATCGTGCAACTTTCAACTTTGTATATCAAAGCCGAAGTTATATATCTGGATCTGGATTCGTCCGGTCTTGGACGAATTACACAAATGCTGCTCAATTTTTTTTTTTTTTTTTAACAAGAGGAGTATCGGATGGGACTTTTTCATCAGTTGGTCGTGTAATCGATCGGAAAATACTGGCGCTGGAAAGCGCCAGAGACTTCTCTCTGCTGTTATATTAAATTTAAACGCCGTGCTGTGTGCGCAGCACACGAAATCCAATAAATTAGTTCGCATGAATACATTGGGCAGCCTCGCGACACATAGTTTCAATTAATCCGCTCGTAGCTTCTTGCCACTGAAAAATACATATAGGGTATCCTCCCTAACTGCTAATACAAACGGCAGGGTAATGATACTGCGTGAAAAGAAATTAATTGGAAATATAAGATAAAATATTTTTGCGATTTAAAATCAGTTTTAATCGTTTCCACACTCAATTTAATATACTTTTTTTTTTTTTGTTAAACTTTGATGAGAGTTGCTTCAATTTTAAATGGCCATTTATCGTGGTATTGAACTGCTCGAACTGTTGGTAATTTCAACAGAGCGTTTAAATATAAATATAATCTTGTTATTTATAAAGATAATTCGGTATTGCATTAGTGATGAATTAAGAATAGAATTTTCAGAAACGGGCCGATCGATTCGCGAAGGTAATCGTGAGCGCGCGACGACCGAGATATCGCTGATAGAGCGTGATCTAGTCGGCGGGACGCGGAAAGTCAAGTGGCGTGAAAAGGGAATGACGTGACACGGCCGCTTTTAATCAGAGTCGCAATACGGGACAGAATTCTTACGCGGCCAGAAAACTGGTCGTGATCCCGTCTCGCATATATACGTCCCACCTTTTAAGTTTTAACGGGCTACACACGACGTGCAACATTTCGTGCATGCGCTTTATATTTTATACTTAATAGTTTATAGCATGTACACGTGCACGTGCTACAGTGAGTCGTAAAATTATCTGCATTTTCTCAATTGTTGGCCTCACACGATCGATATTTTTTTATATATTGTTTACGGAAAGTTGCATAGCATCTATCGTCGATGAATTTTTAAATAAGTAAACAAGACACGCGTGTGTGTATGTGTGTATATTGTAGAAAAATACGACTAACGAACTCAGTCGAGACCTATGGCATGTATGTACGTACACCGTTTGCATATTCTGTAAATCTGTATTGAATATTGCATTTGATTTTAACGCATAGGTATTGATTATTCAGTGAACGACGACGATTCATTATTCATTCCGTGCCGAAAACTTTAAATGCAAATATCTCAGAATCATGTTTCTGCAAACGAAGTGCTGGTCAGCTCTTCGACAGTCTTTAGTCGACAAAAACAATGTTATCATTTACTTATTAATTGGCGAAGTACATTAACCGTGTCAAATATTAATGAGAGATTTTTTGACAAATTTTTCTTTAATGGAAATATCAAGGTTATCATTATTTGTCAATTATTAATATTGATCCTGCTATTCTGTTTGATTTATTTGTAACCAGATTTTTTTTTAAATATGATGATTTTGTAATTATTATGAGCAACATTTTCAAATTTTATGATATACACACATAGGTACACATATTTGAAAATTTCACATTTAAACATATTTTAAAATCTACAAATATTATATATTTTTAAAAAGGAATATTTAAATAAATTTGTATTTTTACAATTAGAAACGAATATATATTTAGCTAAAACGATGACGTATAAACTTGTTGTTAAATACATTATGAATTTATTTTAACTTGAACTCGAACCAAATCCATGTAAAAACGAAGAAAACAGTAAGATCAGGTGTAGGATCTATAATTAAACCTTAAATATTGTATTACAGTAAAATTAATTTAAAATTATTAAAGACAAAAGCTTATCTATGCTTCTTGACTCATGAAAACTTTATCGTTGTTAAGATAATATCTTAAAAACTATATTAATGTCTTCGTATTGTCGTTGAAAGCATATTTTTATCTTTTAAGAACTTGTTTAGTAAAAATTATTCAAGCAATCAATGATAAATTAATTTGTTTCTCTTAATGAACATATATATCGCGTGTGTAATATTCATAATAAAATATTTAAAAACATAAAGGGGAAAGAACATTTATTTATTCGCGATTGTTACTGTTATGCATTTATCGCGGAAGCACAAATTTATTAGATAAGATGTATAAGCGTCAGTAGAATTTCGCACTTAATCAATTACATGTTTCGGTTTCGAATTATCGTCCCGATAGCTTTCTGAAGTCCAGCGCTATCTTCCGTTGTGCTACTTTTCGTATTTTTTGTGCCAATATCTGACCGCATTATCGATGCTTTAGTTACTTTCGTGTTATCATTATGCCGCGAATGATGCGTTCCAAGAACTTGATAAATGACGATATTTCGTACTTTATAAATGTATGTTCTTCTATGTATGTACCGCTTCTTTTGTACGTTTACATAGGGATTTATCTAATCCTTTGACAATGCGTATTAACAGCAAGTATAGCAAAAGAAGCGAGAGGGATTTAGTCGGGAATAACGTGCACGTTTCTACGTCGACAGATATAGCCGTATAAATTTGCGAGGAATACCTGAAAAATTATTTGAAGAGATAGAAGATAGTTTTTCCTCGACGATTTTTATGCATAACTTTCTTGTAGTATGCGAATAATATTTTAAGTATTATACGGACAAGATAATAAACACATTACTTGACTATATTATCTATGTTTAAAAGAGAATAATAGTTTCTACAAAATAATAAACGTAAAAAAAGAATGTTACTCGATAAGGAAAAAGCCGCAGGCCAAATGTAATATGCATATTTAACAGTTTTAAAAAGCATGCTAAAGCGTGTTAATGAAAATCGATGTAATTTTTAAATCGTATTAAAGCAGACTAGCGTACAACGGTAAACAAAAGGATGCTATGCACCAATATTTTTCTCATCAATTTTGAGATGTGGAATCCATGAATTTTTTACTCTGCTTATACCCAGGATTATCGTGTTTCCTCATTTATGTACACTGAACCGATGACTTAAATGTCAGCGGTGCATATTTCATTTTTAACAAGTATAAGTAATTTGATTTTTATTTCCTCGCGACAGCTCCGCGTGTCAACTACATATAAATTAGTCTACCGCAAAAATTACTGTGAATTTCACACATATAAAACACTTTATTATGTAAAAGGCGATGTTATAAAATGTTTTAATTTATAATCCGTGCAAAAAGTAATGTTTGTTGTTCTCTACACACACATACACACACATTGCTATTTAAAATAAATTGTTTTTATGTAAATGGCAGAAAGTTTGCTAGAAATCTGTTTGAATCTTGTGACAAAGTATCCAAATCGGTTACAGTATTCATAAATAAAAATTATATTTCATTTTTATCTTGTATATTGAGAGATATATAGAAACTATATTTCTTCTCCGACGCTAATCCTTGTGTATATCTAACGTGTTTAACTAAATTGAAACAGATTAATCAGCATTATTTTGCTGTATAAAAAAAACAGATTCCGAATTTCAAGTCGCCAGCAACGTCTTGTTCCATTAATTACTAAAATATTAGAAATTTTTATATTTATTAATATTATTACTTAGAGTAAAGTGCCTATTTCGGATCCTAATTTGGATCAGAGAATTTGAAGTGCCTCTCTAGCCGACTGTACCTATCATATGCCTCTATTTATCAATTTTATTATGATACTTATATAACGATAGTTATAGACAATAGTGAAAAGAATCCACATATAAGTACAGTCAGCTAGAGAGGCATTTTAAATTCCCTGATCCGAATTAGGATCTGATCCGAAATAGGCACTTTACTCTAAATATAAAAAATTACGGAAATATTAGATTAAAATCGACATTGATTAAGCAATCGGACTAGCGGCGGGGAGAAATCTTCATTAATTTAAAATAACTTTAATTAATGAGCTAAATATTTTTGCATTTTTTAAATTTCTTTCCAAGACGGGGATCGATCTAGGTCGATCAAAATTCGAGCGAACTCCGACGATCCGCAGATTGTCGTGTATATATCATGTACACGTATGTGCGTGATTTAGAAAAACGTGAGAAACGCACTAGATTCGCAACGAGGATCAGCGGTAGGGTTTTGATTCGCTTCTCTCCTTCTGCCACCGCAGTCGCATGTGATATGTGTGTATGTGTGTGTGTGTGTGCGCCAAAGCCCATATATAGGCGCCCCTTTGCCGTGCTGCGGCCTTACAGAATCCGCGGCTACCACCGCGAGTGCATCGTTGCGCCCAGGTGCGTCCCGGAGCACGCGTTTTACCGCTTTCGTCGTCGCGCGTGAAAGCTGGAACTGCGAGATTGCACTCGACGTCCGAGAGAGTTCCTCCTCTCCGCGAGTGCTCCGATAATCCAGAAGTATCGGGAGCGGGATTAAAAAAAAGAAATCAACTGCACAACATAGTTTTTGCGTATTTGTCGGATGACATACGTCAGTGAGATTTCATCAGCAACGCCAGTGACATAGACTTAGGACGGACCGTCGTGCGGGAGAGACTCGTTCGAAGATCGTTCGAAGCGCGCTATATATATATAATGATCCGCGCGTAAAAATTAATTGATCTTTGATTGAAACGCCGACGAGAGGTTTCCTCGAGCGCGCCGTATATAGGAATCGCACGCGTAGTGCGTCGGGCGGTCTTGCGCCGTGCAGTTTTGCACGCACGTTTCGACGACAGACCAGGAGTTCGTCTCCTCTCGCGATCATGCAGCTCGTGGGCAGGAGTTGGACGCGGCCCTCGGACCGCGTTTCCCGGTGCACGTGCATCCTGTTGCTGCTCGCGTGCGCGACCGTCCCTTCGGCCGCCGGTGCCGTCGCTCATTCCCATACGAACATTTCAGACACCCAGGAATGCAAGGACACGGAGTTCAAGTGCAGTAACGGCAGATGCATACCCAATATATGGCATTGCGACGGCGACCGTGATTGCCCGGACGGCATCGACGAGGACCCCGCTGTCTGCAGTAAGTTACAATTTCTTATAATGCATGCAGCGCGTGTATATACCTAAATATTGCGACGTTGGATCGCTAATTTCCGTCGAGAGAGATATGGGCCGAGAGAAAAAGATGCTGTTAGCATTCCTAAAGATCTGATGAGGCGAGAGAAAGAAAGAGAGAAAGATTGAAGATTCAAACCCTGAATATTTAAACCCCGGTAGTTTTGTCTTTGTTAATTTTTTCAAAATTAATATCCATTTCTGTATCAATGCAGATTAACTTTAATCTCGGTTTAACTTGCTTTTTATCTTTTTCTAATTCTTAGAACTAGAAAAAGATTAAAAGCAAGTTAAACCGAGATTAAAGTTAATCTATATTTGGCTGAATCACAAGATTGATAATACACACACAAGCTACGGATAAAATTTGATTCAAGCACGAACGAAAGTTTTGATTTCAATATTAATTTCTTACTTATTCAAAGGATTAATATGTAAGGAAAAATTAAGTAGAGAATTTTTTAGAGTTTATAAAAGTAATACAATTATGAAAAGCTCGGGATTCTATGTATTTGCTTTATTATTTTGAAATATTAAAATCTCTCAAATGACTCGCTTTTGTGACTGCACAGTAGCGAACGTTCCGAATACGGAAAGTTTTAATTATAGTTCTACAGCAGATTAAGGGAGAATTTTTTTAAAATAAAAATTAAATAAAATAAAAGTTAATTACCGGTATATTTAACGGCTAACTCAATCGCAGATTAAATATTTGCCGAGGTAAGGTAAACGCGAAATTAATATCTCTCCGCTACTGCCAATAAAGTATATCTATTAACATTTACCGCTTTGAGAGAGACGCCTTGTATACTTACATATAGGTACATGCGGAATGCGAAATTTGTAATTTATGCGTTTTTATGTAGTGTATAATTTATTAATTACGTCTTATAAAGCGCTTTATGAATTTCACTTTATAAAAGCAGCTCGCACTCTTCGTAAAAGGCAGAGACGTCGAAGAGATCTTTGCATATTTCATAATAGAAAAATTATACACGCTGTTAGTTCGCATTTTTTTTTTCTTTTATTAAGGTATAACTCTTTGAATACTGGCAGAGCCTAGAAGTCGGCTAACTTTCTTGCGAACAACGTTATTGCATTGTCATGTCGAATGATTGAATGAATATTTAACCGAATATAGTGCATCCCGGCTGTAAAAGGTCCCGGTATGTGAAAGTGCAACTTTGGAGACCGGTTTTTCATGCAGGTGAAGCGTACTGACATACAGGGTGTCCCTCACTAACGAGGTTATTTCCTATTTTGAGGGTACTTGATTCTGGTATTCCAGATTCTAGTATATTATCGTATTATTGCTGTCTGATGAAATCCCGCGCGGATGTTAAGACGCATTTTTTTTGTTTAATTATATTAGAATTGTAAATCGCCTGATACTCCAATTGGCCATGTCGTACGTATTTGCATATCTCTCCACCCTCGGTGTATATGCCGCGGAAGGGCAGTATTGATGTTAATCGATTAGTTTAATCATATCCCATCGATCCTTGAAGGTCGCAACGGCGATCATAATTACATAGTCGAATGCACGTTTAATATTAATTAGTGCACGCTGACGCAAAGCCCTTTTGACCGATATAATTACGCGTGCATTTAATCATTTCAATTATGATGTAAATTGCGCTGCAGATCATTAAAAATTCGCTTAAATTATAAAGTAGGGAAACGCGATCGAGTTTTATCGTTGACGCACGTTGCAATTTTAGTAAAAAAAAGCAAAAAGAAACCACGAAGAAACCTATAATCCTTCTGTGAAACTAACAATCATCGTTCCGTTGTTCTCTCGGAACCGTATATGCGTTGAACGATTTTCATTATTTTCTGCTGTTGAACAAACGGACTACGTAATGAGCTATTTTATCCCGCATAAATTTCATGTTTTACGTTAATTAATGAGCATTCCAAGTGAATAGCATAACTGCATTTTTCGGATAACTTTAAATGGAATTTGTTCTTTGATAGAATTTTAATCTAAAGTTGCAAAAATGTGTAATGTCGAGAATCGGAAAGATGCGATTAATGATGGATCTCTTCGTTATTTTTCAAAATTGGCCAAAGAATCTAGAAGGAGGTGTTTTCAATAAGGAGAGCATCCTGTATATTATTACGTTCCGTTATGTTCGCGCAGCATTATGTAATAAAATGAGAAATTACTTCAAAATGCTAACACGTTCAGTTATATACGAAACGTGATCGCAGGCGTATAGCTCTTTTATTCGAACTTGAAACTGAAAACAATGGCACACTAAGATATCGAATGTCAAAGGTTAACGATTGTTTCGTTTGCCTGCATAATCGAGCATTATTATGCACGATAGAATATCGAAACATCTATACTTTACTTTTGACGTTCAATATTTTTAACACTGACATTTTGTCTGTCACACGAAAGAAATATTTATAGACAAACTAAAGCCTGCTTTGGGCACTTCCGTAATTTGTATTAGATTTATGAATAGATATACATTTAGAAGTCTATTTACATTTTTTAAATATATTTTTGTGCATATTTTGTATTTTGTCTTTTAATATTATATGTAATAGATATTTTATATATGCGTGTATTATGATTTTCATTAATTAAATGTTTCTTTTTCTGTTAATAACACACAACATTATAATTATGGAATTCTATTCTGAATTATTCTTACACAAATGTCATATCGTCTAGAATTGGTTTTAAAGAAAGTTAACAATCATTCGCTTAATAGGCACAAAGTATGAATTAAATAAAAAAAAACGAACATACTCATATTCTTCGTGAAATTTAGCAGTATTAAGATGCAAAACTTAAGTCTCCTAAGTTGCACAAGATCAGATGTGTTTTTTAGACGACTTTTAGGTGTCTATCAAAAATTTTTATTCGAGAAATTATTGCCGATGTCGGCAGCATCAAGCAGAAGTATGATTATTTCCTAAAAAGATGTTTAATCGAAAATATTGAACTGAAAAAAGGATCGTCACCGTGCAGCGAAAGAGAGTTTGAATGCAGTCCGGGCGAGTGCATTCCGAAAACGTGGCTGTGCGATCATCAGACAGATTGCTCCAACGGTCTGGACGAGAAGGACTGTCACAGTAAGTCGCGCGGATAAGCGTTTTAGCGTAGGTGTTACCGGAAAGCAGCCAAGGAGGGACGAGATCAGCCGGAAAGCTACGGAACAAATGACAAAGCGCAAATTGCAGAATCTCAGATTGCATCCTCGTGCGTCTCGATACGTTCTATCGCTTGACATGAGAAAGTTGGGTTCTCGGTCCATTAATTGCATGTACTGAAATGGGATAATAAATAAATAACTTTATCCAATATAGAATAATTTTTGGAAATCGGTGAAGTGATAACAAACATAATGATCGGTGAAAACAGTAACGATCAATGTAATTTTTATGAGGCGTAATAGTTACATCTTTTTTACATTTATTTGAATAGATAATTAATTAAAGTGTTTAATATTTTTATAGAACGTTGTTTTTATGTATGTCATTTAATTACAGTATCTAAAACTTTAAGTGATCTAATGATAATAGATAACGTAAACTTTTAAGAAATAAAATAACAATAAATTAACAGATAAACAATTAATGAAATAATAAAGCAGATCAAGCACTTTTTTATATTGACTTTTTAGATCGACCAAGTGTCTAAACGAACCTCAATTTTCTCGGGATTAACAGGAATTGGGAGCTTAGTCTATCCGTCTATCAATTTATTTGATAGACGGAACATAATATTTCAAGCTTTTGCGCACGCTTTGGAATTCATCTGTGCATTTGATACAAGGATGCAATCTATCTTTCGAAGCCTATCGCGACCGAAAACGTCGATCGCAGTTGTCCATCTTGTCGGGGCTCGCGCCCCGCGTCGTACCTATATATTCGCGTGCAAATCCCGGTACAATGCAATTGTCATGTCTTGTAGGGACCAAGACCTGTACGCCGGAACAATTCACGTGCCATTCGGGAAATGGCGAGTGCGTGGCATTAACATGGATGTGCGACGACAACCCCGACTGTTCGGACGGTTCAGACGAGGCTGAGTGCAGTAAGCTTCTGCACGTGGGCTACTTTCCATACGCTTGAACACTTTGTTTTCTCTATTATTTTTCCATCTGTATCTTATCGTATATTGCACGTTACGTCTTGAAGGTGAACAGCCGAGATTACATATACCTATATACATATCAACTATTAGTTTTCGCACCCACGCATGCAACTCTTTAAAATACATTGTGCATCTTTGTGCCTTTGAGCAACTCAGCTCGCGACTTTTTTTTAGAAAAGATATTTCAATCGTCCAAGATATTTTTGTACAGAGCTTTAATTGCATATATATCCACCCTTCGAGATGCAAGCATATGTTGTATGTTATATGTTTGAGGCACTGTGGATAGTTATAATTATATATTAAATATATAACTATAATATTATCGACAAAAGACAGACGTAGACGAACATAGATATCATGCTCAAAGTAAATTGTTTTTGATCGAAAACAATTATAATATTTTATTTATATAATTATATATTTTTTATATATTTAAATTACAATATTATATAGATATATGTAATGTATTATTATTATAATATTTTAGTTTGGTGATCGAGTAGTAATTCCTTGGGACAAGCTAAAATAGATTTTGATTGGTGAAGGTTGCTTGTGGAAGGGTGCTTGTAATGATTGACGGAAATCTATATAAGGAAAGGAATTAAAATATGGTAGTGAAATGATCGTAGTTGCTTTAAGTTGCGCTTTAAAGGCGCACATTTTATAAACAAACTGCACATCTTACGCATCTTTGTTTTATAAACGGGTTGCACGAATTACGAGTTATTTATACATTAGCCGCGATTATCATTGCGTTTATTCGATGCGGTGTTCCTGTAATGCGCTGATTTTCGTCGACTTTTCTTTCCTTGCTACTTTGCCGGTCGATAGCGTTAAGATCCACAAGAATTGATGGTGGGTAGAAAATCACGCAAAGAATTTATTAGAAATTTTATGTCGAGCAATCTCTTTTAATGCATTCTTAACGAATTCACGTACGATATCCTCGTACTATTTTTCTTTTATCCATATTATAGTTATTATATAAATCGGCATAAAAGCGACTTCATTCAAATGAAAAAAGATCGAGTCGGAAATGGATTACCCACGATCCAATTGCTGTGCTGCTATAATTAATTTTATCTTTTATTTTCTTCATGTATCTTTGGCGTCACCTGTAAGTATTTTATTACACTTATTATCTCTTGTTTCTCTCAGTCGGAGAATTTCCGATCGTAATACTTGAGAGTGCAACTTAATACGTATAGCTTTTTTTTCGTTAAATGTTAGATAAAATTGTGTCGCAGATATCGCTTGCTGGAGGAGATAATTATTCCCGCTTTTGAAATTACGAGTGACTGCCGGGAACCTCTATAATTTTCCGGAACTTGTCTCTTCGAAAGCGCAAACGGTCGCGATTACAGAATACAGATTACAGAACAGTTTAGTAAAAAATAAAACGGTTTTTTTTTACATAAAAACATTTAATTATAATATGTTTCTTCCTAGAACGATATTTGCGCACGAGCCGTTACGTTAAAGCCGCACGTTTATGTTGGTCTTATCGTGACGTCTTATCATGAAGTCTTCGTGCTCTTGTCTAAATTACATGTCGATACGTGAAAGCCGTGACACTTATCTATCAGTTAATATTCTATTTCTCTACGTTACAGATTGTGACTTAACAATAATGCGTAACTGTTCCCCCAATATGGTCTACATAAGATTCAGGAGTTTTTATATATTTTTAAAAAACAATACTATTTGTATTTTACCATGAGTGAAACATAATTTACATTTTACATAAATACATAAATACATTTTACATAAATACATAAATACTATTATATTTATTATAAAATATAATTATACACAACATTATATATTACAAGATAAATGAAACGTAGTTTCTTTTCTTCGTAAGATAAAGCTTTTTTTTAGGAACAGACGTTATTGTAATGTAGTAAGGTGCATTTGTATAGAATAGATTTTTTGAGAATAGATTAAATGTAATGCTTACATTAATAGGCATTATCAAGTTTAAAGAACTTAGTAATTATCATAAAAGGAAATATGAAGAAATCAGCAGAGAATAATAACGCGCAAATGAAAACATCCTCTTGAATGTATAATCGTCTGTTATAAAAAATTTATAGCTGCTGCGAAATTGGACGTACGTTATCATGAAAGGTTATCGTATCAGCTGATATTACTACGTTTTGAGTTTAGTTTACGCAGCGTAATTCAGTTTATCTAGAAGTAGAGAGAGAACCTTTAAGACATATCGGAGTTCTAATAGGTCATATTGGGTGCAGTTATAATGCAAGATTGTGTCGCTTTACAATTATTGTTATCATTTTTGTTTTCTAGTTGCTATAGACATTATTATAGCACCTACTGTTTTTTTTTTGCTAAAAATTTTGGTTTTTTTATTACTTGCAATATTTTTTTACGGATTATACGTGATAACGTAAATATATATGTAGGTATGTGACTTACAATTAGAAAAAAGTTCTGCTATTTTAAATATTTGCATTAATAGATTAATATCCTTAGTCGGGAATTATTTTAAAAAGCTTTACTTCCTTATACTGATCAGATATCAACTCCTGTTAAAATGTCAAAGTCGCTGCGCGAGAATTTCTGTTGCAAGTGAATAAAACGTTCCACTTCTGTCACATGAGAAATCTTTTGCCTCAGACGACACTTGCCGGTCCGACGAGTTTACCTGCGCGAACAAGCACTGCATCCAGCAACTGTGGGTCTGCGACAACGACAACGATTGCGGGGACAACAGCGATGAGAAAGGTTGCGGACCGACAACGTGTCATCCTGGCACTGATTTTGCATGTTCCGAGAATTATTGCATAACGTCGCGATGGAGATGCGACGGCGACTACGATTGTCCCGATCGATCCGACGAAATAGGATGCAAGGTACTCTTTCGTCTTCATACTGATTTCATCAAAGTATCAGATGATTGAAGAGATTTGTTAAGAGTAAAGGAACTCAAGAGAAAAGAAAATGCAATACGATTTACGTAATATCGCATTTCACGTAAATATGACGTTTCTTTGGAATTCACTCTTATAGGATATCCAGAACGGGAAGAAGGCGAGCCACTGCGACAAGGAGTTCGATTGCGACGATGGTGTCACTTGCATCCATCAGACTTGGGTATGTGACGGCGAAAAGGACTGCCCTAATGGTGTGGACGAATCCCCACAGAGATGCCACAATGTGACTTGCAGACCCGATCAATTTCAATGCGAAGATCGACGTTCTTGCATCTCGGGTATTGAAATATTTAAAGATATAACATTTCTATAGTAAACTGCTTGTAATTATCATTACGTTGAACATAAAATTACAATATAATGCGACTAATTAGTGAAAAATGTTTTTGTTTCATGGGATAATGTAATAATTTAAGTGTGAACAAAAATTAATAAGCTATGCGAGATGTATATTACTTTTTTATCATCTTAAATAAAGAATCTGTCGTTTTACATTTATAGTCGCGCAAATCGCCTTATAATGCTTCGGATTTTCAACGACTCGTATGTTTAGGTCATCTATATTGCAACGGTAAAGCCGAATGCGCCGACGGAAGCGACGAGAAGAATTGCACGAGCAAAATCGTAAGCTGCGATCCGCGAATTCAGTTCGAGTGCAGCGAGGGCTCGTGTATTCCTTTGGAAAATGTTTGCAACAAAAATCCAGATTGTATCGGCTGGGAGGATGAGAGCGCCGAGCTCTGCGGCGTGAACGAGTGTGCAAAAAACAACGGTGGATGTTCGCAGATTTGCGTCGATTTGCCTATTGGTTACCGATGCGACTGCCGCGCGGGCTATAGACTCATCGACAACCGCACGTGCGATGGTATGAACAAAGTTCTTGCATTTCCAAATGTTAACATATTTTTTTTTAAGTTTCTAGTCTCTCACCGCAATTACACATTAGATTAGTTCCGCATTGAAGAGATTATTTTATCTTCCAGATATTGATGAATGCTTGGAGCCGGGCAGCTGTTCTCAGTTTTGCCAGAATGAAAAGGGTAGCTTCAAATGTAGCTGCGCCCCCGGTTATCTTAAAGATCCGCGGAATTTAACACGCTGCAAAGCCGCGGAGGGTCACGCAAGTCTGTTATTTGCCCGTCGACATGATATCCGAAAAGTAGCTCTGGATCGTCAAGAGATGACCGCTATCGTTAATAATACTAAAATGGCAACGGCTTTGGACTTTGTTTTTCGCACTGGAATGATTTTCTGGAGCGACATTAGTGAAAAGAAAATTTATAAGTATGTCGTAATTTTCTTATAGCTAGAAAGTCTCTATTATTAAGTTTCATATTGAGAGATATATTGACCGAATGACATGTTTAGAGCTCCAATAGATGAAGGAAATGAGCGCACAGTTGTCATCGAAAACGATTTCACCACATCAGATGGATTGGCAGTTGATTGGATTTACAGTCATATTTATTGGACAGACTCCGGGAAAGATACCATCGAATTGGCCAATTTCGAAGGAAATATGAGGAAGACTCTGATACGAGATCGCATTCAGGAACCTAGAGCAATAGCACTGAATCCATTGGAAGGTTGGATGTTTTGGACAGACTGGAGCGACGAGGCTCGTATTGAACGAGCTGGCATGGACGGTACTCATCGATCGGTAAGAAACGGAAATTATGTTAATTAAATAGTAGTATTAATATTTTATATCGAAAAATATGTTACTTAAACATCATAAAACTCAAGATATATATCTCTAGAAATCAGTTTAAAAGGAGCAATTATGTATCAGTCATTATTATATATGTTTTTCAAGCAATTTGCCTTGATTTCTAACAAGAGTCTATTACAGGTGATTGTCGGTAATGATGTCAAGTGGCCTAATGGCTTAACTTTAGACTTGATTGGCAAGAGAGTATATTGGGTAGACGCAAAACTGAACATCATAGGTTCCTGTAATTACGACGGTACCGGCAGACGAACGGTTTTGTACTCTCCCGATAGCCTTAGGCATCCCTTCAGTATAACGACTTTCGAGGATTACGTGTACTGGACCGATTGGGATAAGGAAACGATCTTTAAAGCTAACAAATTCAACGGCAAGGAAGTAGAACCCGTAACGTCGATTAGAACGCTCCAGCATCCGATGGTTGTCCATGTATATCATCCTTACAGACAGCCTGATGGAATGAATCAATGTCAGGCTGTCAATGGACATTGCAGCCATCTGTGTTTGCCCGCGCCTAAAATCAACTCTAGATCACCACTATTGTCGTGCGCCTGTCCTGACGGCTTACGGTTATTATCCGATGGATTGATGTGCGTGGAAAATGGTGAGTCAGTCATGGGGAAGGATATCGCGATTGACGAATGACCTTCTAGCACTGAGCTACTACGCAATTTTTAACTGCTTCGTCATAGTAGCCTTTCGTCGTAGTAGCCCATTTATTAGGGAAATAAACATGCCAATTGTTTTATAATTGCTTTCTATTAGTCTATAATCGTATTTTTAGCATAACGTGGTTCTTTAAATTATATTAAAAGTAATTTTTTAAATATTGGTAATAGACGTCACACATTGTCATTACGAATTACAAAATCTTTCTCTAAATGAACAAATCAATTTAATTAATAGACAGTCACGGAAAGTTGTTCGTCAATTTATTATAGATTATGTTATAGATCTTCTGCAGTATAGTACATTATGAGAATAAAATCTAAATTCTCAGATAGCATTGCATGTCGTTGGTGCATTCTAATTTATTAGTGCTTATTATGCAAGAAAGATGCTCAAAATGTCATTTTTTGTTTAAATTACAAATTTTTTGTATTTGGTTAGTCAGTTATTACGCTTGTATGCAGATAAACGCGCATATAATTAATTATTAACATTGATATCTCATGAAACAGTCGTTTCACAATAATAAATCATCTAGCATGATCATTCTTATATAAGTTCATGAATAAAACAGTATGATAAGAACGTGCAAGTGCTTGGATGCAAAAAAAATTATTACAAAAAAAGCGAGTATATTTTTAATGCACAAAGTTGATCATTTAGGATATATAAAAATTTAACCTTTTAATGTCCGATAGTTGCTTGAAGACGTTATTTACGTTGTTTCATTTATTTGCATTCGTGTTGCATGAATTTGGGATATTCCAGTTACTACGACCATAGCACCGTCCACGCAAGCATCCATGGAGCCGTTCCAGAGGCTTAAGCCTCTGAATGTTACAACAACTACCAGTAAGTTTGGTTGGATTTTTTTTATACACGCAGATCTTTCTGGGATATATTAAGCGTTTATCTAATTATACTATCACACAGAATTAATTAATCATTTGAACATCTATTAATTCAGGGTGATTCATTCTTGGAATACATTTTATACTGGGCTTCATAAAACTACTAATTAAAAATGTATTGATAACTTTATTATTTAGGAATGAAATATCGAATGCTAAATTAAAAACAATTTTTTTAAAATAAGAAAATGGGTTTTGTTATATTAAGTTGTATACGTTAAATCTATATCAAAATTCTTTATTTAGTATGTAGTATGTAACACAAGACATTTTAGATATAGATAAATATTAGATACTATGTATATTAAATCAATTTGTGACTAATTTGAGGTACATTTTTCCTGAACAAATACAGAAAATTGATTTGCAAGTCAAAGAGTTTTCCGGCAATTAAACTTCAAAAATACAGAGACTAAATTTTATTCTTTCTTTGTTTAATTTAATTAAATCTTAATAAATTTGTGATTTGAGTTATAAATATATGTAAAAAATAGAAAATTTAAGTTTTTAAATAATAATTTTTCTCTGCATTTTATTAAAGAAAAATTAGCTTTATGTTAAAAGATCTATAAATAACAAGTTATTTGCTAAATCAAAACAATATATATATTGAATTAATACTTATTGTTATTTGTCAACAACTTTGATTGATAAAACCAATTATTTAATTATTTATTTAAAAGATAACACTTTACGACTTATTGTGTAATCTGCTTGATATAAAATTGTAGACATATGATTAGATATATTAAGTGTTTCTTTGCATAATACGAATGTGCCCTATGCATGAATTTTTTCTTGAAAATGTGCAATTTATTTGATATCGCAGTTAGTGTTTACTAGATTTAGAGATTTTTACTCTATTCTTATAATTATAACCATTGTATATATCACTACAGAAATAAATTTATTAAGTTTTTATTAATTATTTGTATTAATTCTGCTATAGTAATGAATGTGCTGGAATGGGAAAAGATTTTTGGGATCTCTTCACATCAAACATCAAGCATGCTAATTTATGTTTTGGAATTTTAATATCAAACATGGTATTTCTAGATCCACTATCCTCAGCAGATGCAGATGGAAAAGGAAATTTAGCAACTGAATCAATGGATCCCGGTTTAGTCGCCGGCATCGTAATAGGCGTAGTATCCTTAGGACTGTTATTACTCGCACTTGTTGCAGTACTATGCTACAGGCATTATCTTCATCGTAATGTTACTAGCATGAACTTCGATAATCCCGTCTACAGGAAGACTACAGAAGATCAATTTAGTCTTGAGAAAAATAGATTCCCGCTTCCCGCAGCTACAGTTGGAGAGGAGGTAAAAATAATAATCATTAACTATAATTATTTGAATTAATTTTTGCTGAAAAAAATATTAAATTTTTTTGACGGATAAAATAAAATTTCAGAATATTTTTTATATGAAAAGTTTTATCATGTATTATATTTGTTTCAGGCTCAAGAACCATTGACAAGTCCTGGAACAAACGATTATGTTTAAGGCTCAGTCTGTCAATATAAAGGGTTTAACAGGCTACTGAAGTACTATATCGACCAAGTGATAAAACCATGTAAAGAAAGATGAGGTATTTGCGTTGAAAGAGCCTGTCCAAACGCATCATGCCTGCGCTCGCTCGCAAGCCTGCCAACCAACTGTGATTATGTTAATTTCTTTTGTATCTATTTCTTTACAAACTTTAGCACTTTGTCACTCAACTATATGTATATTATGCGTGCAACATTTAGATTTGCTCTAGGACGTAAAGGGAGAAATATCTAAAGGAACTGTTGCCAAATAACCGATCTTATGTAGCCAAATAGTTTTCTAAGAGCTTAAGATTCCTACTTAACATTTTCCCTATTTAGTTAAGTAACATATAATTTGTAATATAATACTTTTTAGATCGATTTAGCATGGCCTGGCGCACGTAGCGTATGATTTTACATGCGCTATGTTTATTAAGAATATTAACTTGTTATTGTTTAATTATTTATTCAGAAATATGGACATTTTTAAAATAGAATTTCTACGTACGTAAGATATTACTTTTTTGAGTAATATCTTACAGAAATTATATGTAAATAATGCGAAAAATCTCAATCGTGTATTATTAAAATTATTTAAAAATTATTACACGTGGTGCAATATGAAAATGCAATATGAAAGTTATAACAATTAAATGCATGCTGTGAAACGAACTATCATCCGACTAAAGCGGAATAAGAGGCTATAATTATTATTTTCTTTCAACTGGAGTTATTGTAATTCTCTGTCTTTTGTTATATAAGCAAGAAAAACCACTTTTTATAAAAGGTACATACCTCCAATATGTGTATATACATATATATATATATAACTATGTTCTTTTATTATTATATGTATATTGTAATCTTCTCTGTAATTTAGATTTAAGAATATATTTATACATAATCCGCTCTATGTTAATTATTCAAAAAGAAAGTTGAAAATCGCGAGTTGATAAAAAAATATATGCTCATAAGAAATTTCTCCTTTTATGTCTGCGTAATGCGTACAATGCCATGGAGTGCCATGGACATATGTGACATATACATATACTCTGTCCAGCGAGAGAACATAGACGAATCGGACGAAAACTCGTCCATTTTGCGAAGGTCTCCGCCCACAGAACGTATTTATTACGTATACGATACGCCACGCTCTAGGACTTTAGCCCCACTTTGCTCGCCTATGCGTAGACCGTCCATGTTCTCTCGCTAGACAGAGTAAGTATGTGTAAGGACTTTCCAGCAACTATCTGTATATTGATGGGTGGTCCATATCGCGAAGAAATCATCCTAACAAATATTATCGTTTATGTAGTAAAACGGAAAGAGCATTGTTGTGACGACTTGAGCTCAATGACAGTAAGTGTGACTGTGCGTTTGTTAAAATGGAACTGTTGTCAAGTACTTCAATCTACTAAAGAAATCAGTGTATTTGTATAGAATTATTGCGTCGGGCTTAAGAGTTTTATTTACTACATAAATATCAATATGTATATGTATATGTATGTACAAAGTGTAGCAAAATTAAGTGTAAAAGCGCTGCAACAGAAAGTTAGCGAAAAATTAAGTAATGAAAATTTACGTAGCTTTTATTATTCTAAGCATTAAACTTTTAAGCATAAGCTTGAAATTTGGCTAAAATAATTAGAGAGTACTTTGCATTCGTATTACTGACATTAAATAAAATATGCTGCGAGGATTCGAGAAATCATTAATACATCATATGACTGTTAACTTATAATTTGACCAAATTGGCAAATTTCAAACTATGTGTTCAATTTTTTATTTAAAAAAACTATTGCTTTTATTATTTAATTTTTGTAAATTTCTGCTGTAGTATGTTTATACTTAACTTTTGTAACGCTCTGTATATATGTAAAGGATATCCTAGTAAAGATATGTATCAATACTGTAAGAACCTTACAATGATAATAACAATTTATATTTAAAACTTTGTTATAATTTCCAATATATGTCTTAAAATTCGCGTATAACTTTCTGCATTGTTTTTTCATTTTTGCTATCAATAAACTATTTTTCTCTTTTTTAATAATCACACGCACTCACGTACATATATATTCATGGAAAAAATATTAATTAAAATCCACTAAATATTTTTAGAACATTCCAAACAATCTAGATAGCTGATAACAGAGGAAAAGAAGAATACGAAATTATTTATAGTCTCATAAATATTATAATATTAAAATGGTGTATTTGTAATGAAAATTGGAATTGAGCAATTCTTTATTACCTAATTGTGCATTTGTTATTTTTAATTCTTAATTTTAACTAACTCATTAATAAAATTTTTATTAAATTTCCGCTAATTGTAAGAGAAAATTGTCTTATGGCACTGCTGATTTATATCTTTTTCCGGAATGTCCTACATATACATATATACATACATATTTATAATATAATATTACTATATTAAAAATGATTAAATGTGAAAAAAAAACACATTTTATTAAATAAGATTATTAAAAGATATAATATTAGATTAGTAAAAGGAGCTATGTACGGTTGACAGATAGCGGATTGTTCTCACAAAAAAAATTGTGCCAACAGTTTCATGCTTTTGCTGAAACAAATTTATTTACAAGTCAATAATTTATATACATTTTATCTGGTCTTGTTTCTATGGGACCAAGGAATTTTGTACAGGAGATATAAATAATGTTTCTAGTTTTCATTCTTTATAATCCATATAACATTAAACGATTGTGCCAAGTATGGTAAAAGAACCTGAAATCGAAAATTATTACACATTTTTTTATAAGAAAATTTACGTATGTTTATAACGCGCCAATTTAACTCCTATATTGCTTAATGAATATCTTTCTATATCGTGCCAAGCCATTTCTATCGATTCCTCTTATTTACGACCAGCTGTCTGTTAACAGGAACATGGTGCAATTGTAAGTGCAAGAAAGCAAAGTCCAAAATTAAGATATAGAGGCTTGGTGGTAATTTTAATCAAAAAATAGGAGTGTGTGTGCGTTGAGAGTTGCAATTAACTGTGTAAATCGTAAAGAAATAACTTGTCCTAGCCAATTTATCCGCCAAAATCGTGTCAAACATTATTTATATGCAACGTATGTATATGTATATAATCTCATATTTCTGGAAGACAAAATTGTTTCAGATGCAAATGTTTAGAAATTATGAATCGCTTTGTGAACATACACGAGGTACACACTTGCGCGTACGTAAATATACTTTAAAAGAAATATATATAAATATATAATTTATTATAATGATTGTATAAATAAAGTATACAAATTAAATTGCAGTAATGCCACGTTATTATCATACCTATGGAAGATTGTGAAATGTAAAATTTGTAAATAAGCCTATTTGAAAATATAAATAGTGAATCATTTCTCCACTGAGTTGTGAATTTTCCCAAGTTTTTAAAAGAGAAGTACAGTAATGAGTAAGCAGTGCTGAAACATTACCATATATATTATAGTTCCAATTAACTAAATAAGAGTGTCTCTAAGTTCACGATAATAAGTAAAATACTTATTACAGATGAGTAATAATTTTTATCGCTTAAATACAAGTACTTAATACAGTTTTTGATAATACAATAAAGAAAATCTGCAGAAATTATAAAAATATCTTTATTTTTTTCATTCCAAACTTTACAATGTTACTATTACACAATTTTGTTAGAAACAGAATTGAGTATTTGATAAATGAATATTTTATCAAGTAAAAATATATTAGATGTTATACGTTTAGGGCGGGTTGTTCCAACATGTTCGTAAACTAACTAATAGTTAAATCATATATATGTCTTTGTTTTTCCATTGAATTAGACAAAGATAGACATATGAGTTAACTATTAGTTAGTTTACCAACAGATTGGAACAATCGGCCCTTAGTTTAATTACAAACAATTATGAATACGCCTTTATTTCCTTGTTTCAATTGACACTAAATACTAATTTTCTGCAAAACTTTGAGATGTGTTGTTAAATCTAATTATATTATTATAAATATTAGACACAGATATTACAACAGACTATACATATAAATTTTTTGATCCAGAAAGATTTACTCAAGTATTTCAAAAGCGCTATAAAATTATTTTCCATAAACAAAACTCTCTTAGCGCGCAGCAGCTTTGTTTACAATTTTTTATAAGGAGCTCTATTTACAATCAGTATTGTTTCATTTATTTAACTAAATAAATTTATGTATATCTCGCTCTTCCGAAGAAAATTAATAATCTCGGTTTTTATTATCTTAATGCCAAGTACCAAATACATACGTCTTAACATACGTGTGAATTATTTAAACAAACATAATAAATAGATTAATAATTAAATAAATAGAATATTTAAAATCTATATTATAATAAACGACAGCGGGATTTTGATTATCCATATAGACGTTCAGAAAATCATAAAAGTTATTTAACAGAATTTATTCGGATAAGAGATTAGCGAGAATTCACGTGGTTGAAAATGTCCGAAAAATCATTCTCAAGTATTAGGAGCGCACGAGGAGCGAGGAGGTTCACGGAGATATCACAATAACACTAGCGCCATCTGTGATCGACAACTGGAAGCCGGTAATAAATTGACGTGATGGTAACTATCTGAGTAAATTGGCAAGTTACCTCCAGTAACCTCCTCGCCGAACATGCTTTTCTGCTAACTAGATCGAATAAATTGACGATTTTGACGACACCAAATCCATCTCGCCTTATACATATATGTATATATCATATGAAAATTATAATAAATACTTTTCTAATAACTTTTGCGGCCTTTCGAATGTCTCAACGGATGAATAATTATACAGATTTTTTAACGTGCTTAAATAATTCACACATATGCAAGACGTAACAAAATATCCCACATGCTAATTGTAAGATATAAAATAAGTATCTAATTGATACCACGCGTAAAGCATGTTTTCTTTTGAATATTACAATATTCAAAATTATCTAAAATTATTTCGTCAAATTTTGATTCAGTGTCAAAGAAATGCATAAAACATCTTATTGTTAAAAAAAGAATCTAAAAAATCACTTAACTACTTTACAGTACCTATATGCAAAGGTTCGCGTTCGCGTAGAAATAAAATATGTAATAATATTCTAGTATTGTTTAAGAGAGAGGTGAAATCAGTCACAGAAATATAATTAGAAAATTATAAACTCTGTGAAAAAAACAAGTATCTCAAAAGTTGTTCCTTTATTTCAATCAGATAGGCAAGAATAAATAATTTATTTCAATAATAAAACGGATCCAATAATCTTGGCATATCGACTAGTGAATCGACATATATCTGTTTCTTTAACAATAACATAAGTTTGTTAATTAATATTTCTCATGCAATTTTGCGACTGATCCGTGACAATAGATAATTTTGCAATATTGTAAATTATTTTAGATCGATGAAAGCGACAAAATTCGGTGTGCCAAGTGGAAAATAAGTTCGAAATTCACGCGTATAACTGTTTCTTTATACAATCTTTCTTATGCATCGTGATAAATACAGAACGCCTCAAAGCGATACAGTCATTTGGTGCTAAAAAAGGGGGTTACTTGGAAAGTTTTCCGGGAGTTTTGATATTTGGCATTTTGATAGATTTCGAGGTGCTCTTTTCGAATTTTCACTTTGCCACCTCGTATCTTTGCCGCTCGCGCCGCCATATTGGAAAAAGGCGCTCAAAAACGGTTTTTTGACAATATTTCCTTTCCGGTTTATTTTACGATGAAAATAGTTATGTAACAAATTAAACTAGAGGAATTTTCCTACAATTTATGTTTTTATTATTTTTTTGTATAATAAATAGTTTCGGCGTCCGAGCGCCGCAAAGTTTACTTCAACACGTGTATTGGCGAAAAATACTCATTTCCACATGTTTGTTAAGTTAGCATCCCTCTTCAAAAAGTCGAAATGACACGTATGCAGAAATTAAGTGCTCTTTATGTGCTAATTATGTGTTCTATTCGCGATTTTTGTGCTTGAGCGATTTAGCGGGAAATCGCAATTGAAAGTGGGGGTGCTCGCTTAACGTAAGTTAGCACCCCCACTCATTAAAATTACATATAAAATTAAAAACTCAGTATGCTAGAATTATGTGCTTTTTATGTACTTTCAAATGCATTAAACAAAATTAGCCTATAAAAAGATCTATGCTTCATTAATATAAGAGTAAAGTGCCAGTTAAAATACAGATAGCGAATTGGTTTTTGTCTTAACCTTTGTTGTGCACCGGGGGTGGGATACACCCCAGCGTACTTTCAAACGCGTTTTTCTAATACGTACAATGCGAATCGGGACCTGTGCTGCTATCTACCTGTAGTCAAGGAATGACACTTCAAGATCCTATACATAGTTTTGCCCGCCCGGCTTTAGTCTGCTCTTGGCAGTGGTGAGAACACGAAGTAAGAGAGAAGGAGGTCGAACTCCGTGAAACAAAAGTGGTCCCGATTCGTGGCACCCAATTGAGATGGAGTCCGCTGAAAGGAATGGCTTCTTCCCTATAGGCGCCATTTTCAACCTATAGTGCATGCAGCATATACTGTAGGATTTTCAGCACTCGTGAGCGCACCCCAACCTTACCCGGCCAGCCCGGTCTCTTACTTCGTGTTCAGTTTGTTTACGTGCATTTGCATCGTAAAATCGCGTGCTTCGTGCGTGAAATAGAGTCCGTTGGTGACTGTTGGTGACTGTTGGTGACTGTATAATTGAGTCCGTTGGTGACTGTTGGTGACTGTTGGTGACTGTTGTTGCTTTTGACGTGGATATTTTGCCGTCTCCTGCTGTCGGATCACGTTATAGAACACGATGCATGCAATAAAAGGGATTTCTTTTTAATGCTTTCTCAGTTTATTTGGCTTTATAATTGCAAATCGGAGTACAGCGACCAGTGACGCAACGTGTATGTACATACAGCACGGAGTAAGAGACCGGGCTGGCCGGGTAAGGTTGGGGTGCGTTCACGAGTGCTGAAAATCCTACAGTATATGTTGCATGCACTATAGGTTGAAAATGGCGCCCATAGGGAAGAAGCCATTCCTTTCAGCGGACTCCCTCTCAATTGGGTGCCACGAATCGGGACCACTTTTTCTACTCGCGCGCTATGAAGTTCGACCTCCTTACCTCTTACTTCGTGGGTGAGAAGTTGACGTTCCGAAATTCTGGGGTGTGAAATACCCCATGTGCACAGTACGTATAATTTCATGAATAATTTCAACTTTTATTTTAAACAACATTATTTAATTAATTAATTAATTATAAAAACAAGCTCTCTCCCACTATTATTAACACTATTTACGCACTAATAAGCCAAAAAAAACGACAAAATAAAAGTTGAAATTATTCATGAAATTATACGTACTGTGCACATGGGGTATTTCACACCCCAGAATTTTAAAACGTCAACTTCTCACCACTGCCAAGAGCAGACTAAAGCCGGGCGGGCAAAACTATGTATAGGATCTTAATTAATTAATTAATTTTATTTTGAAAATAAACCCATATTTCTTATAATACTCAATACTCTCATTTTCTTCAAAAACGCGTGACTTTATATAGAAAAATAAATATACTTCTTTCAACTCCGCTATAAACTAATATTCTTCCTTCAAAGTGTAGTATTTCAAGAAAGTAATCCCGCAAGAATTATTAAAAAATATTAAAAATTGAATTTGTTATGCATTTTTTAGTGAAAAAAGTCCATTTTTTGGTTTCTTTAGTTAACATATCATTTATAATTCTTTTATGTTGCAAAATATTAATGAAACCTATTACATCTTATTTTGGAAGCTTTGAACAATAGCCAGCAATTTTGTTTGAGTCAAAATAACGAATTGTACGTCTGTAATAAACGTTTTAAGTCACTGGGGTGTGAAATACCCCCTGTGCACAATACGTAATTTTGAAGAGGTGTGCACAACAAAGGTTAAAATGTTCCTCAATTTATGTGCTTTCGAAATATTTGCAATGAGATTTTCATGCTTACCCTCTTCGACCACTCCGAACGTAAGCACCACTATACGTACAAGAGTACGTATAGTGCCAGTACGTAAAGTACCAGTTAAAATACAGATAGCGAATTGGTTTTTGTCTTAAAATGTTCCTCCATTTATGTGATTTTGAAATATGCGCAATGAGATTTTTGTGCTCATCCCCTTCGGCCGACTAACCGCCCCCAACGTGAGAGTACCACTGAGGGGGTTGAGCACAAAAATCTCATTGCGCATATTTTGAAAGCACATATATTGTGGAACATTTCAAGACAAAAACCAATTTGCTATCTGTATTTTAACTGGTACTTTACTCTTGTACGTATGGTACGTGGTGCTAACGTTCGGGGCGGTTTTTCTGCCGAAGGGGATGAGCACGAAAATCTCATTGTGTATATTTTGAAAGCACATAAGTTGAGGAACATTTTAAAATAAAAACCAATTTGCTATCTGTATTTTAACTGGCACTTTACTCTTATATTAATGGTGCATAGACCTTTTTGGCGTATATCTTTTAAATTTTAAACTATTACAGATAGGCTAATTTTGTTTAATGCTTTTGAAAGCACATAAAAAGCACATAATTCTAGCATACTGAGTTTTTAATTTTATATATAATTTTAATGAGTGGAGGTGCTAACTTACGTTAAGCCAGCACCCTTACTTTCAATTGCGATTTCCCGCTAAACCGTTCAAGCGGGAAAAAATCGAGAATAGAGCACATAATTAGCATATAAAGTGCACTTAATTTCTGCATATTATTTCAATTGCTTTGTAGGGGAGGTGCTAACTTAATAGACATGTGGAAATGAGTATTTTTCGCCAATACACGTGTTGGAGTAAACTTTGCGGCGCTCGGACGCCAAAACTATTTATTTTACAAAAAAATGATAAAAACATAAATTGTAGGAAAATTCCTCTAGTTTAATTTGTTACATAACTATTTTTATTGTAAAATAAACCGGAAAGGAGATATTGTTAAAAAACCGTTTTTGGGCGCTTTTTTTCCAATATGGCGGCGCAAGCGGCAAAGATACGAGGTGGCAAAGTGAAAATTTGAAAAGAGCACCTCAAAATCTATTAAAATGTTAAATATCAAAACTCCCGGAAAACTTTCCAGGTAAAACTACCAAATGACTGTACTACAGAACGCCTCAAAGCGATTCGAAACTCAAATATCTTTTTCTTTTGATAATGATTAAAGCTTATTGGTAATATTAAAGGTGATATTACATAACAATGTTAAAATAAATGTATTTCTCGAGTTTAATGCGAGGCTTGCTCTCTCAGAGGTAATTAGACGCTAAAGAGTTTTAAAATGCTGCTGCACAATGTTAGACAATGAAAAAGAAAGCTATAGTGCCTGCCGACGGACAACATAATATATAATATCATGTATATGACAAGTAGACTAAAGCTCTGAAGAGCGATACGCGACACAGAAATCTCAAGAAATACGTTTATTTTAACACTGCTATAATGAGTTCTTTAATACGAGGCATGCTCTCTCAAACAAGATTAGACGATAAAGAGTTATAAAATGCTGTTGCATAATGCTAGCCGACGAGAAAGAGGTATAGGTATAGCGGCGAATGCCGCCGTCGACGGGAAGGTATAGACGCTCCGAAATGCGACGGTCGCCATGCACAGGACAAATCTCAAGAAATACATTTATTTTAACACTGTTATGTGTCATTTAATACGAAGCATATGCTTTCTCAAACAAGATTAGATAATAAAAGGTTTTAGAATGTTGTTGCATAATTCTAGCTAACGAGAAAAAGGTAGGAGTGCCGTCGGACAGTATGCTCGATCGGCGGGAAGATATAAATAAGCTCTAAAACGTGAGAAACTTCTTTATCGTCTAATCTTATTCGAAATAGCATGCTTTGCATTAAAGGACCCATAGCAACAAATGTTACAATAAATGTATTTCTCAAGATTCGTTCAGTGTCGTTTGTCGCATTTCAGAGCTTCGATTCTTTCTGCATCGAATACACTAAGTGACGACATTCGCTACCTGCCTTTTTCTCGTTAGCATTATGTAACAACATTCAAACCTTTTATTGTCTAATCTTGTTCGATAGAGCATGCCTCGTATTACAGAACACATTACAGCAGTAATAAAATAAACGTATTTCTTGAGATTTGTCCGATATCGCGTATCGTATTTCGGAGCTTCTATCTCGCCGCTGAACGCCGTCCTCGTTATCTAACAATAATAGCATTATGCAGCAGCTAAAACTCTTTATCGTCTAATCTCATTCGAGAGAGCATGATTCGCATTAAAGGACACATAGCACATAGCAATGATAAAATAAACGTATGTCTTGAGATTCGTCCGGTGTCGCGCGATGTATTTCGTAGCACCGACTTTGTCGTTTAACGTTGCCCGACGGCATTTGCAGCTACCTTTTTCTCGTTGTCTAGCATTATGCAGCAGCATATTTTGCTATAAACGCTAAAACTCTTTAGCGTCTAATTACACTGGAAGCAAATGTAAAAGTAAAAATTTATTCGATAGATGTTACTTGTTTAGTTTAATTATCAACAATTATGAATACATCTTTGATTCCTTCTTTCAATTGACACAAATTTTCCAAACTTTAAGATGTATTATTAAGAGTCGAGGCTAAAAAGTACCAACTTTATAATCTAATTAGATTATTATAAATATTAGATACAGGTATTACAACGAACTAACAATAAGTAAATTTTTTTTATCCAGAATGATTCACTCAAGTATTTCAAAAGCGCTAAGTATACAATTATTTTCCATAAACAAAACTCTCTTAGCAGCAGCTTTATTTACAATCAGTATTGTTTTATTTATTTAACAAAATAATTTTATGTATATCTCGCTCTTCCGAAGAAAATAAATGCAATAATAATAAATAATTTTAATTTGTTATATTGTTATCTTAATCCCAAGCGTATCAAATACATGCATGACGCCTTTACGTATGCCGTGTGAATTATTTAAACAAACATAATTAAAAACTATGTTAATAATCAAATAAATAAAATGTTTTAATTCTAGATTATAATTGAACAATAGCGACAATTTGATTTTGCATGTAGAAACACTCGAAAGATCATAAAAATTGTTATAAGAATTTATTCGCATGAGAAATTAGACGAGAATTCAATTTAACGTGGTCGGAAATGTCCGAAAAATTCTTCTCGAGTATTAAGAGCGCACGAGGAGCGAAGAGGTTCACGGAGATTTCACAATACTACTAGCGCCATCTGTGATCGACAACTGGAAGCCGGTAATGAATTGACGTGATGGTAACTTTCCAAGTAAGTTGGTAAAGTACCTCGAGTACGGAGTAACCTCCTCGCCGAACATGCTTCTCTGCTAACCAGATCGAATAAATTGACGATTTTGACGACACCAAATGTTACTGTATTATATGTATGTTATATAATATGTATATCATACAGCATACGCAAAAATTAAATATTTTTCTAACAACTTTTACGTCTTTTCGCACGTCTCAACGGACGAATAACCAGATTTTATTTAATAATAATTTAATAATTAAAATGTTTTGTTTATTCTATTATTATCAAGAGACACGGCAGTGTCTCGCGCCAAGTACTTACGAGCGGAGCGAGATGACTCTTTTACGTTTTTAATATGCTAGACGTAACAAAATATTCCACATGCTAAGCTAAGATATAAAATATATACATACCTTCATTAATTTCTTGCTATTGCATTTTTATTGGATTATAAATAAGAAAAGATTAAAATTAAGATTATAATTAATTTAATATTATTTGCAAAATCGGGCTATAAGTACGAATGAAAACAAACGAGAAAATGAGGTATAAATTGATTTTATATTTAAAAAAACATGTTTTAAGTACAAAATTCGATAAGAAGGAAAGGCAATCAGGTAAAGGAATTTATAACATTCATTTATTGATCTTTATTCGTAGTATAAAAACGTGCTATAAAATCAAAAGTTTTGACAGTCCATTTTTCAATATAGGAAGAAAATGTAGATAGTAATTGATTTATATGTTTTTATAATCGATAGAATGCATTCTGTTCTGCGCTATTACCACTATTCTGAATCTAAAGTATACTCAAGATTTTAAATTACAATATTAGAATATTTATAAAAAAAAAGCAAAATTTTTTAATGAGTTCTAATGGAAGATTTGGTGCTGTCTTATCAACACTTATCAGCAAAAATGACTGTTAAAAATATTAAGAATTCTTCTTTGAATAAATTATGTTTAATGTATAAAGACTATCGTACTAAAATTATTTTATAGTTTCTCGAAAACTAGCAACTGAAAAAATTTAACAAAATTATATGCTAACATTATTTACAAAAGAGCTTATGTTTTCTTATAACCTTTTAACTTTCGTTTTTCTTAATTTTTAGAACTAGAGAAATAGCTTAAAGTAAAAAGGAAGTTAATCGAAATTGAAGTAAATCTGATTGTTAATAGAATAAAGAAAATATGCGGAAATTATAAAAATATTTTTATTTTTTTTTATTCCAAACTTTACAATATGACTATAATATTCTCATTTTCCTTTTGTCTTGTGATGTAAATTCTATATAGTATATTATCTTATTATTATAATATATAAATAATTAAAGCTCGTACATACTTATTGTGGACTTGCATCCTAAAACTTGCTTGTGGCAATTTTGCTCAAATTTTTTTTATATTGATTATATTGTATATATATGCATATTTCTTCAAAATATAAATTTTGTGAGGCCACTATTTTCAGAAATTAAATTTAAAAAGTCGAATTTTAATTTAGGTACTCTAAAATTATTCTCTTGCATTAAAGATCTATGAGATTGACATCCCTCGTTATTGTATTCAATGTAGGCGCGACCGACGTTGTGAAGGAACGTACATGAGATCTGAAGCTGGTAGGTTCCCAAGCTTCATCTCGCACCACACCCTGATTTCTGGGATACATGAGCAACGGGTCCTTTCCCGTTTTCTTGCACAATCTTTCTTGAAGCATGATCAGCCGAGATCTCCAGTATTCGTAGCTCGCTTGCTTAAGTGCGTTTACCCACTGCTCCACTTGAGACTCCGATCGACCGCTCAGTACATGTCGCTTCTCCAGCTCGTCGCGGAACGAGATGCTGAATGCAAATGCCCCCTCGGATGAATTATCTATATTGATGCTGTAATTCTCTAGAACGATGACCCCGGCAGGTTGCCGCCTATCAATGTGCCCCAAGTCATTGATGTTGAAGTAAAACAGTAGATTGTATCGCAGCTTGAACCATTTCTCCTTGAACACTGGAAGCAAATGTAAAAGTAAAAATATATTAGATAGATGTTGTACGTTTAGTTTAATTATCAACAATTATAAATGCGCCTTTGATTCCTTCCTTCAATTGAGACTAATTTTCTGCAAAACTTTGACATGTGTTATTAGGAGTCAAGACTAAAAAGTAACAACTTTATAATTTAATTAGATTATTATAAATATTAGACACAGATATTACAACAGTCTACATACAAATTTTTTTCTTTGTTTTGATCCAAAAAAAAAGAAAGATTCACTCAAGTATTTCAAAAGCGGTACAATTATCTTCCATAAACAAAACTCTCTTAGCAGCAGCTTTGTTTACAATTTCTTATAAGCAGCTCTGTTTACAATCAGTATCGTTTCATTTCTTCGAAACTCATCCATCACAAAATACAATTAAAAGTTCAGTACATCTCGAGAACGGCGATAGTGATAGAAAAAAAAAATCCTCCTCAAGTCTAAATCGTGTATAAACACTACAAACCAAAGGAAGGTAATCGCGCAACCGCAGCACACGACAATCTAGAAACGTTCATCTACGATAAAATCCGCGATCTAATTCTAATAGAATAAATTATATGTAATAGCATCTCTCCATAGAAGTCCATCAAAAGTGACAGGTGATAGGTTAGGACGGCCACGGCCCATCGCGTTACGTAAAAACACCCTCGACATTCGCGGCGCACTAAACTAACCTGACTTGTGAGCCCGCTTGTGATTTAGACGTCCCTCCAGGTCCGCGGGTCCAAAGCTCGCCTCCGCGAGCTCCCTGTCATTGAATCTCATGCCCGACCCGGACTCCGAGCCTCCGAGGACGTCGCCGCCGCCGCCGCGTGTACGCGCGACCAACGGTTACAGGTTACAGGGGCTGTCGCGACGCCGTGACGGCACGTTCCATCCTCGATTCGTCGATGACGTTAAATTTAATTAATCGTGGCACGCCAGGCCCAGGCCGCGGGCGTCTCTCACGTTAATCGACGTGGTGGGCGCGCTTTCACTCTAATGTCGATCAATAATCGCGAAAAAAATGGGCCGATAAAGTGCCTATCGCGCGATCTTAGCTCGACAAAACGAGTCGGTCACGCCGCGTCATAGTTTTGAAATAGCTCATCGTTCCAAAAAGAGTTGCTAAAATCCTAAATAGGTTTTCACAGGGTTTCCTATTTTTTTATCGTTGCATCAGAGCGTCCCAATTTAGTCGATTTGAATATTCGAATCTCAACCGATGTTACACAGACGCGGAATGAAGGTATCGGGTAATTCTCGATTCTCGTGTACTGCGAAAAATAAATGCGAAATTATGTCGGTTTCGATTCATATATATATGCTTAATTGATCGGCCGTTAATTGTGTTAATTTTAAAGGCGACTTCGCTCGAATTCGATCCTGTTGATATAAAATTGGTTGATTCAAGTAACACCTGCAACTTTATCAGCTCCTGCTGTTTTATCTGCTCGTATTATCAATCCTTTTTTTTTTTCTAACGCGCGAAAAGAAAGATTAGATTAGAGAGGAGACGAATTATAGGAGCTAGGTTTCGCTATACGCGCGAAGCTGCCGGTTGAATTAATCACCGATTAATTTAATTTGAGTTTAGTCGAAGTCGCCCTATATGTCATTTATAAATTTTTATTAATGCAGATTAATTTCAATCTCAGCCCAACTTACTTTTTATCTTTTTCTAGTTCTAAGAATAAGAAAAAAATAAAAAATAAGAAACCGAGATTAATTAAAGTTAAATCAACATTAGTAGAAAGGGATATTAATTATGTGTGTTGTTATAATTGCTAAAATATATGTATAACAATCGTCATTGCATTAATATTATGTTTCTCATTACTACGTTACAAGCGTCAAAGAAATGTGCAATAAACGCAATTGAATTTAATAAATGCGTGTCCAGATGAAATTCGCGCAAAAGAATACAAAGGAATTGTCGAACTGAACGAATCGACTTGAATCGACTGCGACTTCTTTCGAGTCTCGCTACTCTCGCTCGGGTTTCAAGACTTTCAAGATGGCATTCTCGTTATCGCGATCTCTCGACTGCGATTGGTTGTTTCTCCTTTTGTCTCCGTTCCCTTGCGCGTCGTCGCCGGTCGCTTTTGCGCGCTAAAATTTGCGAATTTTGACAACGATATGTACAATGGGCACGAATATTTGTCCTGCATAAAAATCGTGAGTAATCTCACACTTCACAGATCTTGGCTCGTGTGGCTTTGTAGAGTGAAATGTGAAAAGTCCATCTCACGGCCGTGTAAAGGTAATGTGAACGTAATGAACGTTTTCGTCTTTCAGCCCGCTGCGAAACAAGCCATGACGAAGAATGCGCTGAATGCGCACAAGCCTGACAAGCCTGAGAACGCCGAGAAGGCAGAACCGATGGATTTCGCAGCGGATCGTCGTGATTTAATCGCAGCTGCCAATAAGGTTTTTGGAGAGGGCAAATGGAATCATACTGTGGTCAGCCAAACCTTAGGTACAACATACATAACATCTGTCATTAGCTGAAGAAATTGCCATAAGTGTGAATAGTAAGATATCTATAAAAGTAAACTCATGAATTTGTTGTAGATTTCGTCGATACAATTGGCGCTGCTGATAAGACAGATGCTGGAGATAAATGCCGTGCTGGCTGCGTCAGTTTCGTCAAGGTCCAGCTTGAGAACGGAAACTATCATGAGGACGTTGGTTATTACATTGCAGAGGAATCTACAAAGGGTTTGTCGGTAAAAAACGCCAGAATTGTATGTGTCAGTCACTTGGAAAGAATGAGCAGTTTATTGTATGTCATGACTGAACGGTTGGGACTTTTTGTTTGTGCAGGGTTCTGCTGTAAATGCCTTGAAAACAGTTCTCCTGTCGTTTGGAGAAAAAATTGAAAGAGAGCTGCAACAGCTGCGGAGACATATTAGTCCTGAACAAACTAACGACTTACAAAAAGATGTGGCATTGGATAAGCAGATTTCCAAAAAATCAAAAGTTTCATTTAACACATATGTTAGCACTTTAGAGAGACAGGATTTTAACGCATTTTGCGAACCTCTTGAAGCAACTGTCTCGAAGCCATTTGGGGCGAAAACAAAAACAGAACGTAGTTCTGTCAGTGAACCTGAAGCAAATAAGAATTCTACAACTGACACTAATCCATCGTCATCTGTAAAAATTCAAAGTGTAGAGGACTTAGAGAGGCTGCCTTCGCTAAGTAAAACAAATTCTACAAGTGAACAGAAGTCGAAACCAGGTAATACTGAAAATTTATTAGCAAATTTGAATTTGTTAATAACAGGTTTATAAGAAACATATAAGAAATACTATAAATCTGAGAATAATATAAATCTAAGCTATAGACAGTTTTCAAGGAAAGTTTTCCTTAAAAGATTTTCATAATGCTTGATTTCCCTCTTAGTTCAATTCTTCGAAGCTCTAGAAGAAACTGTCTTTTCGTTTTAGATAATTTTGATATATGATTGGCTGCAATGTAGATCAAGTTAAGGATGCTTTGTTGATATTAAAAAAAAGTTTCTGTAATTCTAAATAACTTAAAAACTTAGAGAAATTAATAAGTTTTGAAGAGTTGTAGTTTTATTATAAACATCTACATTTATGTCATTCTCACTTAGCCATTATAATCATAGCGCAATACATAAGCAATATTGAGCCATTACATATTTAGATCCTCTGGTATTCACCGTGAACAACGGTACAACTGAGACTAATCCATCGTCATCTGTAAAAATTCAAAGTGTCGAGTTCCCTTCGCTAAGTAAAACAAATTCTACAAGTGAACAGAAGTTGAAACCAGGTAACATTGAAAATTTATTAGTCGTTAATTTATTCCTGCGAAAAAATATCTTATTTTTAAACACTGTTTTAATCCTTTGCAGCGTTGTCCAGAGATGAAATGCTACGAATGGAAAGAAAGAGAAAACAAATGGAAAAACAGATGGAATTTAAAAAGCGTATGATGGAAAAAGGGGAATTAATGTCCACCAGTGATAACAAGCCTAATCCTAGGTACTGAGATATCGAAGATTATATATAGATATATCTATATTATATTATATATAATATATTATGTGTAGATCGAAATATTAATACTTGTGCTAAGATTACCATGATATTCTTTGTACGCGTATGCACGTTTATTTCCTTATATCAAACTAAATATTGTTATAAATAATTATTGCAATATATAAATAAAAACATAGAAATATGTCTAATCCTAATTAGGATCGCTGCAGTATAGTGTGGATTGTATGTATGTACGTGTATCATTTGAAAGAGAGGTTAGGAATCTTATGTACAGCATAAACACAAACATTTCAGACCAATTTTATACCCGAAATATATTTAAATAAATTTCTTGTATGTTTATTTTTATGTTTGTTTGTGTTGAGTATAAAGTAACAATATTAATTTCCTAAAAATTACTTCAAATACGAACTTAATCGACATTCAGTGAGATAAACGAAAAGATTGAATTATACACGTGTTATCCACGTGGTGTCTGATGATAAAAGAGAGAGATCAAAATATATCTAATTCATATATTTTTCAGTGAAGATTGTCGTCAAAAAGTAGAGATAGAAAAAGTAGGAAATTCATTAAGAGCAATTTTCCATTTTTAGTCACACTTTCTGCATGTGAACAATGGATCAATACTTCAAAAGCTACGAAGAACTCGATGTAAGTGAAACATATTTAAATATATATAATCTTTATTATATATCATTTTGCATTTATTAAATTATTATTTTTAGATCCATCAATTAATGCTGAGCGATAAAACACGTGTCTTAGCATATAAAACTGCTATTTTTAATTCGAAAGAGAGGTTTCAGGGCAAAATAGTGATGGACATTGGTGCTGGCTCAGGTATAACGATTAGCTTATTTTGATTTTGAAATTCTCATATTTGAGAGACAGGTATATACAATACGTACTACAATGTAATAATACACATTTTGATCATATTTCTCTTTTGCAGGAATATTATCAATTTTTTGCGCCCAGGTTGGTGCAAAAAAAGTTTACGCGGTGGAAGCAAGTATGTTAGCGAAGAGTATTGAGCAAGTATCGATTGAAAATAATATGCAGGACAAAGTTGAAGTGATTCACAGTAAAGTAGAGGACATTCGTCCGGACAGTTTGGAGAAAGTGGATGTAATTGTTTCAGAATGGATGGGTTTTTATTTGGTACACGAAGGAATGTTAGATTCTGTGCTTTTTGCTAGGAATAATTTCTTACACGAGGATGGTTTATTATTCCCATCCGTTGCAAAGTTGTATGCCTCGCCGTGCCAATTACCCTCCGTGTATGAATTTTGGAATGATGTGTGCGGAGTCAGTATGAGGTAATTATATTATTTCAGAACAAAAGTAGGATACTGCAGCTGTTTAAAAAATAATTTTAAAGCATTTTACTTTCATTGTTTCTCTTTTAATTATCGCAAATATGGTATTTATATTCTACAGTGTGTTCAATTTTCATTTAGTTGTATCGGAAAGGAGTACAGAAAAACTAAATCCTTAAAGCCGGAAGTCCTGCTTCTAAATCAGGATGATCTTTTGGCGAAAGGTAAACTGTTCGCTTGGCTAGATTTGAAGTGCATCTCCGTGGAAGAGATAGATCTACTGGGTGGAGAGGATTACGTGTCGGTATGCGAGAAGGATGGGAGATTCCAAGGGATGTGCATCTGGTTTGCAGTCGAGTTTCCAGACGGTTCGGAACTGTCCACGGGGCCTCACGACGAGGCGACACATTGGAAGCAAACTGCAGTTGTGCTGCCCGAGGATATAGAAGTGACAAGGAACGAACCTGTCGCCTTCAAATTAGAATTGAAAAGAAACGAATCGTATCCAAGGCGTTACAATATGGAACTGAGTTTGTTGGATGCAGAGGAAGTGGAGCACGATATTCCATGCTGTTGTCACATGACGAAATGTATAGTGACAAAAAAGTACATCGATGACTGTGGTATACAAACGTGATTCATGCGTGACAGAAAGTATTGACTCATAGATGTACATGAAATTATATATTTTCACTAAAATATAATCTAAATGAAAAATTTATTTTGTAACCACTCTGTTTTCCATACATATTTGTAATGACAAAAATGGAACTTGTTTTTGAATCGTCGCGACATTTAAATCGACGAAGAATTTTTAGAATCGAGACATTCAAAAATTACAATCATTATTAGAAAAATGTACTTTAACAAGAGATAAACTAAAGAGTAACTTCGATCATACTCCGATTAATTTAATCAGCGATTAACTTGTCAGATAATACCTGTAATATTTTATTAAAATATTACGGGTATTATCTGGGTGAAATTAATCCAGATTGATCAAAGTCCTGTATAGTGTAAAAGTGATATCTCATTCTGGAATTAGTAAACGCATAAGGGAGAATTAATTAGCGCGATCACTACCTTCTCCTTTATGTAGAAATCGCGTCATCTAAATCGACGAAGAAGCGTGCACGTCACAGGGCTGTGCGATAACAGGTTTATGTTTTAAAATATAATATACATCTTTTTCCCTTACGCCTCAACGCGCGCGACGCGCATGCGTCGCTTCGCCAGGCGGAGCGGAGCAATCTGGGGGACTGTGCTCGTCTCGTCACCGGGGTAGGACGAATCGTCGCTCGCGGGTGTATCAATCGACGGGGACCTCGGCGACGAAGTGACCGTGTCCACGGCAGTCGTGCGTGCCACGCACCGGTCGTTCGAGGGTTCAAGTGTAACCACTGGCAAGATGAAGATGGCGGACGGACCCACGATTCTGCGGAGAAACAGGCCCGGGACGAAAGCAGAGGTTATTAACGCCGTTAATTTCGTTAAGGAACCGTTATACCCGCGCCCCGGGCGACAGGAACCGCCCGACGTTGCCCAAGGAGATTTCCCGACACTTCCTCCGACGAAAATCAATGAATCCGGGAATACTGTTTACACTGCAAGAATGCTTCCCTGATTTCCTGGCGTCGTCCGGTTTCACAATGTTTTGCAGTTTCCCCGCCTTCACCGAAGCGTGACAGATTTGACAGACGATTTATTTGTATTTTTATCTAAAATACTGCATGTTTATGTACACAGTAAATCGTTTATCTCTCAGTAGTTTTTATTGATTATTCAATATTATGATATACGCAGAGGCCTGCATTTTATACACTATATCGGATCTATTTTTACATTATGACGAGCTATACAGTAGGAAGAGATCGATTGTTTATAAGGACGCTGACGTAGATTTAATTATTTTTATAAAGCTTACGATCAAGGTTTTATTCCTCGCTCTATAGGATTTTAGCAGGTGGCCGGATGAGCCGTTCGAAGAGATGGATAGCACACTGGCCGTGCAGCAGTATATTCAACAAATGATCAGAAGAGATCCGTCTAACATAGATTTGATACTCAACATGCCGGAGGCCAATGACGAAGGAGTGTGGAAGTACGAACATCTCAGGCAGTTCTGTATGGAGCTCAACGGTCTGGCGGTTAGATTGCAAGAGGAGTGTCATCCCGAGACTTGCACGCAGATGACAGCCACGGAACAGTGGATATTTTTATGCGCGGCGCATAAAACTCCCAAAGAATGTCCTGCGATTGATTACACTCGGCACACGCTGGACGGAGCGGCATGTCTACTTAACAGCAACAAATATTTTCCCAGCAGGTATCCCTTTTGCGTCACGTTCGTGATTTGTCATATTTTTGTCGTCGTGCGTGTAGATAAATCTCCCTGTGCTAAAATTACATTTCAGAATCAGCATCAAAGAATCTTCTGTAGCGAAACTCGGCTCCGTCTGCCGTAGGGTTTACAGAATCTTCTCTCATGCATACTTTCATCATAGGACGATATTCGATGAATTTGAAAACGAGACTTTTCTTTGTCGCAGGTAATGAATGTGATCGGCATATTAGGATACTTTTGATGTTTATTATATTACAAAAGGAACTATATCGATTTCCATGGTTACAGGTTCACCTCGTTTGTGACAAAATATAATCTGATGTCAAAGGACAACTTGATAGTACCTATTATGGAGGGTGAAGGCGCAACGGAAAGCGAAGCATAGGATCTAACATTGCGATCGTATTGCCCAAAGTCGAATTGCCAGATTTAGTAAGAAAAGAAAACTGCTAATATTCACGCATTATTCTGATATTTCGTGATTAATATAATAAAGATCTTTGAAAGGGGTCAGTAAATTCGCTCTTATTTGAGTAATGCTAATTTGTTACAATTTGTCTTTAATGTATAAAAGATATGAAAATATGTTATGAAAAACATTGCATTTAAAAATACGCATCACATTAGAGTTTACGTTACTTTTTCCAGATCATGTTCTAATATCGAGTAGTTATATGGGATGTTAATATCGAAAACTTAACTAACTTCTGAATTTAAATATATGGATTTTCAAGACATTTGCTTTATTAGCTTTTACCAAAGTATATTTTCTTGATAACTGTGACAAATTTCAAAGATCTCGAAAAAAACATTCTTACCTTTGCGTACCTTATTAAACAGAATTTTTCCTCGATGAATGTTTCATTAATAGCTGTGCAATTATTGCTGTAAACAGAGTATTTTTCGTGTTTGATAAGCACAACTCTTGTATTTATTAATTCTTTTAATGTTTAAGATCTGTGCAACCTTTTGAACAGTATAAGAGTTCATTGAAACTATCAAAACTATCAAAATGAAACATATTGCATATGGTAATTTAATCTCTGTTATACTTTTTATAATATATTACATTTAAATAAGAAAATGAAAGAGGAGAGAAGTTATAAACTTTTTATCTTACGCTATTAAAGTTACTAGACACCGCCAAAAGTGTCTCCCATATCTCTATATGATGCTTTACCTTTTGTAAACACCTTTTTGTAAAAATAATAGACTGTGTCTCCTCTATACGCTAAATATGTGTAATGGAAAAATATGTAACTCATTTATGTATCTTAAACACATTTAGTTGTGTGAATAATTGTTCATAAATTTTGGAATACGTACAGACCAAATTCTATCAGATAACTTTTATTAAAATTCTATTAAATTTCTATAATTTCATGTATCGTTAATTTACTTGTAAAAATAGCGTGCATTGCACTAAGAATCGTCGGAATTTTTCAGTATGAGAACTACTGAGATAATACTAATTACGTAATTACTTTTATTCTATCTTTGATAAAATGATAGATCTAGCTTTGAGAGGTGATCTTTATATCTCAAAACGGCTTGAGGTAAGATACGATCCAGTTATACAGAAATTTCCAATAAGGTGGAAATCACACCTCGTGTGTTTGTTGCCGATTTGCACCAGAAGAAGATTGCGAATTTATATGAACAATTGTAGAATTTTACACATTATTATACGAGCATCGTGTTAGTCTAGAGTGACCATAATAATCGTCATCACGTAGTTGGTCTTTATAAAATGTATCGTCTGAGCGAGAGGCATAGCGCGATAAATGTGGTATAGCACTGTTATTTATAATACATATACATTTATTCCGTATAGCAATATGAAGGTTGCTAGGCTTTCCTATCCTGTTCTCGAAAATTTACGGTAATAATTTACGGTAAATCTTGAGCAGATTGCTTGTTCCATATATTGGAATATAAAGCTAAGTCGAAACTATTCTAAAAGAAATGGAATGTAGAAGAATGGTTGGGCGCCTTATCAATTCGCCCATCTGTGGCTTTTCGAATCTATAATAAGATATCGCTATAAAATTATAGCGAAAATACGAGCGTCGTTTTTTAAAATGAATAATATTAGCACGAAAGATGATTTTTTAAAATCTGAGAAATAGATTGTTACGACAGCCGATCGATGATAGCATTGTTTTGCGATACAACGTTTATTGTAACTCTCATCTTACAAAAATAGTGTTTTTACGCCTTCGAAATCGCGTGATCTTTTTATCATCCGCTGGAAGACAGAGCAATTCATACTCAACATGTATTGGCGCATGTTGCTACGCAAGAGTTGTACTGCCCTACATGTTTTTCGTAACGAGATTCTATCGAGCGACAAACGACACTAGCTTTGGCATATCGCGCATTTGCGAGATTGTTTCTTTTCGTATTCGACGCGATGGGAAGGAGATTGTAACACTGTATATAAAACTTGTAAGTACAAAAACTCGAGTTATAATGTATTAATGAATACCGCGATATGTAACGAGAGATTCCTCACGCAGTAGGAATATAAATATACATATATATGACGTGTGATTGTTCCCGTGAAAATTGTCTATGTAATGATAAAGAAATAAACTTTCTATACAAGATTTGTGTTATTTCCATTCCTCAACTATTATGGAGCAGTATCTAAAAGTAAATCGTGAATTTGGCTGTTCTTTTTAGTTAAACTTTGTTACATTTTCTATACTCAAAAAGTGAAGCATGCTCGGACTTTGGAGAGAAAAAGAACAGAAAAAATAATAGAAATATGCGAAGCTAAAATATAGAATAACGAAGTTAAAAATACTTTAATTATATTAATTTAATTACTAAAACTAATCAAGATACTTTATTTTTCTTCGACGGTGGTTCCGCGTTTTTCTTCAGTTTGTTTATATTCTTTCTCTTACCACTTTTTTCCATTGTCGGGGATTGCCTGTCGATGCAAGGCATATTATCAGTGCTTTCTGTTGTGGTGTTTGTTTCTGATCCATTTGCATCTTCCTTCTTCGGGAATTTTCCGCAATCTCCAGGTGCTTGATATCTAACGAAATATGACTATATATATTTTTCTGTTATATACACGCAACTGATATTTTTGTTTTAATTAAATGGATCTCACCCAGGCTTTGCTATCTTTCATACCTTTAGTCAATAAAAAGTATTTGAATTTATTTAAGTATCGATAAAAATATTCTATCAAATTAAACTTTCTCAGTTTTCATTCGTTTACGATTTATAAGTGCCAAAATATACAACAAATATAAAAATATGATTTATATGATAAGATTATACAACTTTCAAAATAAAAAACGATTTTTCAGGCGAATTAAACTTTAAAGGATATTATGTGTAATTTTTTCAAATTTTATATGGAGAATATGAAAATCAATTAATAAATCTTACCCAAGTTGAGTTGTATCTTTAATATCCTTAGTCAGTAAAATATGGATTTCCGGTATCCGATGAGTTTCGGTAGCTATGTCCTCCTTCGATTTCTCCGAACTGAAATCAGAATGGCAATTGAACCACGACTGCATCCATTGACGCCTGTTTTGGCAAACTTACCCGACATAACGTAACTTTGTCACTTGATGAAGGCCCTCGTGTTTCCTCTTGAAGATTTCCGCGCAAGAAATGACTTTCGTAATTCCATTTCCGATTCCGGTCCAGACGACGCTGTTATAACTGGGAAATTCCTTCAGCGCGTAATCAAGAACGTTTTTGATTTTTGTACCTTGCTTCACCTTTCAGTGTATAATAGATATATGTATATTTCGTGAATAAAATCGAACAACATTCCATAATTCTGAAAGATTCGAGTACTTACGTGCATCCAGAGAAATTTTTCTGGTAAATTCTCTATTGGCACTTTTGTACTTGTCGACTCTTCGATTTCTCTTGCTATCGGCTTTTTTTGCTGTAGCTTCTTCTTCAATTTCGATCTTCCCATCTAAAATTTACATAGAAAAAATAAAGGTCATTTTTATACAATTTTATTCGTTATACATTGTTATATAATTTTTTTACACTGAACGATCCTACTTTATTTATAAATCATCGCAAGGTAGTTGACTAATTAATTGAAAAGAACAAGTGTCATTGCAAATGGCTGAATTATATTCATCGATTTAGTTTTATTTAGTAATTTAATGTCATCGAGCTTTATTATGTATTTTTCAAAGGATTTTAATTGGACTTTTAATTATTATTATATTTTTAATATCAAAGAATAAAAAAACCGTCCGTGGAAAATACCGTCCGTTTAATTACGAAATGACCTAAGCTTTCATATACATATAAAAATTGTTGTATTATTTAAAACGCGATGTTTTAAATAATACAACAAGAGAAGACCCCTTCCCCCGCCTTTGTAAGGGTCATTCCAAAATCTATTTTAAGTCTAAATGATGCACTTCGTTATCGTGTTTATGCAATAACGAAGTGCATCATTTAGACTTAAAATAGATTTTGGAATGACCCTTACGAAGGCGGGGGAAGGGGGTCTTCTCTTTTTGTCAATAAGGTCACCATAATGTTAGAGGGTGTAATTTCAGAAATAGTTGAGCTGTTCTGGAAATCGAAGCGATCAGTGCGGCGGTGTTTAGACACCACGTCTCTCTCTGCCAGTAGGTCATGGGTTCAGTCACAAGCATCGCCGTTTCGTTGGCGTGCCATTCGATGGAACCATTCATGGAACTTGGAACGACCTTGTATAGTCGTACGCAGAAATATTTCGCCGATTGTGACGTTTATCTGGAGCTCTCGTGTACGCAAGGGTGAAGATACAGATCGGGGAACGTTCGAAGATGTCTCCGAAACATATTCCACAAACATATTTATATCCAATAATTAATTTTGATTGAAAAATCATATTTACGTCATATATAATTATGCAATATATCCAATGCATCCATAATTGATAATATAATTATACAATAGGCGCTTTCCATTTACACTCAAGTGAGATGAGTCACTCAGTTATGTGAGTTCTTTAGACCCAGCATAAGACGTCAGTTGTTCAGTGAGTAAAAGGAATTTATCTGCTTATTTTGGTGACAAAGCTATCGCATAACAATACAAGTTCATAATCTCACTTTTGTTAGATTATAAGGGCACGGTCTCGATTGTGAATAAAAATTCAGTTGAATCTCACTTGCCATCAGCATCAAAAGGAATGTGCATTCAACTGAGTTATGACGTCACAAGTGAGAATTAACTGAGAATAGAGTTTTGATGTAAATGGAAAGCTACTATTATAATCATTGAATTAAAACAGATGAGCGTATATCTGATAATATATAATATAAAGATTTAGCGCATATAAAATTGATTTTTGTTTATAATAATAATATATTTCTATTAGCAAGTTAAGTTTCTGTCATAAATAGGGCAAATTAAGATCCAAAATGCACTTGTTAATCGCTGAATATTCAAGAGAGATGTTCTCCAAGCAAAGTATCGCAATTACCGAAATTAATTATATTTTATGTAATATAAACTGGGCTACATATTAATATAGAAATAAAAACAACTTTGAATTGTAAAACAATCAACCGAAAACTTTATTTGATGCGGAATAGTTAAAAACGTATTTTAATTCCATAAATTTTTAAAAATCATTATTACGTTTACCAGCACGGTGCGGTATAACTAATGACAGAAAAATAGTGATCTTCTTTAGCACAACCACTCAAAGTGGCGTATTTCTCATTGTCAGTAGCTGTATCAAACCCTTCGTTAATATTACTATCCTCCTGCCTCATTACTTCAATATTGCTCGGGCACGATCCGCGTCAATTAATATCGACGGTACCAGAGTGACGTCCGTTGAAAGTCTTGGCTTCAAGACATATAGATCAAGATATATATATATAGAGATATATATATTTCACTGAAATTCCAAAGCGTACCGCAATGGAAAAAGCATCCTTTCCGACGTCGAAGACGGAGAACGAGAGGGAGAAGAGATCGCCGCGCGGCTGCGGATACCGGATGGAAAGTCCTATCAATATTTTCCAATCAACATTCGATTGCCGGGCGATATACGCGAAGGATCGGCCTCGTTCCCGCGAAGGAAACCGTCGGTGGGAAGGAGGGGAAGAGAGAGAGGGGGGGGGGGAGGGACAATGCGGGGGCGCAAGAGGGTTCCAAGTGTAGGCGTATATGGTTAGCGGTATGCGCGGCATAGCACGCATAGCGTCGCGACGCCCCGACGCCATATTGCATTATTAAGCACCCCCCACCCCCCTCCCCCGTCGACCTGGCTATCCCCCTTTCGCTCCCGCATTCCGGCATTATGAACGTTTTTATCCCTAAAAGGCGTGAGAGAGCGGAAGGACCGACTACCTATCTACCGTTGGCCCGCGATCACCAGCCCTGGGGGGTTCGTTGCACCCCCCCCCCCCCCCCGGCCGCGTCGCGGCGCCGGGAGGAAGTTGTCCCGCACCGTGTGACGCATCACGCGTGCCCTTTGTTCCGTTGTAATTATATGCGTCGGGACGCACGATCTTGCGTGCAGGAATCGCGACGAGTCTGCGCCGGCGGTCTCGAGAATACCAATGATAAAACGATATATAAATAAGAGGAACGCTACTCGCTTTTTTAATTATTATTTAATTAATATACGTGACGCGTTAGGCTTATCTCAAACAGATTGCTTCTGCCGTTTGTAGTCGCGCGCGAGGGACATGTTCATTTCGCGGGATGAGTCGCGATGACAGTCCGAGTTAATTAATTTCGAGAGTTAATGATCGTCCCTTTCTAAATTGAAATGCCCGCGTAGTATTAAACGCGCGAACAAAGAAAATTCAATTAACCAGAATTCGCTCTAATTGATGACCTAAATAGTCGTATACCTTAGGGCGTAGGTGCTTATTCAATGCAATTAATCGTTCCGCGTCAAAAAAAGGCGTGATTTCGCGGAATTAAATTCCGAATCAAAATTATTTTATATTCAGAATCACACAAAATTTCTTCGTAAAAATGGAAATAGGATATTAATTTATATAGCGCACTGAATATTTCACAGTTTTATCAAGTTTTATCCTGAAGTTCTTTGACATCGTGCTCTCTCTTTCTGGCGAGAGATAGAATCTTCAGTCTTCAGAAAAGGAAAGAAAAGAGAACGAAAAAATTAAAACGGTATAGGTTTTTTAAAATACATCTCTCCAATATTCGAAAAAAAATTCAATTACCGCGTTGTAAATTCAATTACTGCGTTGCGAGAGTGCGATCGTTACCGGCATCGAAATACGGCATTTATATCAATTCCGTTGCCATCAATATCGTGACGCATTACGGATCGTTCCGTCGTAATCGACGAATATTCCATAACGCTTTTAGATTAGCGTTCGAGCCGCCTGACTTTCCCCCGAGCTATAATTATTACGTTAAATTGACCCGGCGAATGCGCCGCCATCATCGCGGCAGCTAATTTCAGCGGTAAAGAACATGAGGGATCTTATCTCGATGATGATTCTCGCCGCCCCCGCGCTTCGCGATCGAAAGGTAGCGCGTTTCGCGATCTATCTCGGGGCCGCGCCGTCGTGGTCGTCGATTCTTTAATGCGGAGGAGGAAAGAGAGGTCAAGGATTTCCATCTCGCGTATCTCGTTCTCAGCATCCCCGAGCTCGCGCGTTCCCTCTCGGCGAGGAATCAACGGACGTCTTCTGTGGCTGGCACCCTCTTAATGATGCCTACGTACCCCACCTTTTTCCATTGTACTAAACCGCGAGAACGCCAGCATCCAATTTACTCGAGTGAACGAGGCATCTGTACGGGGTGTCTCGAATCACCGGATGTCCTTTTAACCGCGGATCCCGCGGTCGATTGGGAAAGAATCGACTTTTTTCCCCCCTTTCAATATGAAGATGACGAAGCAATTTCTGAGTAATTAACGAGCGAAGATTATAATGGTCGTTCTCGAACTATTCTAGGAGGCAAATGGAGAACGAAACATACTTTTCAGTCAAGTGGACTTTATTCTAGCGGAATTTTAATTTAAAACCTAGCTATGAATATATGGTATATAACGTTAAAAATTGGAAGAGTTGCGAGAAGAAGAATAAGTGACGTGCTTCCTCGAGTTTTCCTTTCTTGTCAAAGAGAAAGCGGCTTTAGATCGGCTGAAAGATCCGTTCAAAGGGCCATCTGATGCCATTCTGTATTAAATACCTTGAATAGTAGGTCCTCATCGCCGATTTTTAAAAATTTCTGGTAAAGATGGAAGAAAAAGCTGGAGTATTCAAATAATTGTATAAATATTTCCAAGTCTATCACGTCACAGAAAGATCTCTCTCCTTGCTAAAAGTTCTCCCGCCTTCCTACCGATCTACTCCGATTTCTATCTTTTATCTTCGCTAAGACCGTCTTCCCGATAAACTCTTTAAATACCGTAGAGTTGCACGTATAAAATTAATTTACGACAAAATTTATTTTATTATTAATTAAATAAAAGCAATAATTATAGGTCGGGGTAAGTCGGGCGGCTCGAACGTTAATCTAATTCATTTAATTCAAGACGAAAGCTTTAAAGAGGACAGATATTTGAATATGTTTACTTATGCGATAAATCCCGTAAGAAGAAAATAATATATATCTGTAAATTAATATCTGTAAATTATTCTAATTAATAATATAGAGCAAAATTATATTATTATGTGGAAACTTAAGAATTTTTACAGAAAATTATTTGTATTGATGGTTCAAAAATATCGGAGGATAGCTTTTACATGCTATTTTGCAAAACTTATGAGAATAAATACCAGATACATAAGCTCTAACTCTTCTTTTTTCGCACCGAGGAAAAACTCAAATTAGAGTTAATATATTTTGTGTAATCAATAAACAGAATAAATTGCTCCAGCATGTATCAGAAGTATAATTTGTGACTAGCACAAGAAACTGAAAAGTAATTAAATATCACTTCTTGCCATTCGCTTTCTTTGATATAAAATAATCGTTGCAAAACATTTCATGCAACATCAAAGAAAGTCATATTTCCTTTCCTCAGCGTGCACGTGGATCTGTAATTTGCAAGTCAATTCGTATAATTTTCGTATAAAAATTCCTTTGGCTAGGGATAACTTGACCCCATGATCTTTGACCGAGCCCGCGAGATGCCCGTATACAAGCACGTATGCGACTGTATTGGGGTGGGTGTGCGGGAAGCCGGTGTGCGACGCGCGTCTTTTCGCGAATTGGCGAAGAAGTCCTGCCGAAGAAGGATGCGTTTGCGCAGGACTCGCCGATGGAATTTTGCGCCCTGGAAGCCCCCGGACATATATCCGCGGTGGATGGCAAACTGCCCCGGATTGTTCAGTTCAGTTCAGTCGTCATCCGATCCGACGACGTAAGCTCGAGTCGGTGTGTGCATCCCGATTCTATCACGCCGTATCATCACATCACCCGTTGGCAGCAACAGGTAGGAGAATGCAAAAGGCGTCCGCACGGGGCAACCGCGAATTTTGCGAAACTGAAATTACGAGTGCCACGCGAAAGTGACTGCAGTCGCGAAATTGCAATTCGCCTTAAATACGTTGTGCACAGGTATCAATCGAATTGTCCTCAGTCTGAGATTAGTAGGTCAATTATCACTGATGATATGTGTAAACGTGTAAAATTCGGGGGTGTCAACAAGTTAGCTTCTTCATATAGGGTCGCTTAAGTGATTAAAGGTTCACAGATCAAATTCGACATCTTAAATGTCTAATTCGTTTACGGTAAAAGATGTTGGTTCTATTTTATAGGAGAATAAGAATCGTAAAAGTAGATTGGGTATATGGTGAAAATATATAAAGAGTGAAAGTCTTGGTTGGTGTGATTAATTAATTTATAAATGCTTACTTGTAAGAAAGTATTAACAATAAAATACTTTTGCATCAGCCGCGAAAGAAAATTCATGTTTGTAAAAAATATAAGAGTATAGATACGTTTATATATATATATATATTGTTTTTATAAGTATATATATATATATATATATATATATATACTTATAAAAACAAGTTTATACGGAACAAATGTTAAAATAAACGTCAAGATGTAATCGATATCGCCGCAGAGCGAGTTATAACGTAACGTTATCTTTTATCTGCAATGATGTTATTGTTAGAGACAAATCAACCAGTTAGTAAAAAATAATAAGCGTACATAATTTTAATTTTAATAAATTTAGAAATAAACATGAGAAATATATACAATGTATATGGCAAGATTTAGGGGAACATGACTTGACAAATAACTGAAACATATACATAAGAGCTAATAAATATACTATAAATGTAAATTTATTATTATATATATTATTTTAAATTTATTAAAGACCGAGGAAAAATCAGACGCAATGTGTGCAGTTAAAGCGAAGAAATCAATAAAAAAATTATCGTAAAGATTTACGTAGACAGAATATTAAAATATTGTATCGATAAGCATGCCAAAAAAAAACAAGAATATTTAAAGAAGATATCCCGAAAAAATATGTAATATATTTATACGGTTTCGCGAGAAGCATAAATTTTAATGTCTTTAATCTGAAGCGAAGGTCATCATCGAACTTGTAATAAGGTACCATGGACATCGAAGAATTCCGCGTTCGCGGTAAGGAAATGGTGGACTACATTTGCGAGTTCATGAGCAACATCAATACCAGAAGGGTCACACCGGATGTTGGTCCCGGCTATCTCAGACCCCTGCTACCATCGGGGCCGCCGAATGATCCGGAATCTTGGGATGAGATCATGAAGGACGTGGAATCGAAGATTATGCCGGGCGTGAGTATTTGCGAGATCGGGGAGGAATCAGCGAGATGTCAGAAATATTTGGTGAATTATTGCGGTGCTCTGCAGTCTCGATTAAAATTTCTTACAAAATCGAATCGATTTCCTTTTTATATTATCAATTCTATCGAGTCTTGTTAAGTAATTGAAATTGAAATTAGATAATTACTTTTCATATTAAAAAAGAATTTCAAAATAGCGTGAGAGGAGTTGTATCGACTGTGAGGAAAAGTCTTGATGAACTTCCTTCCAGATCACGCATTGGCAGCATCCAAGGTTCCACGCCTACTTCCCGGCCGGAAATTCCTTTCCCTCTATTCTTGGTGATATGCTATCTGATGCGATAGGCTGCATTGGATTTTCTTGGGTGAGTGAAAAATCTTCTCAGGCAGTCTAAGAAGCTATAAGTATATAAATATTATATGTAAAAAAAAAAAAAAACTATGAGTAGAGAAATCGCAGTTTAACGCGGCGATAGAATGGCGCATCGAAAGCACCTCGATTTTTCTCACCGACATCGGAAACGACCGTAATTTTGATCCCGCGTCAAATCCGCCTGACGGATCGCGTGCAATTATTTACTTGACCGCTCCCAAAATGGAATCTTATTTGTTTTAGGCGGCCAGCCCGGCTTGCACAGAACTGGAAACGATAGTCTGCGATTGGTTCGGTAATTCCGTTATATTTTATCAGAACGATTGAATTTTGCGAACGATTGATTTACAGAGTAATGCGTCATTTTTCTGAATTATTAGGCAAGGCGATCGGACTGCCTACGGATTTCTTATACTTTAGCGAAGGCAGTAGAGGCGGAGGTGTTATACAGGTTTGAAAAATTATACGAATATTTAAAATGATAATATAAATCATCCCGAACAATCATCTCCACATCCATATCTCCTATTTCAATCTTTGGAAATAGGCACTTTAATTTTCAATATAATTGATATAATTCTATAGTCCCCTTCCCCAAAGAGATCTGGAATCTTTGACAAGTTCGAAAAAAAGTCAACACTCGCAATTATTTTTAAAACATATCAAGAATCGATCTTGCTCGTTGCACTATGCACGAAAGAATTACAATAAGGTGTGGAAATTGGAAAGTGAATATTTGAATATTTTATATTTTAATTATCAAAACATATCAAGATAAAATATGAAATATCTCTCAAAGTATTTACTTTCCGATTATCTCACTTAAATATTTTTACATGCAAAATGACGTAGATAAGGAGAATCAATCCATGTAAAAAAAAAAAAGAACACACGGTTTTACTTACAAAAAGAAACAAGGAGGTTGCTCCTCTGTCGTTCTGCAGGGTTCGACAACGGCACCACACTTGTTCCATAAAGAGTCACAAGGAAATTTAAAACGAACAAGACTTTTGTCACTATCTTTAATAGTTCCCAAGAGAAGAGCTTGTAACACTTTATGTGTGGACCACCCTGTACGTAGGGTTCAGCATCGGAATGCATTCTCGTGTGCATGCTGGCCGCTCGGGCACAAGCAATTGCGAGGCTCAAGGAATCTCCTGCACATGCACACTTGGACGAGACCGCGCTGCTCGGCAAGCTGATGGCATATTGCAGCCGGGAAAGTCATAGTTCCGTCGAGAAGGACGCAATGATATCCTTCGTAAAGCTGCGTATTCTCGAGCCCGACGAGAAAAGCGTACTTCGCGGGGAGACCTTGCGACAGGTGCGTTTGGACATTATTACTACAAGTTACACGAGTGTTCCAAAGATTCATACTTATCTACATAAATTAATTCAAATTAATATCATTCATTAATATTAATATCAAATTAATATCATTTAAACGTTTATGTATCTTTCTCTCTATATTAAAAATTAACGTAATCAGATTATTGTGTTATTCTGAATCTCTTAAAACGATGTTAATATCGTAATATTTAATCATATGCTACAATTGCAAAGATTAAAAAAATGTAAAAATTTATAGGTAATACTGTAAATATCTTCATTACTTTTTCGTTCACTTCTTGTTATAATATTGGTTTCAACGTGATTTAATTAATTGATAGGCGATCGAGAGTGACACAGCTGAAGGCTACGTTCCCTTTTTCGTCTCAACGACTCTCGGCACGACCGCCTGCTGTTCGTTCGATAATCTTAGGGAAATAGGCCCGGTTTGTAAAAAATACCCAGGAGTGAGTGTAAATATATATGTACACTTGAAAGAGGTTTATTATCGACCGTTTGATTTTCCTTTTAACCGGAATCTTTGTCACGCGCGCAGATCTGGCTTCACGTGGATGCTGCTTATGCCGGAAACGCTTTCATCTGTCCAGAATTGAAATACCTGATGACCGGCGTTGAATACGCCGACTCCTTTAACACCAACACCAACAAATTCTTACTGACAAATTTCGATTGCTCCTGTCTCTGGGTTCGCGACCGATTTAAGCTTACCAGCGCACTCGTCGTGGATCCGCTGTATCTGCAGCATACACACGCGGACACAGCTATAGATTACCGGTTATAATAGTCAATCCATTTAGCAGAAGTATTTTAAAATTTTATTTTTAGGTCATATAAGTTTTTTGGAAAAGCTGTCCTTTTTTGCTTTGTTGTAAATTTTTATTCTCTGCTCTGTCTGTCAACTTTCAATATCTGTCATAGTATTTAGATATTATTATTTAATTTTGATTATAATTAATGTATTGGCAGAAATTTTGGTTCAAAGAGAAAATTCATAAAATAAGAAAAACACAAGACTGACATTTTATACAGTAGTTCAACGTTATAAGTAATCAAGTGTTTTTTATAGGCATTGGAGTATAGCGCTGAGCAGGCGATTCCGTTCATTAAAACTGTGGTTTGTAATGAGGAGTTACGGGATATCCGGGCTGCAAGCCTACATCCGAAATCACGTGAAACTCGCTAAAAGATTCGAGGCACTCGTTAACAAGGATTCTAGATTCGAAGTTTGCAATGACGTTGTGGTAAGAGAATTTCTCCTGCAGTAATTTAAGGATTCAACTATATTGTTCGTATCATTATTTGTTTACTGCCCGGTTTATTACAGCTGGGCTTGGTGTGCTTTCGCGCTAAAGGCAGCGATAAATTAAATCAGAAATTATTAAGCGCTATCAACGACTCAGGAAAGATACACATGATCCCGGCGCGAGTGAATCAGCGTTACACAATACGTTTCGCGCTCGCTGCACCTAATGCAACTGCCAGAGATGTTGGTAAATTATTTTTATAATTTTAATTTTATAAAGAGACTCATCTCACAAACTTTTGTTTAGGATAATATCTAATTTTTAACTTTCTCAATACGTCAAAAGTTTTTTTTTTAATTTGAGTTTTGTGATAAATTACCGTAGTTCAGCTCATATATCAATTCTATCTATCATGTGTACTGTGCACAAAATATTAGATGAATGTAATGTAAATATATCATATTTTTACATATTTTATGTGTATTTTAAATTTTCTTATACTTTCGTTTTGAAGAAATATGTTCGCATCGCGAATTAATTCTGTGATGTTTAAGACATGGCGTGGAGCATTATAACGGACTACCTAAGCGAATTATTAGAATTCAATGTAAGTTGGAACATAATTATGTTAATATATTAACAAAAGAGAATTTTTGCATATATTATCGAATATCTGCACATCAGGACGTAATGGATGATCTAGCGGACATTCGCGAGAAGAAGAGAAAGGCCACCTTGGAGCAAAGGAGATCTTTCTTCGTGCGCATGGTGTCTGATCCTGCGATTCAGCCAGGGTTCACGAAGACTCCGAACAGAACGGGATCCAAGCTCGATACGCAGACAACGATCGGCGGTATCGGATCAACTCAGTCCGGAGCGTAAGATGATCTTATAAATATCATAGATCATATCGATAGTATCTTAATTTGTTAGGATTAAACTCTGTGTACTTAGAATAAATACAATTTTTTTTACTTAGAAAATCCTGGATATCCTGGCCACTTGCTTATCTCATGCAGGCGAAAGAAGCTGCTGATACAAGTGAATTATCGCTCAGGTACTTGTCTAGTTTTTCCGATTTGAATATTTATTATAATTTATGTTATATAAGATGATTTAACTGTATCTTAAAAAATTATCCTTGTTTCTAACGAGTAATCTTAATCATACATCCACAAAATCAAAAACATTTTTTTGTTTTTAATACTTCTTTTATAGATACAATTCGTATAATTTCTCATTTTAGTGTTTAGTTTCAGATTAATTCCGAGTTAACTTCTTCGTAAAAAAAGTGTTTAAAAGTAATGAGCTTTCGTTATAGTCTTATTTTAGTCAGACATCAATATTAAAATTTATTTTTTTTGTCGCATTTAAAATTTTGCTCGGAACATTGCGCTATTATACAGACGGCAACGCAATGCAATGTAATGCTCCACACTTGGTGTAAAGCAGTACCGCACGATATCTACCGCTATTATATACAAGGACAAATAGTGTCTTTCCTCTTATCGTCACCGTTATATCGACCGCAGTATAATGACATTTGACTCCATTGAATGTACAAGTTCATTTCAGAATGATCCAAACCAAAGTGCACTGGGATACGAAACGTGCCGTTATCTGTTACCTTTGCGTCCGGTCAACTTTTCTCCCTCGTCAATCAGGCCGAATTTAATTTGTTTCTTGTTTTAATCCCACGAATTTATCAGAAAGAATCTTAGATAAAAATTCGATACGAGAGAGTAAAAAAACCGTCTTTAAAAACCAATGACAAAGATAAAAATTTTACTGTGCAGAAACATTTGATTGATTAAGCTGCTTACCAAAAAAATGCACAGGAACGAATACCTAATCATTTCCTATAGTTTTTGGAGACTATGTGTGTGCGTTTGTGTATGTGTGCGCGCATTTCTGTGATTATATATGATATGTAATAATATGAGTGTATGCAATTTGTTTCTGTATGAATTGCAGATTGGAAACGTGGATCCCCGCAGTCTGTCAATTTTGCAGTCTTTAGTAACTGCAAACCACTTTCCAATTCAAAAATGTGTTTTTATGGAGGTGTACGTATATAAGTTAAGTTTTTGTATATTTAATTTTTTATACATGTCGTAAACAACTTTTCTAAAGTGCTCGTCCGCTTGATTTACGATTATAGTGACGTAAGGTGCTTCCTTTTCAAATTTCAATGAAAGTCAGAAAACATGATTTTCATCGATTTTCATCGACTTTATCTATGTATTTGTTTTATATGTCTCATTCGTATATTACTTATTCCTATATTCTCCAAAATAATACCTTACAAATGTATAAAAATTCTCGAAACTTGTTCTGTATTACGTATACGATAAATACGTGGTAAAAAAGTCAAGGAAGAAATATTTCTTCACGTATAATGTATATGAAGCTTATCAATTTTGCTTCGGTCAATCCATGAATAATGTAAAAAGGACTTTTGCTCCTAATATAGCATGCAATATATGTTTATGTAAATATCTTTATGGCTCAACTTACGATAATATAACCAACCATCATTTACTGTATAAAAGTATCATAAAAAATATATAAAAATATAGGGTGGCAATATGTCCGTCAAAATTCATTACTTGCATTATCATTTAGATATTTTGCTTCCTAATTTAGGAAATATTACTGATAAACATGATGAATAATTTCATCAAAATATTGCAGTCATGGAAAAAAGATACAGTGATAAATTGATAAAAGTCATGCCTTCCGACTCGTTGGAATATGGAAAAAGAAGTACCTACATTATGTCACTATAATCGTAAATCAAGCAGACGAACATTTTAGAAAAGTTGTTTACGACAAACATAAAAAAATTAAATATGCAAAAAACCTAACTTATATACATACATCTCCATGAAAATTACATTCATACATGAAAATACATTTTGAATTAGAAAGTGGTTTGCAATCACTAAGGGTCACTTCGACCAACTCCGATTAACTTTAATCGACGATTAACTTGATCAGCAATTTCGTCAACAGCAAGACTTTTAACTGTATAATGTATATGTCGTTCTTTTTTATTTTTTTAACCTATCTCTTCGTGATTTACCACTTCGTGAATAAAAGCTACTTTTAATATAACAAATCTTTTAATTTTTTATTTTCGTCGATTAAAGTTAATCGGAGTTGGTCGAAGTAACCCTTAATATTGAAAAATTGACGGAGATTGCAGGGTTCACATTTCTAATCTGCAATTTATACAAAAATAAACGTATGTGTGAGCATATGTATTCATACTTGTATAAGCATAGAAATGCACGCGTGCGCGCATTTTTATTTACCTCTCTAAGGAGATTAGCCTCTTGTGTTTAAAAAAAATTATTTTTTGTTGAATAGTTATCGCTGCCAACATTATCTAATATCTTAGTCTCTCTTTCTCTGTATACATATAATTTTTGCCACTTTTCTCTTGATTTCGACGCACAGATTCCGCCACTTGGATACCATGGTGCGCTTGAAGACTGGCGGTACCGGAAGTCGCCGCGGTAGCAGTAACGGATGCAGCCCGGATCCGTCCCCGTCTGCTTCGCCCTCGCGAGGCAGATCGCCCAACGGCCGCGCGTAATCGCATTACATCGATCTTTTCTTTCTTCGTGCAATCTTTCCGAGGAGTCCTCCAAGCGTATAACAATCGCGACGGATGGCTCTGTGTGCTCCAAAACCCCGTTGTGCTCCAAGAAGATAGACGGAGAGGAAATCTGCTAGTTACAACTTTACATCGGGAACTGATACTGCCGACAATCTCGATATTAAAGCCCACCTTAGACCACAATATATAATTTGGGACAGAGAGAAATAATTCTGTATATTTATAAACCTAATATGTCTGATATAATTTCATATGTCAAATTGTAAATATAATTATAGATAAGAGAAAAAAAATCTCATGTCAAATCTCAAATTATAATTATATAAAAGTATATTACTTGAACCTTGAAAAAATTATTTAGGTCTTTATATCAGCGTATTACATATTCTCGGAGTCAAAATATTGCTATCGCAAAACAATTAAACCTTTAAGTCGTGAATTATGATTATTAAGTCTGTCACACAAACAATTTTACTTATATATATATATCTTAACATGCTCCAATTTTATTTGCAATGACTTCGATTCTCTATAGATATTCTCTGTATCATCATGATGTACAGAATAATGTACGTAGAATTTTGCTCCAGATTCTGTCGCGAATTACAGATTGTCTAAAATGGGCTTGAACGGAGAACAAACTTTGCGTTAAATTGCTCACCAAGGGATAGAATCGATGAGATGTCGCCGAAATTGCCCCGTGGTATGTTTCACTCCATAAGAAATTAAATACATTTCAGTCTCAACTGTGCGTCGTTTTCTTAAACATTAACCCGAACCACGAAAGCTTCAAAAAACGCTTGAAGGACTTAAGAAAAATCCTGAGAATTCTTGAATGTTTTAGGACTAACAATGAATTCCCTACGCATAAAAGAGAAAGGATCCCTTTTGGTTTTAAATTCAAGATTTGGATAAAAACATAGCAAAAGGACGTAATATGCCAAATTATATATCACACATTATTTTATACCCGTATATAAAATTATTGACAATCATTTCGATCAGCAGAAAAATTTAAAAAATTGCCTCATGACATCGCAAAAGCAAATATAATTAATTGTTATCGATATATTATTACCGACAACAAGATAATAGACTGCATCGTTTCATCATATTTAAGTAACAACAGGTAGGTCATAAGCAAACTATATGCTATGTGCAAAACTGCAAGATATAGATAGACACATACCTATACGTACATATACAATTGGAAAAGTTGAAGTTACGCAACATGCAATCTCCTCTGCGATCAATTATTCAACTGTTCTCTTTGCCTGCATACACGCGTCTAATAAGTTTTAAATTTTCATTCGTATCGTGCGCGAAACATGACATTCCGCGGTAGACAGGTCCGCGACATTCTGTGCGGCAACTGGCGGCGTTGAATTCGCTAATTTCGTTGAAGTCGCTATATTATAACACAAGTGACGCATGCAAAAGGAATTGTCGCCGATCAGTACGAGTTTTAATTACTTCTCACGCGTTCATGAGCACCGAAGCTCATGAACCCGAACCGAAATTCAATTCGGAAAGCGGCGGATGCGAGTAGATCATGCGTGAAGGTGGCGATGAGAAAACGAGTAGCGATCGGCATATGTGTGTGTGTGTGTGTGTATGTGTGTGTGTTACGAAGATTGAGCGGTGACCTGTCACCGCTTCCACGGGGTGTGTTGTAAATGTAGGTGAAGAGTAAATGTCTATTTATAAAACGGTAGAGAGACGATGGGGAGAGAGGTCCGGCGAAGAATTTACCCCCGTGCGCAGAACACGGCACACTGTATGGGACGTTTATTCAAACAGCGACCCCGCTATAGCACCATTGATGCTGGTCTGCAGCATCGGCTTTCGAATTTTCGCATTGCAAACATCGATTAAAGATACATCAGGGAAAAGAATCGATCTTAGAACAGAATTTAATGGAAACAAACGCTGTGACTATTGCCAAAAATCGTTTGAATTTCAATACTCCTATAGGTGGTTTTAAAAAATGCATTTGTTTCGTTACGTCAAATGTGCAAAAAAAAAAACTTTATTCGTGCTATAGCAACGATTATAATAAATCACTAATAGCGAAAATATGAATAAGAAAAATAATTATCAATTCTTATTGACAATGTACCTAAAGTACAATATTGAAGTTATTTAGAGGGGTCCGTTCAAGGAGCAAAGCGATTTTCGCAATAACGCGCAATGTATAATACATTATTGTATATAAAAAAAAATTAAATATCTTGCAAGACGTTAAGTCCAAATATTAATAATGTATAACATGCTTCAATGTTAATTATCTTCCATGTTTTCCATGTAGTTCGCATTTATAACGTGGAATCGCCAATATTGCAGCGTGCAGAAAAGCTGATTGATTCTCATGAAGAATCCTGCAGGCGTTAAATTTATTTATTATCAATTTTAAGACATTTGCGCTTGAAGTTTCACATTGATAGATCGGCGCAAAATCCGGGTCCGGCTGTCGAGATCAGATTGTCGAGAGATCATCGCGATGATCTAGAATGCGTATCATAGGACAGCATCGGCTGGGTAATACCTTCTCTCTCGTAATCGATCTTTATTTGTTAGGAAAATAAATTTCATTATGCTTTCTCCCCCAGTTTCCTGTCTCTCTCTCTCTCTCTCTCCACCTTAATTTTATCTGCGTGATAGCAGGGGCGTACGGAGCCGAGGCGCGCATAAAACTGACCGGCGCTTCGGCAGGTGCTACTAGTCTCTCGTCTGACGTGGCTCGCGGCAAATGTTCGATACGTGCGAGGGAAAAACGCGCGGCGCTCGAGTTACGAGAATACGCGAGGAGCAGTGCGCGCGATCGAGGGGGCCGATTTTCCGCCAAAGTGGAGCGGCTTTTCGTGCGGTAGCGGAAACGAAACGTGAGTGGAACCGATGGGTTACACCGTCGAAACTACTCCTCTACGTCGCCGTTCGCCACTCGTTCGCCTCGGAGTTGCGCTCATATCAAAATCGCATTTTAAAATTCCGCATTCGCTTACGTAAGAGGATTCGCCGTAGAAAGCCGATTTTTCATCAAAGCGTAGCGATTTTTCGAGTGGTAGCAGAAAAGAAAGCATACCGGCAAGCTTTGTCCAAGTTCTCCGGTAGCTTCGTTCGCCACTTATTCTGCTTGGATTCTTAAACAATTGCGTCTTAAAATCTATATATGTTTGTACTTCATTAAAAAGAATAAAGTTTCATTTATTGAAGAAAAGGAATAAGAGATATAAAGACACGATCGATTAAAAACTACGATTACAGAATTTATGTTCTGGAGCCAAAAATATCATGGTTCATGCACTGTGGATTAAAATTTTCTTTATAAGTGTCATGAAGGCAAATTTAACCGAACTCGTGCGATTTTGTTGGTCCAAACTCGCGTCTACGTAATATTTATCACATGTGGCACCTCGTGTGTAATTAATTTAATACACGAGCGTCCCACGACGTTACTTTCATAATACTTTTGCGGATTATTATTAGACGCGTCCATCGATATCACATTTCCTTTTGCTCGAAAGAATTAATACGCCGCGAAGAATCCTCGCAGAAGCGCGGAAGAATTGATCCTTTTCTAAAGCAAATATAGGAGGATATAACAGCTAGCGAGAGGCGCGCATCGGCGCGCCGATAGGGACATTTTTAAAGAAAAAAAGAAAGTCACGAACGCGTGTGCGACGTGTTGTACGTCGCGTTCGTGCCTAATCAGGCGGGTGTTTGCACGCTCTGACGCTTCCTCGCGAAAATCGCTGCATTCCAGCCCGGGGTACTCTGCGGCATCATGAACATCGATGAATTTCGCGTGCGCGGCAAGGAGATGATCGAGTACATATGCGACTACATCCGCACGCTGGAGGGCAAGAGGGTGACGGCGAACGTCGATCCCGGCTACCTGAGACCCCTGCTGCCGAAGGAGGCACCCCTCAAGCCGGAATCATGGGACGCCATCATGAGGGACGTCGATGGCAAAATAATGCCCGGAGTGAGTTTGCGGTCGCAACGGGTTGTCGCAATTATCGATCCCCCTTCTCCCTCTCTCTCTCGGTCTCTCTCTCTCGCTCTCTTGCCATTGATTTCAACCCCCTTTTCCGATATAAATAATGTTCGTGCACGTGAAAGAGAGAAAAAAAAGGATAGATAAAAACTTTCCTTCCTCTCTCTCTCTCTCTCTCTTTCTTGGCGATGTAAAAAAACGTACAAATAATAACGTGACATTCGGTAGATAGATCGCGATACTTTTTGCAATGCAGCAAGTTTCTCCGGATGCACTCTTTGTGGGAACTTGAGGAAAAGTTAAGGTCGGCACGTGACGTAAAATGTTTGTGACGCAACGCGTGTTATGTAAATCTTGCAAGAGAACAATATTTTCAACCAATAATAAAAAAATATCTTAATAGTAAATTAATGATACCATTCACGTTTTTATTTAAAAATATATAATGGTAATATCTAATAATTAAGAAGAAATTTATCAAATGGAAATTTGTTACTAGAGATTTCGTGTCTTATATTCAACGAAAGAAGTATCTTACAATTAGTAAATTAATGATACCATTCACGTTTCCATTTGAAAATATAACAGTAATATCTAATTAAAAAGAAATTTATCAAATGGAAATTTGTTATACTAGAGTTCTCGTGTCTTATATTTTTTCAACGATACCAGAATTAATATAGTCTAGGCGAAAATTAAGGCAATCTCGTAAATTAAGATTGCCCAATGTGATAGAAAATGTTTAAAAATAATTTTAATCGAGCGATCGGTCGGTTGAACAATACAAGGACGGTGACCACGTCACAACATTCCGATCTCCGTTTCCGACAGAGATAACGGCCTCGGAGAATGTGACGGCGTCGCGACGCGCGCGACTTTTTCCACAAACGAAACGTGCGAGGTTCATTCTTAATCCAATATGCAATGCTGTCGCGGTGACAATGAAAGTCGCCGTTGTCAACCGGCATTTCCGCTGTCCCATTCCGTTGTCCCATTCCATTAAATCCCGCGGATAAATCAATTTCAGAACATAAAAGTAGGTTACTCGACTCGTGCCTGTACGGCGGGGACAATGCTTTTTACAGATCACCCACTGGCAGCATCCGCGATTCCACGCCTACTTCCCGTCCGGCAACTCGTTCCCCTCGATCCTGGGTGACCTGCTGTCGGACGCGATCGGCTGCATCGGTTTCTCGTGGGCGGCCAGCCCGGCCTGCACCGAGCTCGAGACGATCGTGCTGGACTGGTACGCCAAGGCGATCGACCTGCCGACTGAGTTCCTGTCGGAGCAGAAGAGCGGCGGCGGCGTGATCCAGGGCTCGGCATCCGAGTGTATTCTGGTGACGATGCTGGCCGCGCGAACCCAGGCGATCAAGATGCTGAAGGAGCAGGAACCGAATAAGGAGGACTCGGCGTTCCTGCCGAGATTGGTGGCCTACTGCTCCACGGAGTCGCACTCGTGCGTGGAGAAGGCGGCGATGATAAGCCTGGTGAAGCTCCGGGTGCTCGAGCCGGACGACAAGGCCGCATTGCGTGGCAAACGTCTCGAGTCCGCCATCAGGGAGGACGTGGCGAATGGCCTGGTGCCGTTCTACGTGTCCGCCACTCTGGGCACCACCGGCTCCTGCGCCTTCGACAATCTCGTGGAGATCGGGCCCGTGTGCAAGTTGTACCCCAACATCTGGCTGCACGTGGACGGCGCTTACGCCGGTAACGCCTTCATCTGCCCGGAGTTGAGGCCGTTCATGGCCGGTATCGAGCACGCCGATTCCTTCAACACGAATCCGAACAAGTGGTTGCTGGTGAACTTCGACTGCTCCTGCCTGTGGGTGCGCAATCGGTTGAAGCTCACGTCAGCGTTGATCGTAGATCCGCTTTACCTTCAACACGCTCGTTCGGGCGAGTCGATCGACTATCGTCACTGGGGTATCCCGCTCAGCAGACGATTTCGAGCGTTGAAGCTCTGGTTCGTCATGAGATCGTACGGCATCAGCGGCTTGCAAAAGTACATTAGGAATCACATAAGGCTGGCTAAGAGGTTCGAGACGCACATGAAGAAGGACAGGCGTTTCGAGATCCTGAACGACGTGCGGGTCGGCCTGGTGTGCTTCCGGCTGAAGGAGAGCGAGGAGATGAATCAGGAGTTGCTTGCTAACATTAACGCGTCTGGTCGGCTGCACATGATACCGGCCCGGGTGATGGGCAAGTACATCCTGCGTTTCTGCGTGACGAAGGAGGACGCGACCGAGGAGGACATCGATTACGCTCTCAGCGTGATCGAGGAGCACGCAACGGAGGTGATGCTCGCTCACTACGAGGGCACGGAGGACGAGTACAGGGCGAAGGGCCCGAAGAGCCCGGCCGCTCTCGACAAGAAACTCGTCCGGAAGTTCAGCTTCACCAGAAGCGTCACCAGGGATGCTTACAAGAGATCTATCTCCAAATCTAGCCTGCACGACGGCGCGACGCCCATCATGGTCGTCGACGATAACCCGCAGGTCGACGCCATCGACGACGACCGTTTTTGCAACAGCAGGTAGATCTTTGAGCTCCTGGACCAATCCAAAGCTCATACTTTCGTGAGATTCATCGCTGTTAAATTCGTAGTGTCAAATTATACTCACAATCAACTTGAATATGTTCGTTAAGTTAATTAAAACAATGTCAATTTAACTAAACCAATGGAGTTAAAATAATACTCTATTTTTTGTTAAAATAATAAATTTCGACATACATGGTAGTTAAAAATAACAAAATGGTATTTAACTTAAGGTATTGGTTTAAATTTTATTCATAATATTTAACAGCGATCAGTAACATAGAAGATATGATTTTATTTCCAATTTTAATTTTGTTTTCTATTTTATGTTTAATAAATCCTATTATTTTCGTCTTCCTCTTTAAATATGACAGAGAATAATGTAAAATTTCTTTCCTTTCTCTTCAACTTTCTAGTTTCTGACTCAAAAACATTTAAAAGCTCTCGGTCAGTTTTTTTTGCTATTACAAGCTTAATAACAATAATTATTAACAACGAATTATTGATTTCAGATCGTGACGATATCGATGACGGTCTCCGGCGCCGACTCGGGACGACGTAGACGATAATAAAAAGGGTCCTCGCTACACGGCCGTGTGATGCGAAACTCTGACGGCCCACCGTCGTCAATTTACTGATTCCCGAAGTCGCGTTTGTTGATAGGACCGACTATCACCGATTACATCGCCACGTAAGTGTTTAGTCAAATTATTCGTCTCCGATCAAGTTCGCTGGATGCCAAGACAATCGCTCGTTTATAGACGACGGATCGGTCGTATATTATCTCGAGCACGAGTGATTCTTCGTGGCGACAAATTGCGTCAATGGCACATAAGATATCAAGCCGAGTTTTTGCGATAGAGCGTGAGATTCTTAAACACATTTTAGACAGTTCGTAATTCGCGACAGAATTCGGCTTAAACAATTTAATTACGAACGCACATGTATAATGCAAAAATATTCGATAGTATAAGCTTTTTTTATTACAATCGAGTTTTTATAAGGATAAAGATTTTTATTAAAATCATAGATAGAATTTTGCCGGCACATAGAAATTCTGTCCCGAATTACGGACGGTCTAAAGTGGGTTTTAGAGGCGGCTGCGCGTATAGTTAACGTAGTCGTTTGATCTATTTTGGTATATACATATATATATGTATATATATGTCTGTATAAGCGATAGAGAGAGATGAATCGATGTACATATGTAATACGTGATAATGACTGCCGATGTACGCACGGACTCTAATAGTTTTATATAAAATGCTAGTAAATAATTAAAGTGTATCGATCTCAATAGATTTACAAGTGAATAGCAAACGATTATGCTGATCTCAGTGTATACCGGATATTCTACTACTAGAATTCTATTTTTTTCGCTAATACTATAACCGAAACTGCGAAGAGAGATGCGTCAAATATCTTTTAAATGTAATGTAATTGACGTGGATACATCATACAATTACATTATATTTATGAGGTATTTAAGTTTAGATACGCGATACAAAATTTCGATTTCAATTAGAAGAGAATTAATCAGTTAATGAGGACATATTGCTTAATATAGTGTCGTTACTGATTAAAAATTTACACGTATGATAATTGATATTCGATAATTCATAAGAAAAAAACATCCAAAATTGTAAAACAATTTATAACTGAAAAAGTCTACAATATCTTGGAGATACTATATAGTGAAGTAAAATTGTATTAGAATTTCAGACACGTGGATATAGTGGACGTCATTAATTCGTATAATTGAGCGGACAATTGTATGATCGACGTCGCATCGACCAATAAAAATAGATTTTAATTTAGTCATAGAAGATAATCCTAATGATAAGAAAATCATGAAAAATACTTGGAAAAAACAAACATGTTTGCAAACTTGAAGATCTCCAGATTTAGATTGATAAATTTACGGGTCGATGCTAATACGAATATATCGATGTACGTGTACGTTTGTCTTTGATAACTTGGTCCGATTTAATAATTATTATATTAAATCAACTTCAATACGTACAAAGGTAATGCAGGAGAATTACCCGATTATATTAGAATTTCACAAACATGATAGATAGAATGATTATGAAGTATTTATTTCATATGTACAGATGTTATAATAAAATTAAAGTTCGTAAGATAACTGAATTTTCTTTCATCCCCAACGTCGTTTAATTTTATAATTATAATCATTTGTCTTTTTAATAAAATTCCTTTTTAGCAACCAAATTAATTGCATTAAGTTAAAGATTAAGCCTGCTATAAATAATTAATAATTTACTTCAGAAATCTACTTATAATCTTATTTGCCATATACATATTTTATGTATGTTCTAATTTTTTAGATATTTTTTGTATTGTATAGCACATATGTGTGGAAATTATAGAATTTTATTCTAAATTCTAGCACAATTTATAAATCGTATAAAATAAGTTTTGTTTTACTGTATACATGTTAAACGTAAAAGTTTGTAACTTCCCCTAAATGTAAAAATAAAATATTGTTTAACTCAATTTTTACTTGATTATGTAATGTATTGTTTTCCTTCTTTCTCTCACTCTCTTTCTGGACATATTTCGTTTCTAATAAAAATAAAAACAGTAAGGGACATTAAAACATAAAATAAACACCTACAAACCTTGTATGCATAAACCAGAGAGATAGTATATATTTTAGAAATATAGAAAAATATGGAAAAATTAAAACAACGTATAGTTTATATAAGTAAATCACCAAATGTTTGCAAACTTTATAAAGTATATATGCAATAGTGTTATAAAATTTGTATTTTAAATTAAAAATTCAAAATCGTATATTATACAAAAATACTCTATGGAGAATTATTAGAAAAGTAAAAGTGTTATTTTATTTTTACATATAATCCCAAGTAACAGCAATTTGTATATGTATATTACAAAAATTATATTTTTATTGTATTTTGTTGAAAAAGATTTATGTAGATACAATTACGTCATAATTATCAATTATCAATTTATACAGATCTAAATAAATAGTTATCACTACATCTGTCCACATTGAGATATCGTCACAGGAATCTTTGGCTTATTGTTCGGTCCAGTAGGGACATTCTCCACTTTCCTCATGACGAGGAGACCATCGATAACTCTACCAAAGACAACGTGTTTGCCGTCCAAGAAGTTACACTTAGCGCACGTGATGAAGAACTGACAGCCGTTGGTGTCCTTGCCGCTGTTCGCCATGGACAGCAGACCAGGAGAGTCGTGCTTCAGAGTGAAGTTCTCATCGGGGAACGTTCCACCGCTGTAGATGCTCAACACCCCGGTGCCGTCGCCGTTAACGAAGTCGCCACCTTGTATCATAAAGTCCTTGATCACTCTGTGGAAGATGGCACCTTTGAAGCCCAGCGGCACGCCTTCCTTCCTGTATTCCCCGGTGCAAAACTGTCGGAAGTTCTCCGACGTTTTCGGACAGACATCCTCGAACAGCTCAAAGATCATGCGACCTATCTCCGTGGTGCCCACGGACACGTCGAAGAACACGACCGGGTTGTTGGGGTTTCGCAGCTGCGCCTGAATCTGATTCCAAGTAGGCATGCTTGCACACGGTGCTCTTCTTCAGGATTTTTAAATTGGCAGCAGGCGGCAATCAGTTAACCGTCCAAACGGCCATCAACAGGTAGTCAAGGATTTCCTGTATAATAATTCTTTTCTTATTTATTAAGCACTGATTATTTGTAGACCTTTAAGCAGTGCTGCACTATCCTTACCTTCAAGTCAATTTACTGCGAATACTTATGCAAAATATTCCAGAAGCTTTTAGCCAAATGTGGACGAGAAATGTACACACATCAGGGAGAAATCTTCTTTCCCGTCCGTAAAAAGCATCAACGCAGACAAACATAAACTCAACGAGATGCTTCTAGGTTAGATTTTCTCCGGAACGATTTTGCGGCGCACAATTCGCGCAAAATAACCGAAAACTGGCGTCTCAAAGTAACACGGGTAGCAAAGGGTGATCTTCGCGTTATGATTAACGATATTGCGAAAATATCTTTACGTAAACGCACCTTTCAGCGAGCCTCGAGGTACCGTGAGATTGCGCGAGATCGGCGGCACGGAGCGACGGATAGAGGTTAGGTTCTACGATACGCCAAATTCTCCGATAATTACACAAAAGTCACTCGCTGTGTGACACACGTCCTGTATTATTGCAGGGCGATTAATAATAATTAATGCCGAAGAGGCACGGACGCCCAGACGCGTTTGACGTAACGTGGAAAACGTGCGTCGCAGTGGTGCTCATTTCAATTGACTTACCTTGCTGGGCGACGAATATCTGCAAACGAATCTTGGTGATCGACGTAATCAAACGGCGACGTGACACATCTCTCTCTTCCTCGAGGCGTTCTCGCGGCGATTCGGAACGCCGTGTGCTCGACGAGAAACTTGAAATTAACGACCACCGTCCGCGAGAAACTTACGCGCGCTTATGCACCATTGCTCCGTTACCGGCGAGACCACGTGACCGCGCGCGCGCGACCTTTGTTTCCCGCGGCGCATTGCGAGATTGCGCAGTTTTTCAAGAATTCTAAAACAGAAAGTCCAGTTTCTTTTTTCCTTTATTGTTAATCCGCATTTTTTTCTAGATTTTATTTCCCACGTTGCGTTATTTTTCGTTATTTTTTAGAACTAATTTAAATAGTTGCGTGATACATACGTAAAAAAAATCGATCGATTACATATCCAACATGTGTCGAGCCAAATAATGTGAAATAATTTTCATATTTAATCGCAAATCTTATAATTTTGTTTAGATTGATTTTACTTGGTTGTTATTCTACTCAATAACTGTTTATTGTTAATTTATTGTGTTATGATATATATTAGTACATTGCATAACTGAAATGTACAGAAAGCTGTAATAAACCACATTGTTATAAACTACGATGAATCAGATTCCTGTTTTGTTTCTCTGTAGCATTTTCTTTCGTGTTAGAACGTCTCCACATAATTTTGCTTTTATATCTATTCGTTAGAAACATCTTAGCATATACATATATATATTTTGCACACATCTACATGTGTGTGCAAGAAATTGTAACATTTATTTACCTCAAGATAAAGGGGAGAAACGCTTTGTTCTAATTAATCTAATTCATTAATAATCACTTCATTGTTTTACAAATATATGGAAATAATGTAACTATTCCTAAAATGTGATAATGATATCTATTTTATAACGAGTCAATTATTTCAAAATGCCTAAAAATACAATCTATATCTCTCCTTTACAGAAAATTTAAACTTTGTATTCGTCGTTAATACGTTTAAATGAGCATTTTGATTGGAAATAATACTACCAGCGCTGAAACTAGCGTGGAAGTGTGTCTTTTGGGGTTGTAATGAAGGAAATAAAAGCCCACCCCCGTACCATTGTCGTTGCAAAAATGGGGGTGCAAAAAGGGTGCCAAAAATTGGTTTTTTGCCAATAACTCGAAAAGTATCACAATTAGGGGAAAAAGTCAAGACGTGAAAGTTGTAGAGAATGAAATTTCACACAAAAAAGGTCTCTACAAAATTTTTGTACGACCAATTTCAGTCGATCGAGATTTTTGTGAAATACTACGTATTTCATGAGAAATGAAAAACACGTCAGCGCGTCGCGCATTTTTTATCGATAGTTTGAAAATGGCGACTCGAATAAAAAAATTGTTCAAATAAAAGTTGTAGACAATTTAATTACGAACAATTTCCATTTTTATTTTTGTCGATACGATCAATATTGACAGAGATATGAATTTTTTAAAACATTTATTATCGCTCCTCGAGTACGATTTTTAGCGGTAAAATCGCTTGTAACTCAACATCTGTAAGTTTAACGCAAATATTACATCTTATGAAAGTGAAAGATAATTAAATTTCGAAAATTTTGATGTATATACAAACTCATTTTGGATATATGCGTAGTGTGATAATGCTAATAAACCTGAAAAATTGTCATTTTTTGTGGATTTTGTCAAAAAAAGTCACTTTTGGTTAACTGTAGGTCAAAATGTCTCTCTGCATTTTTTGAAGAGAATTAAATTATCTTTAAAATGGTTTTTTGTTCATCTTCGTACGATCATTTGTTAACAAGTTACAGCTGTTTAAAAATGTCAGGAAAGATACAATTTTATACCAAATTAATAATATATTGTAAAAATATATGCGTAACAATTTTTTAAAAATTGGATTTCACCTATTTTTAGTAGTTTATATGTGTGTGAAAGTAATGCAGCACTATAAGTTCATCGAAAGGTATGTTAAGTACATTATTTTTAACTTTGAAAATGCTCCAAAATGTCACTTTTCTGCAAATTCAAAATCACAAGCATTTTCAATTGTCCGTTTCATAATACTACTTATTACAAATCGAATATCCAAGTATCAATTTTGTAGGAAATTTTATCAGCTTTAATTTTGATCTGATGAAATTTCTTCGTAAAATTAATAAAAAAGAAGATACATGCAAAAAACTAAACACAAATGCCACTTTTGCATAATTTCTTTCAAAAACACCACTTTTCGAGGGTTCTTTTTTAAAGAAATCATACCTTTCGATGAACTTATAGTGCTGCATTACTTTCACACACATATAAACTACTAAAAATAGGTGAAATCCAATTTTTAAAAAATTGTTACGCATATATTTTACAATATATTATTAATTTGGTATGAAATTGTATCTTTCCTGACATTTTTAAACAGCTGTAACTTGTTAACAAATGATCGTACGAAGATGAACAAAAAACCATTTTAAGATAATTTAATTCTCTTCAAAAAATGCAGAGAGACATTTTGACCTACAGTTAACCAAAAGTGACTTTTTTTGACAAAATCCACAAAAAATGACAATTTTTCAGGTTTATTAGCATTATCACACTACGCATATATCCAAAATGAGTTTGTATATACATCAAAATTTTCGAAATTTAATTATCTTTCACTTTCATAAGATGTAATATTGCGTTAAACTTACAGATGTTGAGTTACAAGCGATTTTACCGCTAAAAATCGTACTCGAGGAGCGATAATAAATGTTTTAAAAAATTCATATCTCTGTCAATATTGATCGTATCGACAAAAATAAAAATGGAAATTGTTCGTAATTAAATTGTCTACAACTTTTATTTGAACAATTTTTTTATTCGAGTCGCCATTTTCAAACTATCGATAAAAAATGCGCGACGCGCTGACGTGTTTTTCATTTCTCATGAAATACGTAGTATTTCACAAAAATCTCGATCGACTGAAATTGGTCGTACAAAATTTTTGTAGAGACCTTTTTTGTGTGAAATTTCATTCTCTACAACTTTCACGTCTTGACTTTTTCCCCTAATTGTGATACTTTTCGAGTTATTGGCAAAAAATCAATACGTTTAAATTAAGGGCAAAGATATAAGTACAATTAGAATTTATTTATCAATTTAATATAGATACAGTTTAGCAGGATAGCAAAAAGGAAAGAACCAAATATTTCTTACAACCATCTAAGGCTATCTTAACATTTATGATTTTTCATTCAACAGAAATAAAAGTTGGAATTAATCTCTATGAAATTACGGTAAGCCGTTATACTGCAGAAACAAGATTTTGTTTTTCTTTACACATATATACTGCATAATAAAACATTTAAAAAGTAATTTCTCTACTTCATAATTTGCTGAACAATTTCACAGTATATATTCTTAAAAAAAGCAAATAAAACGTGTAGTTAATTCTGACATTAAAAATAAGACATATTTAAATAAAAAAAATATATGCAAAGCCTAATTACAGCATCTTCGAATTTAATGAAAATGTTTAATTTGTATAATTAACTAAAATGTGTAGTTACTGTAAACTAGGTTTATGTACATTAACTGTGCAATTTATGTACATTAACTTTATATTAGAGTCAACATCTCTTGTTTTACTTACATGTTTTTCTAGAAATTAGACTTGTTTAGAATGTTACTTACTTGTTAAGAATTATAAATAAATCCTGTGTGCAATTTAATCACTGATAAAGGATTACTCCATTCATCATGCATGTACTCATTACTTTCTACAGTCACATCAATAGCATGTAAAATATCAATATCACAAGCAATATGCGAACAGCAAAGTGGAAATGATAATTATATGTGTATCTTGATGTGTTCCTTCAACGTAGTTTTGCCATCAAATTTCTCCTCGCAGATACCGCAGACAAAATCGTCTCCATCGTCGCTGTCGTTCTGATCATACTGTACAATAACATGCGATGTTTCGTCCGGCATTAAAGAATCCTGCTCGTCTTGGATATGATTCTTTTTCTCTTTCAGAGTTTGACTCACAATGTTCATAGCTATATCCGCAACACTTATCTGTACAATCTGACTGGAGTAATTCTCGTGACCTTGCGGATTTGGTATCGCTAGAACGGGCAGCGATTCGTTCTGTTTCGAGATGATATTTAGAGTGTTGTTCTGCTTAGGGGACTGAATCAAGTGCATCGTGGACATGTCATCTTGCCTGACTGTTTCATCGAGCGCGTCGTCCACGGATTCTGCGGACACGATGTTCGCCACGTCGTTTTGCTTATCTATAGCAATTATATCGAGAGAATCCCTTTGATCTTGTTCCACTTGAAGCACCTGAATGTTCTCATCTTCCTTGCCATCCACGATGAACCGTATGTTGCTGTGCTTGAGCTCGGATATCGCTACGAAACCGTCGTTACGTTTATCTGTAGTAACTACAACAAACGCGTTGTTTTGCTTCTCATTTAGAACCTGCATTTCGTCCGATTTGTCGGATGGATCTGTGATGGACAATAAGGCTTCGTTTTGCTCCGTCTTCGGATTGAAGTCCAAGGCGGTCTGCTTCGTGCCACCTGACTTCGACGATTTCTTCTTCGTTGGCTTCGACTTCGGAGAGGTGTCATTGTTAGTTTTCGCCTTTGCCTCGGCTATCATCTGATCCGAGTGCTTGACGATGTGCGCGCAGAGCTCGTCGCGATCCTGATTCAGAGCGCCGCAAAGCGTACACTGATACGGAGGGCCGCTCGCTTCCGTCTCGTTTTTCCCTGCCGCGTGAACCCATCGAACATGTTCGCGCAGGACCACCTTCTGATTAAAAGCCCTCGAGCACAACGGACACACGTGCGGTCTCTCCCCCGTGTGAATGCGCTCGTGTTTCCTCAAAGTTCCGCCGTCTCGAAACGCTTTCCAGCAGAATTTGCAGCCATACGGTCGTTCACCGGTATGTGTACGATTGTGTATTAAGTACCCCTGGCGCGACGAGAATGTTTTCGAGCAGGTGTCGCATTGAAAATGGGCCGGACTACCGGCATGCGTTCTGCCGTGCTCCCAAAGACCTTGTCGGGAAACGAAGCTCTTTCCGCATTCCGCGCAAGTAAACGGCGAATCTCCGGGGTGTGCCGACAATCTGTGTTCATCCAGCTCGTTCTGCTTCTCAAACTGCGAGCCGCAAACCTCGCACGAGTGAGTCTTCTTGCGATGGATCCACTGGTGGCGAAACATCTTCTGCTTGGTCGTGAATTTCTTCCCGCATTCCGAGCAAGCGTGCTTGCCCCATTTATTGCTAGGCATACCTTGCTCGATGTTGTTCTGCATTATTTTCTTGGCGCACGTGATCTGGTGGTTCGCCAAATGATTGCTGTCCTGAAACTGCTTGTCGCAGTACTCGCACTCGATCGGCATATTCCAGTTTTTAGAGGCATGAATCTTCTCGTGAGACGCCAACGCGGTCGCGCGTGAAAAATTGTTTCCGCAATGCTTACACGTGTATTGCTTGCTGCTATTTACTTCAGCTTCCCCGCAATCTTTTTTATTCGCACTATTATATCTGTAAAGCGTCTCGACTTTTACTACCCCGTCAGGAGTGTTGAATGAATTTATCGTTATATCATACTGTTGACTGTTGTTGACCGAATCACTGATGTTACTTTGCTCGGTGTACTCGCTAAATTCCGCCACCTCACCATTGGGCATTACCGTAAACTCTTGCAGCGTATCCATCTTGGCGTCCTGATGATTCGACATTGTGGTAACTATTGATTGTTCGCTGCTGAAATTGTACGACGAGACCGGCCATTGAACTTGACACACGTCGTAGTTCTGTATAGACTGGACAGATGAAGATGATGGTATCTGAGAAGCGTCCTGTGAATCAGACGCGTTTTCCGGCCACTTCCTAAATGTCTCCACCGATTGAGACACATTACTACCCTGTGATTGCATGATGGCTCGTCCCTGCATGAGGGCTCGTCCCGCGACGTATGTGTGTATCTTCATGTGGTTGGACAAGCTGGAAGGTCTTTGGAAATCCGAGCCACAAATGGTACACTTGTGCGGTCGTTCGACTTGATGCATGTGCGCTTGTAGCATATGTGCCTGCAAACTGCTCTTGGAACGAAACAGATTGCCGCACGTTCTACAGGCATGAGGACGATCCACTTGATGACAAACCATATGGTTATTCAAGTCAATCTTTCTCTCAAATCTCTCTCCACAAGTGGTGCAGGACAGTTTAGGCGATGACTGACATACGGACTGATGTTCAACCATTTCCTCTTGGGTGAAGAGATGCTTACAGACCGGACAACTGATCTTCTTGTCCTCGAAGCACGGGTACATACCGCCTAGTTGACGCAGTGCTTCCACAGCCATGGACTCGTCGTCACCTGACGTATACTGCTGCTGTTCCTCTTGCTTGATATACATCGGGTATACCACCTGATTGTCGTCTTCCTCTTCCGACTGTTCCGCAAGGATCTCGACGGTACCTTGCGACTCCACGATGTCACCACTGACGGTGTTACTGACCGTGACCTCCGTGAGGCCCTCCTGGAGAACGCATTCATCGACAGGCTCGCATATCTCCTCGTGAGATATCATATTCTCCTCTATGGCATCGTGCACCTCGGCGAGGGGAAATGTCACATACTGCTCCCCCTCGTGGGCCTCCATCTCGCTCGTTACTTAAATACCATCAACATATATCAAAGAGTTATTGCAACGTACTGTAATGTGCACGATGATGCTCGAGGGAACCTAGTTTCACCTCAACTTAGGTCTTCTAGGTTAAGTTGGGTCCTATCATACCTGGTCCGTCGTACATTCGTGTTTCCAGTTTTATCAGACGCCCCGTGCCCGTGACACGTCGTGACGATTATCGCGCACGATCTTCAGCCGCTGGTTAATATGTATTGCCCTTTTTCGTTCCTGTATGGGTAGAGGCACCGACACCGTCCTGCACAGAAAGATACGCAGTTTTACAAATGGTTTATGGGAGCGTAATATTTGCAGCAATTTGAGGATGCGTACGATCGACGTGCGGAGGAATTCTCGACAGAATTAGTTAAATCATTTTAGATGATTCAATTAACACTATACTATAGCTGCGATACTACGAGGTTATTTGCAGAGTAGTGCCCCCCCCATATCGGAACGGAATTACACTGATCGGGCACTGCCATGAAGTTGCGCAACGGTGAACAAGCTTTTCGATAGAAGGGCTCCTCGATACTTATAATTTATTATAAATAAATAAATAAATATAATGCCACTATCCGTCAATTGAAATATCATTGCGTCTGTCTTTTTTTTAGATTAATTAGCAGAAAGACCGATAAATAATAAATAATAATTAAAAAGATTTTTAAATGATTAAATTTTTTTCGTATTTTATTTCCAAACTACATTTTCGTAAAAATTATGACATTTCAGAGGAATATCTAGAAAAAAAGAACAATAAAAGAAGCAAATTTGAGATATTTTCTTAGCTTTGCACTTTATTTTGACATTTTTGTCTTTAAAGTGAGATAGATATATGTATTGAGACGTTAGAAGAAGGAGGAAAATAGATATAAGTGTAGAAAGTACAACTGGAACGATTAGGCCTGTTATCGCAAAGAGCGGCGAACTTCAGTGTTTACTGTTTACTGATGACACATGTTTCAAAGGTTATAATCTCATGCTGACACAAACGTAATGTACTACTGTTCGATTAAAATAAGTAATTGTAATAATACTTTGTCAATGGCAACCTCTGATTGATCAGAAAATAATTAAACTCATTAATAATAATTAATAAATATAATTAAATATATAATTAAACCATTAATTGTCATTATTCAATCGAAATTCGTGTTACTATGAAACGAGAGGAAGAAACTTTAGCGGGGTGGAATATTATATGGTGGTTATTCAAGTTATTCGGTCTCCCAATCACTCTTCCTTGGCTCGTGTATCATTTTTATGATATTATGCAGCAAAAGCGGAGAAAAGCAGCTCTTGGCAATAAGGTATTAATATTTTGTGGTTTTTTTTTACAATTTTTATAAATAAAAAATATGAGCAAAGTATCTTTCTCAATATATCTCTTCGTTTGAAGAATTGAATATTTATATGAATATATTTTTGGGATCCATTTTTTATACATTTCAGGTTGTAATGATAACTGGCGCTAGTTCCGGCTTAGGAGAAGCTTTGGCTCATATATTTTACAGTTTGGGTTGCAGAATTATCCTGGTATCTCGTAGAAAGGAGGAGTTGGAGAGAGTAAAAAATGATTTAATAAATACTCATCAAGTACGTAGTACGATACTTATTTTAATAGACAAATATATTGGATATCAATTATTCTATGTTTTCCTTTCAGACAGTTCCAACTTATCCACCTATCGTTTTATCATTGGATTTAACTGATATCAATAACTTGCAAGATGAAGTGTCAAAAGCTATAATGGTACATGGCAGAATTGACATTCTAATTAATAATGCTGGTATTTCGTATAGGGGAGAAGTTATTAACACGAATGTTGATGTGGACATAAAAGTCATGTTATCGAATTATTTCTCTCAGGTTGCATTAAGCAAAAGTAAGTATATCAATTAAGAGATCTGCTGCAATAGACTCATCATTCGTTATCGATTTGTAGTTGTTCTTCCATACATGATGAAGCAACAATCGGGTCATATAATCGGCATAAGTAGTGTGCAAGGGAGAATCGCTATTCCATTTAGGCAAGTATTTGACGATGAGTCAACGTCTATTGTTTTTTTTTTTACACGAATTATTGCTGAATTACTGATTTTTAGATCTGCATATGCTGCGTCTAAACATGCACTACAAGCTTGGTACGATACTGCGAGAGCAGAGCTATCTGACAAAAATATAAAATTTACAGTCATCAATCCAGGGTATATTAAAACATCTCTTTCTCTTAATGCGTTGACAGGAAATGGACAAGTTTATGGAAGTTAGTAATTACATTCTTATTGAAGATGCTAAATTACCTTATTTCTCTGTACATGTGATTTTAATATGCATTATTTTGTTATAGTAATGGACAAAACCACTGAAAGTGGTTATCCACCAAAGTACGTAGCTGAATGCATCTTAAAATCTGTGTTGAAGCAAGAAAAGGAAGTTACTATTGCATCGTTTTCTCCGAAGTGTGCTATAGTACTTAGAACTTTGCTTCCTTCGCTTTATTTCTGGATTATGCAAAAACGTGCGAGAAAATTAGAACGGGATAAATAATATTATTTTAATTAAATATTCTACTGTTTAGTTACACAGTAATTGTTATTAAGTGATTGTTTCGTGTTTGTTACGGATTTATGTATATATTTTTTATATAAAGTAAAATATTTTAGAATATAATTTAACAGGGTACGAATAGAATCTATATAACTTTGTATAACCAACTTCCGAGTTATTATATATATATATGTTTTAACATTTATATTTATATAGCAAGGGATGACAGTTAAATAAATAAAATACACTACAAAGTATATTTTATTTGTACCATAGCCATTTTCTGACTAGTGAAGTATCTTTATATTACGTATACTTTATTAATATGAAATTTTAATTGAAACTGACGCTAAAATGTTTAGATATCGCGTGTGCTGTCCATCTCTTGATGGACAGAGAACACGTTTCCTGAAGCGGAATGGGTAATTGAGATATAAGGATATTGGAGGGTGCGTTGCCATGCTACGCCCGTGGACGGAAAATAATCCAAAGATCGATACATATTTTAGGATCTCAAAGGATCTCTGTCTTTCTCTGTTGTACAAGACGCATGCGCGTGACGTTATCCTGCAGCTGTCTTTGTCATACAAATTGTGTGACAAAGACACCCTCCTCTGGGTCATTTACTTTTCTCCGGGGTCTCCCGGCTCGGGAGAGTCCCGGCTGATCTGGCCACCTGGCTGACGTCACAGTTGTGCTGATGTATGCCTAATCGGCGCAAACTCCAATATGTTTATATCTTGTCAGTGGGATGGATGCTCTCAGGTTTCTCTTCGGCAATTGTAATAATACCTACATCTTAAGCAACTTCTGATTGATCAGAAATTAATTAAACCCTTGGATAATAATAAATATAATTAATAATTAAATATATTATTAAACCATTAATTGTCATTATTCGATCGAAATTCGTGTTATCATGAAACAAAAGAAAGGAACTTCAGCGAGAACATTGTATGGTGGTTATTCAAGTTATTCGGTCTCCCAATCACTCCTCCATTGTCCATGGATCACGAAGCATTGTATGCTATTCCCTCTATTGTAGATAAAAATTGGGTAGAGTTCTTGGCAATAAGGTAAACTTTTTGTGAAGTTTTTACAATTTTTATAAGTACAAAATATGAGCAAAGTATTTCTCTCAATATCTTTGTTTGGAGATTTGAATATTTCTCTCTGAATATATCTTCGTGATCCATTTTTGATACATTTCAGGTTGTGATGATAAATGACGCTGCTTCCTGCTTAGGAGAAGCTTTGTCTCATATATTTTACAGCTTGGGTTGCAAAATTATCTTAGTATCTCGCGAAAAAGAGGAGTTGGAGAGAGTAAAAAATAATTTAAAAAATACTCATCAAGTATGCAGCACGATACTTATTTTAATAGGCAAATGTATTGGATATCAATTATTCTGTACTTTCTTTTCAGACAGTTCCTAATGATCTACTTATCATTTCAACAATAGATTTAATCGATTTCGTTAACTTGCAACATGAAGTGAAAAAAGCTATAAGGGTATATGGCAGAATCGATATTCTAATTAATAATGCTGGCTTTTTGTATAAGGGAGACGTTGATGATGCAAATGTTCATGTGGAAACGGAAGTCTTGTTACGGGATTATTTCTCTCTAGATAAAAGTAAGTATATCAATTAAGAGATCTGCTGCAACAGACTCATCTCACTCATCAGTCGTTATTGATTTGTAGCTGTTATTCGATATATGCTGAGGCAACGATTTGGTCATATAATCGACATAAGTAATGAACAAGGGAGAATCATTTTTCCAATTGGGCAAGTATTTGATTATAAATCAACATCTATTGTTTTTTTTTACATGAATTATTACTGAGCTACTGATTTGTAGACCTGCATTTTATACTGCCAATTTTATATCCGCACATGCATTACAAGAGTGGTACAATTACACCAGAAAAAACGCCTACTTGGGAGAAATATAAAATTTACGTGCATTATTCAAAAGTATTTTGAAAAATCTCTTTCTCTTACAATTTATGATGACAATGGTCGAATTTATAGAACTAGTAATTACATTTTTATTGGAAATGCTAAATTATCTTATTTCTCTATGCATGTGATTTTAATATGCATCTGGGCATCATTTTGTTATAGAAAAGAACAGAACAAGTTGTTTTCCACCAAAATACGTAGCCAAACACATCTTCGAACAAGTATTATGGGAAGAAAGTGCAGATGTACAAACTATTTCAATACTAATCGAATCGAATTGGGAGAGATCCATTCTCTCTCTAGAAAAAAGGACTACTGCTAGCCTACAGTATGTTAAAAGGCTAGTGCAAAGTTGTTTTTCTAAGTGACCTTGTTCCTTTCACTTTATTTCTGGACTAGGCAAAACGTGCGAGAAGTTATCAATAACCCAAGAAAAGAAATTCACATGGAATAATTATTATTTTTGTTAAATCTCACACTGTTTAGTTACAAATTAAGTGATTGCTTTGTGTTTGTTGCGGATTTATGTATATATTTTTTTTATATAAAGTAAAATATTTTAGAATTTAATTATATAATTTAACAGGGTACAAATAGAATCTATATAATTTTGTATAAATAACTTCCGAGTTATTATATTTTAACATTTATATTTATGTAGCAAGGGTAACAGTTAAATAAAATACACTACTCAAAAGTATATTTTATTTGTATTGTAGCCACTCTCTGACTAGTGGAGTATCTTTACATTATGTACACTTTATTACTATGAAATTTCAATTGAAACTGAGGCTGAAATGTTTAGATGTTGAGTGTGCTGTCCATCTCTTGATATAAAGTTCATAAAGTTAAGGAAAATTCCAATATTTAATGCTATGTAATAAAGATCTTTATACATAGTCATTTAATCATTGTTGTATATTTGTAAAACAATAAATTTAAAGACAAAATATTGCATATATATAGTGAAATATATTTAAGATAAAAATATATAATTTTTTCACAAGAGTGATAGATAGCACATCTATTTATAGTTCAATATGTTATTAAAATTATCATTTCTTTTATTGTTAACATTTCATTTAATTTTCTCGATTTAAGCGGTACAAACGTACTTAAAATATAACAGTTTCAATAAGACCTGAAAAATATGTCTACCATAATAAAATCTGAATTGTCATGACAGGTTTAGCCATTCTAATATTATATTCCCGTATATTGATCACATTTTCATATGCCTTTCTTAAATTGTATTATTTCTATTCTTTACTTTAATCCAATACAGATTATGTAAAGAAACACGATAAAAATTCATATAATATAAGATATAATTAAATGTGATATTAAACGTAACATCGAGCGATTACATGTTTATATTAATCACTACATGATTTTGATGTAATGACTATATAATCGGTTCTGGTATGTAGTTACATTGTATATAAATATAGAATGCAACTACAACATTTGAGGCATACTGAAAAAAAATATAACATACCTACTTCAAATAAAACTTAATTGCATTTTCAGTTCTAGAAACATTTAGCTTGTTCTGTGCAGTGGACTTTCTTTTATAGTATTGTATGTAATTCTTTAATCTAATATATTTGGAGACACAAGTCTTTATAATAGAAATATGTTCAGCAAGTTCTTGCGCTTCATGTATAAATGGAATTTTTTAGAAGGAAATCCAAATGTATGGATTTCCAGATGTTATTTGTTTAAACTTTGTGCTGTACTCATTGTATAACGATATTTTAAAATACAATAAAGTATATCTGTTATCATCCTAAGCTTGATTTATAATTTCTACAGCATGTTCAGAATTATGTACACTGTTCACCTTTTGAGCCCCTGCGTCGACGTACATACAAATCAGAGACCATTTCATTCATATGACCAAAAATTTTATACCACGCGAAGAGAGAGATTTCACATAATAATGTATAAGATTTTAATTTTTGTTATCGTTAAACATTTATAGGAATGTTTGCGATGCCAACTTCTATTTGACGGGATTTGCAAATGAGTTTCGTACACGCATTTGTGATGAAAAAAGTATCTTATTCTATATATTTATGATTAATAAAATAAAATCTAAAATTACATTGAGTTTTTATGGTCAACATATCTTTCTGATATCATACTAGTTCAACATAGATTGTTCTGTTGGGTGAGAAAATCTAGGCAATATACCCTTTGACATATCATACGTATTGTATTCTCTCACTACCTATTTTATTTACAGTCTAAAAATACATAATGCTAAATCCTTATGTATTGTAAATTTAATCATTCTAAGAACACTTATGTCAATATTTCTTTTTCTTCATTATAGAGACTGCATGTATATGGTCTTTTCAGCTTTGCAACAATTACTTTTGAAAATTTTGTCAAGATTACAAAGAATAACGATCTCAAATTACATGCCAACGTAAAAGCTCGAATAAAATGTGGCTTTTTTTTGTATTTATGTGGTTTATAGTCATCACATAAGCAGCATTCACCTGCGAGGTAGTATCAAAAGTAGTGTTATAAGTCAAAATGAGAGAATACTTTTGTGTTATAATATAACACGGCTTGTGAATGAGTTCGTACGTTCCTTTCGGTCAGGGATTTTTCTGTAGGCCTACTACTATGAAACTCGACATCATGTGGCCTACCTTATCGTCTCATTCTGGCTCAAGTCAAAACCGGGTACCAGTAATAATTTCTTTCACTTGAACGCCTGGTACAGTCTCCAGGTAGTAATGCCGAGGGCTGCTAATGTAATAGTTGTGTGAAGAATTCGTCTCCTCCTATCGTCTTTCCTTACGAGAAACGTCGGTGACGACGGACCTAGAACAGCTAATAGTTCAACGTGCGGTAATTTGCTGGTATCAGTCTCCACTTGGTACTGGCAGCAGGGATCAAATTGCCATGAGACTGTATACAATCCGCAGGTTATGACCGACGTAAAACCTAGTGGACCACAGATGTACGGCCGATCGCCCCAGACTAATCCTGAAAGAGACATGGTAAAATATTATTAATCAGCAGTATAATCTTGAACCACGACGGGGTGGCATTTCATTCACTCACGTGTAACTTATTAAAGGTGCGTTCCATTTGGCACTCACAACGCTCGTGAGCCTTATTCGTCCTTGTTTAACATTTGACAAATAACAAGGATAAAATGATTCTAAGATCGTTGCGAGCGTCAAGTGGAATGCACCCTAAGATTAATACTGTTATAAATTGAGCAAACCTGTGACGATCGCAGCAAGACCCGACAGCGCGGCAGTCTTGTGAAGACAATTTCCCACCGCTATCCATCTGGAGGTTTCATCACCTAATTTCGACGGTTCGATAACTATTAAACTGCATTCCGATTCTAGCGCTCTCTCTAACTCATATTCAAATGTCTCGTGAGCATTTTCACTGTCGTACACTTCCCTGATAATGGCAACATTAGAGGATTCATCCCTGCGAGAAGAGAAAATAAATGTACGAGTTAACAATCTCACAACCTGACGTATTGTATTTCGTGCAGGATCCAATATCATACTTGGCAACATAATGGCATTTGCAATATTTATGTAATTCGCATCGGCGTGCCAAGGTTATATCTACAAGTGTAAAATCGCTTTCCAACGTAAAAAAAAAAACATTGGATTCTTCTCGCGCAATAAGGTTAGTTTAAGAGTCCGATTATCGTCTCGCGTACGCTACATAAATCGCGACGTACGCATCGCAGTGATTAACACTAGAGATCCTCATCTCCGAGATTTCTTTCTCTCGTGTGTTATGTAAGACATTGATTACAGGCGATCGGCGCAGGATTTGTTTTGGTCGCGTATCCCACGTCTTTCCCGGCTAGATTAAAACCGAGAGCAAGGCAGCGTGCTTCACGACGCGATTTGACAGTGATTAAATATCACAACGATGACAAGAGACAAGTATATATACGTATATATATTTAAAGACTCGAGAGAAAGAACGATAGTGAAAGTGACAGGAGCCGATGCGAGCCGCTCGAACGAGCCGTGTGACGAATCGAAGTAGCGACTAAAAATCTCCTCTCCGCTCCGGGAAATCGCGTCGGTCGTCGTAGCGAATACGAGAATTTGACGTTCCCCGAGGTGTCCGGGTCACGCGAGTACCCGGAGATTTATTAAAACATCAATTCCGATCCGCGCGCACCGCGACCCCGCGGTGAGCTTTGAGGTTAACTCCAACGGCAATGGCGACCGGGGGGGTATCGCGTCGCCGAGGACGCGCTCCGGCGACGTTCCTCTCGCGGGCGGGGCGTCGAAACGGCACGGACGTTGCGCGGAACGATCCGCGTCTACGAACCTGTCACCAGCTTCATCTACCATCTTCACCGTCGATCCCGCAGATACTGAAACGGCGGACGCGGCGGTCTGCATCGAACCGGAAGAAAAAGCATGACTCGCCGAACCGGACGCAAAAATCAGCTGATGGGGCGAGCGCCGTGGGCGCGCGCGACCGCGAAGATGTGTGCGCACTGCGCGCGCGCGTTAACTCGCGTGACTCGAGTGGTTGTGATTTTGATGAATTTTAAATTTTCTATTGGACACGGCGGTAGCGTTTCTGAACGTTTCCGTATTGCTCCGTTTCCGGCTTCAAATGGAATTCCAGAGAAGGGCGAGTACGCGAATGTCGCGAATCGTTTCTCACGTAATTCTGTCGTCACGGAGTCCTCGAACGAGCGACGATTAGGTAGAAATATAATATCTACAATGTAATCGGTAATAGGGCGCGAATGATTGTTAGTTTGTAGTAATTGACATTAATTGACATTAATTGCGATAAATTATGACGGAAAAATAGCCATTCCGCCATTATGATCAGCGATCGTGTTATAGGTACATCTCGTCTCTTATTTGCTCCATGTTGAGTACTTTATAATATAATGCGTATAATAAATATAGCGTTTTGTTATTTAATTTATTTGTGTCAGTTAAATATATGAAATCGACACAGAGATATCTCACTGCTCGATGAATGCATGTCGATCGTAATAATGCTAAAATCGTATAATTTAATCTTCGGTGCGTACAGAAACAAAAAAATAAATATCTAACTTTTCATGTTTCTGTGCACACCACAGATTATATTACAAATTCAGAAAAAATACGAGAAATATCAATTTAAATATAACCGCATTTTATTCTTCTAAATGATACAAAATTAAGCCACGATATAATTATTATCGATCCAAATACTGAATTAAAAAATTATTTTCTAAAAAATTGATCGATTGGATACGCCATCTTTAGGCGCCAATCGCCTTTTCTCGTCTCTTTACGCATTTGAATTTTCCAGCACAGTAGTTACAGAGTGGACCCGTTCATCGTCGAGTGCGCATTACGCTCCGCGTTCACTTTTCCGAGATTCCCGCGAGCCTCTCTCACAATCAGCAAATAAGCGTGTAAGTCTGTTTCCTCGCATTTCCTTTCGCGTTCGGTATCGTTATATCGAAGAGATATCCACGTAACTTGAGGGGAAAAGGGAAAGAGCAACAAAGCGTGCGGAAAGTACGAACGAGACGATACATGACCGATCCATTTGTCTCGTTCGTACTTTTACGCATTTCGCGTTTCAAGCGCAAGCCGCGTAAGGCGAAATACGCGTGTATCTACGTGATAGAGGGGAAAGAGAGGGTACATAAAAGAGAGCTGTAACAAACGGCAATAATTCATCTTGCGTTTATTTCGCCGATTCCAGGAATCGCGAGGAATCGTCGCCACGGATTTCGAGCAAACACGGTCGCGCGGGACACGTCGTCAATACTCGTGAAAGTTCGGGCGAGCTCGGCTGGCTCGGCGCGGCGGCACGACACGATAGCCAGCCCCGCGAGTAGAGGGCACTACATTCGCGATCGCGCGTACTGCGTAGGAACGCGGGGCGCAGCCGCAGAGTGTTCCGCGGTCGGCCGGGCGAGAGTCGGCGGTGCGCAGGCCGGGAGAGCGCGTAGATTGCCGTAGATAGAACTAAACCGAGCAAGATCGCAGATGGACGTTCGCGCGAGGTGTGTACTGTGTATTGTCGCGGGCAGCGCGACGCGCCGTGTCGCCGTCATAATTTCACGCCCGTCGTCGGCGAGTGTCGTATGTCGTATCGTGTCGTTCGCTCGTTCGCGAGCGCGCGCGTACCTACTCCGAGATTAGGATTACGCGCGTTTGACATTCGGTGCGTACGAACGAAACGCGGAATCGCTCGTCCGCGTTGATTCGCGTCGCGCCAAGGTGGAGGAGACAATCAGGTTCGCGGGGGCCTCCCCTTCCCCGCGCGACAAATCGGCGAGTGCCGATATTTCGAGCGCTCCGAAGTGAGCGCCGCGAGACAGCTCATGTTCGCGTGTCGCGTGAACGTCGGCACACGTGCGCGCCCGTCCCGCGTTTGCGCGCGGCGAGTGACATGTTTTCGAATTCCCGACGACGCCGCGGCCGGTCGGTAGTGGTTGACAATTTGACACGCGTGACGATCGGCGGACGAGAGTGGATTTCGGACTATTCGGAGCAACGCGAACGACGACGTGAATGTGAATCCACGTGCTCCGCGCGGGAGTGTCGAGCGGGAGCGGGCACGGAGCGGCGAGGTGGAGCAACGAAGGAGACGAAGAGGAGGAGGAGGAGGAGGAGGAGGAGATCGCGGCTGCCGCGCCGCGCCGCCGCGCCGTGTCGATCGACGGCGAATACGTGCGAGAGAGGAGCTCGCGCGGTGAGTGTGTGAGTTACGCGCCGCCGTGGCCGGAGTGGGGGGCGAGTGGAGTGAGGCGAGGGTTTCGACCGGATCGCACTGACAGTCGACGAGGAGTGTGTTGTACGAGCGGGTTGTGTATATACGCGGCTGCGCTGCGCTCGCCCGCGAGTGCCGTGTGTGACTGCCGTGTGTTGTGAAGTCGCGAGGCCGCGACTCGTAAACATCGTTAAACGCGACGTAACCGCGTGCGACGACGTGAGGGGCGACGCGACGCGTTAATCCCGGGGATCGAAATCCGAGAAACGAGGTCCGAGACCGGGCACTTGGCGACGTCGCTCACTCGCGGTTGCTTCCGCGATCGAGTGAGAGATCCCTCCTTCGAACCTGGACTATCGCAATTATCTTCTGATTGCAGAATACCTCTGTGCGCAGCGGAGTGCGTGCCGGGCCGATTACGAGAGCGGCGGATTCCGCTCGGCCGTGGCAAGTGACACATTCTCGCCGGGGAACAGCTGGCGGCGAATCTCTCTCTCTCGGAGTATCACCGGCCGCGCGCGTTCATCGACGCGCGTCAACGACCTCGGGGGCCCCCGGTCCGCGATCCCGTAAAGGGAGCTTCCGTCGAGTGCGGTGTGCGCGAGATCGCGCGACGCGACGCACGGCTATATTCGCGGTTCGCGAGTCGAGCGCGAAGGAACCGGCCACGCGCTCTCGAAGGAACCGCGGTGTGTGTGTGCGCGCGCACGCGCGTGACCCTGGACAGGCGTGAAAGTGACACTTGGTGCGAGCACAAGCCGGGTGAGTAAACATTTCCTGGAAGTAGCGGTTCCCGACGGGGCTCACGCTCGCGCCGCGAGGAACGGAACCGGTGCCGGCGCGAGGAAGCGAGGAACGGAAGCGGGAGAAGAAAACCAGGTGAGAGAGAGAGAGATAGAGAGATAGAGAAAGAGTGAGAGAGGAAGAAGGAGAGGGCGATGCCGTGCCTCGGCTCCGATCGCGGTTAATTCGCACGTGTCGCGATGTCGGGTGGCACGGCGGGCGGCGGCGTCCGCGGCACCGGCGCCGAGTGCAGGAAGTTCGCGCCGAACATATTCAACAAGAGCAAGTGCAGCAGCTGCTTCAAGCAGAAGGAGGAGCACAGCGCGGAGGCTCTGGAATGCAACAGGGTGAGTTTTGCTTGATGGACTCTTTTCATCTCGCGTTCCCCCCCCCCCCCCCCCCCCCGCCCTCGTGAGATCCTCTTCCTCGATCTTTTCGGCTCCTCCTCGTTCGCTACCCGCGCGCTCCTGCCCCTTCTCTTTTTCTCCCGCTTACATAACTATACACGTAATTATAGTCATTGGATATTTTAGGCCGAAAGATTCGTTGAATTTGACGAACAAAGTTGAGAGCAAAATTCCGTGGCTTGAGAAGGAATGTTTAATAGGTACCTACTCGAAATACATGCACGTGTCATTAGCTTTGATAACGCTTTTCGTATCTAAAAAGAATTTTTTTAGTCTTTATTCTTTACTAAAAGTATTCTGATTCCTTGACTTTATTTGCAACAGAATTTAATAGATAGATTCAATAATTACCGTTTAACGTTTTCGTAAAACGTGGATTTTGACCTATTTTCACTTGCAATTTTTTATCAAGATTTATCTCGTGATATCGACTGCGTACATGAGGTATAAGATATTAATCTCAAATTATTTTTAAATATGTGTATTTTGTCCATGTACATGTATATTGCATGCTCTGCTATACGTGCTTTGATATATTTTTACTTGCAATTTTTTATCATGATTTATCTTGTGATATTGACTGCATACATGTGGTAATGAGATATTAATCTCAGATTATTTAATATGTGTATTTTGTCCATATACATTGTACATACATATATATTGTATGCTCTGCTATATGTGCTTTGATCTATTTTTATTCGCAATTTTTTATCAAGATTTATCTTGTGATATTGTCTGCATGCACATGAGATATTATTAATCTCAAATTATTTAATATACATATATATATCTTGTCTATACATATACGTACCTACCTATATGTTGTTTGCTCTGCTATACGTGCTGCTCGGCCCTTGCGTTAGAGAGAATTTGCGTTCTAAGACACGATAAATGCCCCTCTGTTTCTCTCCGTATCGCTCTTCCGATGTGATATCTCCCGGGTCTTCTTTCCCATCTCTCTTTTCCTCGTGCTCGTGCGCCTGACTCGTCTTTCCCTCCTTCTCGCTCACCCTCGAATTCCTTCCCGAGATCGAGGACGAGCGGAGAGAAGGAACGGAGGTCCTGCCGGTGTCAGGACGTCGACGTTATGTAAGATCTGTCGCGGTTGTCGTTCACAAATCGCCTCGCGAACCTAACGCACGTTTCGTTTGCCTGTCCTTCAAAACGACATCCGATCTTCCGGTTCGTTTGGCATCGCGACAGTCGCGGTTCATTAACTTTACCTAGCGCTGTCGCGCTGCACCTTTCTAGATCGATGTAGGTAAAAATGATAGTTTATTCGATCGCGACGTTACAGTGCCGCGAGCACGACTGTCGCGACTCAAATTATTACGTAATCTACGCCGCGGTATCGTGTATAAAGTTCGAAACGAACGAACGTTCCGGCATTGAATAGATACAATGAGATGGAGATTTCCGGCGAAATGACAATTGCAAAATTTCGCGTGAATTTGCATGTACGACGGCGACATACCGTTTGACAATTATGTTGAGAGTCATGCTGCTACGCGGTTGTTTGCCGCGTCGTACGCTTTTTTTTTTTTCGGAGCAATTTAATATTTAGACCTCGCTTTCGATCTCGCGTTTACTTCGCAAACCCGCGTTTTTTATGACCGTTAATCATACGCATATAACGAGCGACAATTACGCGGCAATTTAAGGGCACGTCTTAAGTAAGTGTATTATAAAATCGGGCGTGTTAAAAGAAATTGCTTGAGAGCAAAAGAAAATTTTGGAGCCGGCTTAACATCGTCGCATGTGAATTTAGTCTATACATATATAAAAGAATTAGTGATCTCTTTAACCATGTATATATGGATAAAGCTAATATTGAATCAAACATAATTTTAGAACGCTGAACTTTGTCATTATACGTATCTATTATTATCATTTATATCTAAAAATTAATTTTATTTGTCTACGACATTGAAATTCGAACTCGATAAAATCATATTGCTTTCGATTCTTATACTATCTAAAAATTTTTATACTTTTCTTAAGAAATATCTATTTAATAATAAAAATATGATAAAGAACGAATGCAACTTAAAAAATAAGTAAGTCCCTGTTGATTCTTGTACACCAAATATTAATTTATCGGAATGATATTGATGCAAATTAATTTTAATATAAACATAACATTTATTAAAATATATTGCATAAAAGGATTTATAATGATTGCACTGTATATTGCACCGAGATTATAACCGAGAGAGAACGAAAGTATATTAATATACGTAATAATATTACACACTTCGTAGCGACTTAAATATTTGATCTAGCTCTGTAGAATAAAGTAAAAATACTTAAAAGATGGTCTTGCTTCTTGAATTTGAGAGTGCGTGCGAGGTATCGCTGCGTCACGATCGAGAAATACAAATACATCTCCCGATGCGAGTGTACGTCAGAACGAGAAAGGAATCTTTATAGTTCTGCTTTTTTCGTCTCGTATAACTTTTATTTACGGCGGGATCTTCAGCGATCATTGAACGGGCTTGTGAAAATCATGGAAGAGAGAGATATAGAGAGAGAAGAAAGGAAATGTAATGAGAACATTAAAAATCAATTCGCGCTATACGGTATCGAGGATCGAGGATAGAAGGAGATCGTGATACCGCAATCGTTGTCACTTCGTAAATGCATATTTTTTTCCGTATGTGAAATCGCTTTTTTATACCCGGTCACTACTTTACCGTTTGTTTTAATGCTTCATTAATTGTCGAAGTTAATTGTGCTATCTTTTAACTAAAGTTATAATGACGCAACGGATTATCGTTTGCACAAAATTACGTTTTTAGTATCTTTTTATAATATAATATTCGATGTTTTTCCATTCTTATACGTCATTATCATATTGATAATCTTACACTTACAGTATGATTACATTAAAAAGAGGATAAATACTATTTGTATTTATTTTATTTTTATTATATAAATTAGTAATAATTTTTAACATATTTCGAGACAAGATTGAAGGATAGAGTGGCATAGTAAGGAGAATCTGAAGTTTTTTCGCTCATGTTCCCCGAAATTTTTCTATCTGATTGATTGATTTCCTATTCGATTGATTTGATTGATTTCTCAGTTGATTGATGTACGTGATTTTAACATATATGACTAAATCAAAGTTCAACCGTTATTCCGTCAACTCCGGTTTAATCTCGTGATGAATTATCATTCTTGCATATTTTGGAATAAAATTGGCAGATTAAATTTGTTCGCGCGCGCGTTCAGCGTTCGCCGATACACGGCAGTTTATCCCCGGGTCCTCGCGCCCGCGCCGCGCCGCGCCGTTGCGAAATTTCGGAATGTCGGCAGCCTTGTGACCTGTTCTCGGTGCATTCCAGCCATCTCTTCCTCCAGCACCCCTACCAGAGAGAGAGAGGAAGGCCCCCTCCGAGAGTTGTTGGCCTGTCGGCTTTCGCATGGATGCGGTATCTCTGTATATCGGTTTATTCTCCCCGTCTCGCTTCCCCCTTTCACGCGGGCTATCTCTCTCCGTCTCTCTCGCGCGTAACCGCAAAATAACGTATGCGTACGCGACGCAATATTTCTTTACCCGTTGCTCGTAGTACGGGTTTTTCCTGCGGTAAGCTGGTTTCGGTAACTGCATCGATAGATAGAGAGAAGGAGAGAAGGAAATCGACGGTAGATATTATATTGTTTTATTCGCTGTTTGAAAACCTGTAAAAATTACGTAAATCGGGGTCCGTGAGATTTCGTGTCTCAGCGGTAAAGAAGGTGGAAAAGAGGTGATTTTCATTCGTCTCTCAAGGAGATATTTCCTGGCGGACCTATCTCATTCGTATATCGTAAGATCTAATTTCAGCGGGCAATGCGAGAGAATATATACAATCGTACCGCACGATAGAAAATACGATTAACAAAAGAAATCGGTCTTATTACGCGTGTATGTACGTTCTTGTTCTTGACTAAAGAGACCCTTGGGCCATGCTCGCTCGTGACCGGCCATTATCGGCGTGCAACTTGGTATTTTCAGAGTCCGATTACTTCTTCGTGAGCGCCTTCGTAAGTGCCTTCGAGAAATAATTTCCTGGGGTGAGAGAGCTTGAGACGCGCGGTTGGGACGTACCTTAAATTTTGATCCGGTGAAACGATTCCGAGACGTCTTACGGTACCTCGGGCTTCCTTCTGGATCCTCTGGCTTTTGCCAGAATATCTTCACTTGCTATCAAGTTCCTGACTTGGCGAATACTCTTTTTTTTTATCTACTTTAACTTTTAATAATTTGATGTCTCAGACAAATTTTAATCAGAAAATATGTTATTATCTATTCTCAAGATTTTATGTCAATTCCGATAAATTTTTATTAATTTATACTCATGTAAAAGAAAAATGACGCAACGCATATTTAGGAAAGTATAGAGATAATTAATAATAATGTTGCATTTGGCCAGGTTAATACAGCCGGGTTAATCGCTGCACTTTGCGCGATCTTTGAACTTTGTACTCGAAAAATTGTTTCTTTACATAACAGCACAACTCTGTTTTCCAATTTAGTAACCCTGTGGCATTCGTGACTCGATCGACGCACGCACATGATACTTAATTAACAGCGGTTACGATCGAGGAGAAATTCCGGATTCCCCGATTGGATTGATGGCAATTAACGCGCGCTATTACACAACCGACATCGGCGTGTCGGTGGCGACTTTTTTCGTTCTTCCCTTTATCTGCTTTGTCTCGTTGATGAGATCTCGCCGCGGCGGTCGTACCAGCCAATATCTATCGCTCGAGCCGAGAGGAACCGATGCGGATTTAATAGCTCAGAATGGAATTTCACCTTCTAATGAAATCGGACGGCTGGCTGGTTGCTTTTAGCGATTAGCGTGCGGAGATAACACCTACGCCGGAGTCACGTGAAATGGAAAAACCATTAATTATCGTCAATCGAGTCACGAACGTTATCGCCGCGCACACGTTCGCATATGTTTTTTGCGCTGCCCAGCTATTGTATTCCGTGAAAATGATTGTACCACATTAAAGGGGATAAATATTCATCAATTATGGAAACGTGAAATAAAACTTTTGATACGTCAGAAGATAAGAACGGAACATGCGTATTTTGAAACGAGATATGAACTCTATATATTGCATTGGAGTAGTGGATCGTATGTGGAATGTTTACCATTAACATCTTTTTACCTTGTTTATTGCAAAACTTTATTACGAAAACTTCTTCTTCTTCATGCGACGTAAACAAGTAAAGGGGGTCACACGAATTAACCGGAATTAACATTCCAGTCGTGGCCGAGCTAGTTCTCGGTTTATTGTTCGTGCATTTTTACGCGTATAATCAGGTTTCCACTTTGGTCCGAGAGACCGAATTTTTTCCTCTCATGGGGAATAATTTTCGCTGCAAGGTTCTTTTTTTCGTGAATGGATAATTGGTAATTAAATGCAAAACCAAAAGCTCTCTTTGCTGTGTTTTAATTAATATTGTTAAGAGAATATTCTTTGATGGTGGTCTCTTAATTAGAGTCAAATAAAATATCAATGCTACACAGCTGATATGACCTTTAGGAAGACTTGGCCTTAAGCCTGGCTTAAGACGCCGAAGTCTGACTAAAAAAACAGGCAAAACGAATCTTTGAAATTGGAGGCTATTCATTTCAGTTTGTATGTGCGCGCAAGATCTGCGTGATTGTAATATAACGGTTACGCGAAAATGACCACTCTCGACGACGATTTATCCCCCGATGGACGAAGATAAACGCTATCAGTTGCATGCGCAGATATGAGATCTCGATATAATATCCAGCAGATTGTTGATGCAATCCGCGTTATCTTTATGTATTTATTTTTAGCATTTGAGCATCTCTCTCTCATTCCGTCCCTTAACTCTTAATAGATACTTAATTTTTCCAAATCGTTCAATTCTGCTGATTTTTTTCTACGATAAATTCCACGACAAATATTTATAAAATGATTGTGCATAAATGTAAATGTATTACGCGATTCACGCGATTGTTATTGAGAAGTCATAATTTCAAATGTACGACATTATAAATTGAGTAAGAGAGATATTCAGTGATTCGACACGACTCGAAACATTCCTCATGATATTTACGATTTCATGATTATATCTACGTACACGTACAATACGTACAGTACGAGATAGCACGGATATACTCGCGTGCTCGCTGAATATAAATTTCTTTTCAAAAGCGTCTGCTTTTGTCATGGCCAGAAATTATTAATACAAACGATGAAGATTTCCATCGTACTTGCTTCACAGAAAATACCGTCGTGTTATACAATGCCGAAAAGAAATTTTATTTATCAGTATATACAATAATCTCTTTTGATAATATCTATTTATTTTACGTACATAATTCTCTCTGCATATAAACGCGGTATGAGAAGCGTTTGTTTGTTTGATATTTTTTTTTTATTAACAATTTTTAGAATAAATGTGAAATCCCAAGTGTTTATTAGAGATTTTTTTAGTTTGCGACAGAATTTATCTGACACGTAGATCGGAATGAATGCCGAAAGACTTCCTGCGAGAGGTGACCGTTGAAATTTGTAAACGCGGAGATTTAAGCATGAAGTGCACGTTCTGCAAAGTGCGTTATCGTAATCGAGATGCATATTATAGGCTTGAATTGTTGCGCGTTACTCACGTAATAGTCGCCACTGCGAATTTATATGGTGTTAAAATCACACGGTTTCGGGCTTTGAAGTAGCATCGGTATGCAGTCGTCGCGCGGCCGTCGTCGCATGATAAGAATTTTTGGCTTGTTGAGAATTCTTTATTGAGAAAGTTATCTTGACGTAAAACTTTAATTTTAAACAGCAATTTTAAACGGCTAACATCAATTGTCTCGTACTTTATTTGTTTGTGAAACTTGTCTATTTCGGTCTGTTTTTTATGCTTTGTTTCAAACTTCTCTTTCTCTTTTTCTCTTCAGACTTTTTGAAGAATTTTAATGATACCTTTAATAACTAATTTAATTGTTCTTTTACACAATTTATATTAAAATTTACGTCTTTTATTAATAATGGCAATATATTATTATATGTCTAATTGTAAATTTAATAATGAATGGCTTTCTAGTTAATGTGTATTAAGTGCCTAGAAAATTAATGTTATAATGTTATACATTAAAATAGTTAGGAAAATGTGCGCGCATAAATATCTATTGGCATTCTATCATAAAAAGAGAATTGTAGAGTTCTGCATACATTCCAATTTTAAAGGTCGATATTTTTTACGGTTTTACGATTGTATTCGCGGTACACGCATCGACTATTTCGTAGTTTATTCTGGCCTTGCGTGCCGGTTGGTCGAAACTTCATCCGTTCCACATGCATAACCTGCCTATTGTTAGCATATTTAGTTGGCTCACGACGACGTAAGCTATGAGCGAAGTACTGTTATGTCCTGTGGTATATGTATGACGTATCGCTCGGTCGATCTCGATATTTGTTTCTCGCCTTCGGAACTGTGCGCCTCTACTGAGGACCGCCATTTAAATTACAAACGGAAACACCGTGGCGGCGATAAAGCGAATATCTCTATGTACGCAGCTCGTTTTACATCGGGATGGAAGGGCGCGATAAATCGCTATTACTTAGGCATAAGCTGCTCCGCCTCCATCACTCTCTTCTTTCTGTCAAGCTGCGTTCACTCGCTACGTTCTCTTTGACAAATATTGGTGCGCATGTACCGTAACACGATAGCACGTATTTCCATTTTAATAATAATAGTAAAATAAATACCAGATTAATGACACACAAAGCATTAAAGCATTTGATAAAATTTAATATAGGAATGAACTTCGGTGTGCGGATTTTTCTGATAAATTGACTTTGTTCAATGATCGCGGGTTTATTTGACGTCGGGTATTTTCGTCTAATCTATCTAAATTTGTATGTTTCGTTAGCAAAACGCGTATATAAATCAGTATTATAAGATCGAAATTGACGACGTCGTCATAAATAGTAAATAAAAAGAGATTACGACGATGAGATTGCGACATTGATTTTATGATAATGTTTATCCTCCTTTTCAAAGCAAAGATAATCTCGTGATAGTGATTCCGATCGACGACGAACCGAAAGTGACCATCGCCATTCTTAACATGTTGTTGTAAAAAGGCAGAATGTTGCAAAGATGGGTAACCAGTTGTAACGGTATACGATATGTACAGCAGAAAAGGCGCGCGCGCGCGCGCGCGACAGAGAAAGAGAGAAAGAAAAAGAGAGAGCCTGTCGCGATGACGCTAAATGAAATTGCCTGTAGATTGTTCCTAGTGAATGGAGGCACTGGAGGCAGTGACGATGAGGTGGGCCGCTGCCTTACGGTGCATTCATCCTCGATCGGATAGCCCCCGGCCGATTAATCGAGTTCGGTACGGGAAAGAGAGAGAAAGAGAATGAGAGAGAGAGAGGCGTATTCTCCTTCTTTCCGTCGAATCGGAGCTTTTTCCTCGCGCAACCTTCGCCGGCTTCGTCCATAGAAGCCGTTGTACGCGCTCTACCTTTATAAGGGCTTCATTGAAAACTTGGACGCGCGGGATCAACCGTCCGGGATTGACGCGATCTTACGCGTTAAGTTTTTTTTTTTTTTACTGATTGCTGGAAAAGACCTATTGTTAATGTTTCGTCGGAAATAATTTTGTGATCGCAGAAGCTTTCTCTAAGAATTAAAATGCGTGCCTTTTGATAGCCTGGCATTTATTTAATGCCAAGTATAAATCGAGAAGTAAACGAAAGACATCGCTTTAAAGGGATCGAAGCAAGCCATCCTTTTTAGTTTCAACTGTAATTCTCTGTCTCTCCGTAATCTGTACTAAATCTGTATTTATAATTGGGAGGGCTGCTTCTGAGACACCGTGTATATTTAATAAGCGTGCTGTAAACAATTACTCTGAGATCTCACCGGCGTAATCACCTGTCAGGACGTAAGAAAAATGCGCCACTATCGTCGACGAGACTACGTCGGGTATCATTAATTTCAATGAGCGATAAAGCCTTCGCCGCTCTTATTGAGCTCCGTTCGAGCGTTATCGCGCTTGAAAGCCACCCATATTCGCTCGTAGACCATTTAACCAGAGGTTGATGAATCGAATCCAATTTCATCGGCCGCTTCCAAATGTCCAAGAAATATAAGAGATACAATTATGAAACCTATCTATCAAGTTTTTGTTGTATCTTTTCGCGTTTCGATATTCAATTTCTGACGAAAATCTTGAAGTCTTATAGTTACATGCTAACAATTCTGACGTATTTGCCGTTTTAACTAAATATTTAAAACGTATCTCCTAACAGCATTTTTCTTACGAAATCTTCTAATTGTTTCCTAATTGGAATATCGTGAGTGTTTATATGTTTGCTAAACTTTCAAAAAATTTGACACATTTTCTCTATCATCTTTCTTTCGCGAATTCGAAATCAAGAAAGAAAGAGGCGTACGTCGTTTCTCTACGAGTTCTTGAAAGTTCCGAGAAAATCTGTGTATCTACTTGAATGAGCGATCTCCGCCGCGCCGGTCGGACTTTACATTTACGGAGTTTCTCTTATAACGAGAAATTCTCGTTCTCGGTAGCGCGCGATTTCCGCGTATCTACGTCTTCGCGGAGTATCGGTATAGGTAGCAGGGGATACTCACCTGACCGTCTCTTTTGCCCGGAGAGATGGGTCTCTTCTTGCTCCACCCGAGAAATCTTGTCTATGATTCCCGGCCCCGACCCGGGATATCCTTTTCTCAAATTACAGACCCCATACGGTCGATACTCGATCGTTTTTCCGCAGCAGCGGCCGCGGGGATCGCCATCGTAGATTAGAAGAGATATCATGCGCGTTTGCGTTACGAGAGGAAACGAGAAAGCGGCCGCAAAGAGAACTCTTTCGAGTGCTCTTTGTGGACGCCACACAGTGACATCAAATTAACTTCTAACTTTCTATCTCGCGTTGTCTCGTTGCCGATGTCACGACGATTGCGCGGTGATCTTTCGAGCGGTTCATTTTGAAAAGTATGCCGCACTTTCCCGCAATTTGTATAAACGATAAAAATCGCGTTTCGATCCGTTGTTCAATCCGCGATGTAATCAGCGTATAATTGAAATAATTTTTATACCCATAAACAGTTTCCTTATGAATTTATTTTCATGTAAATCGAAAGCTACAATATTAAGTATTAAAACATTAACACAATAATCTTTATTTGGCGAATATGATATACATTTAGTAAATTTAATGTTTTATTAATTATTGTGTTGTTATACTTTTATTAATTACAAGTTAATGTATAGCACAATGCGTGATAAACTTCACGTAAAAATTAAGAAATACTTTGAGAATATTTAGTTTGGAAAGTTCATTCTTTTTTCACACATAAATACACGTACAGGCACCTTGTCTCATCAGTTTCCGCTCGCGATCCTCTCGCGCGGCGGTGATATGCGTTGCGCAACGTATAGAAAAAGCATTAGAAGAGACAAAAACTTAATACTCTTCGTCATCCATCTTTTCGACGAGGCTTATAAACGAACGTCTCGCGTTCAGGATCGCGCGCTAAGGCATCCTTTAGAGAGGAGGGAAGCTGGGATGATGGATGGTGGGGCCGTGAACAAAATGAAACGGCCGGAGCGAGCTGTTTGCCGCTCTTCGGGCGACATCCTCTTCGGGATCAGCGTGATATTTTGTCTTCACTCTTCTTTTTCGCGTCGTCGTCACCACCACAACCACCACCACTATCAACTATTTATCCACTCTCAACGTTCGTCCTCGTGCTGACCACCTCGTGCAATTAGCCTCACGGCCACGGCAAGGACATCCACTTCGTGATAGGCTAAACACAAGTCGGCTGCTCTATGAGATACTGCCTATTGATCTGAGAGAGGGTCCCAGCCGGGGTGCCCGTGCCCCGTTGAAATCGAACGGATAATTTGCGATCGTTATGACTGAGCGACCATTAGGTCGCTGTCACACCACGTTTTCGTTTCGGCAGGCGAGATTCTATTTCGGCATTGAGTAGTTTGATAATCTCTAATCTAGTTTGTCCCTATATATAGTTAGAGTAAGATTAGGTATTTGATCAGGCTGTTTCGAAATATATATATATATATGCTTTCTACCTTCTTCTCTTTCTTTCTATCAGTTTTTAAAATAACGCTCCGCGTACTTTAATTTCATTCGCTGCGAAATTCTGCAATCCAGTTATAATATACCTCTATTCAATTATAAGTCTCGATAATTAGTCTATTCAATGCTAATTAGTCCCGATCTTATAACGTATTGTCTCTAGTCCGCATTATATTTAATGGACGCTCTCTACAGTCCGGATAATTTCTTGCGTTTCTTTACAATTGATGTAACAGCCGCGGGCTGCCTCGTATAATCGCATGTTTATGCCTAGCACGATTGGATAACTCATCTCATCAGGTAGGAGTTGCCGCAACTGTGTATGCATGAAGCGCCGTGTATGCGAATGCCGATTTATAAGTCGATCAAGTTCGATGCGGTGCGGTGCGCGGAGGATGATTATCTGCAATCGAGTCGGCATAACATACTGCCAGATCTTGTTCTCTCGGTGCTTCGCTTCGTCCTCTCTCTCTCTCGCTCCTTCGTCGCGATACGTCATAACAACGATATATCGTCACGATATTTTGCGCTTGCATTTTAAATGTTCATACAGCATCTAAAATTACAACTTGTTGTTGCTATATTTTCACTAAAATTTTGCTGAGATATTCTTTGTAGGAAAATTGATCTTCAATTGCGGAAATCTTATATCATTTTAAAAGTACGATCTGACTTAATTCAGTCTTTGACAATTTTTGCATAATTACCTAATTTTTTCTAACTCTCGTATTCTTTGTAGTTATCTATTACAGTCGATCTGAAAGTCGAAGTCTCGATATCGCGTCCATGTCCGACCTCTCGTATACCGCGATCCCTCCGCGTCTTCGACCTCGTTCCTAAGGCTTCCTCGTCCGTCGTCGCGGACCCGGGGGAGACCCGACTTGACGATAGGTCACTCCGCGAAGATTGTAAAAGCCCCGCGTGTATGTTCCACCGGGCGTATCCCTCTCACGGCAGGTCTCAGATCTTATCTGACCTTGCCGTTGGTGCATAAGCGATTTATAAATAATGTATGGACCGTTTATTTATACGGGCGTGCGCGCACACACGCGGTGCGTAGTCCTGTCGGCCAAGTGGGCCGTGGAAGGAGCGTAGGAATAAAAAGGAGTGGGCAGGAGGGAGAAAGGAGGATGGTGGAGGCGTACTCGGTGGTATAACCGATATTTTTCGTATCGATACCTCGCCATTCATTCGGACGATCTCTCTCTCTCTCTCTCCTTCTCTCCTCTTTTCCGCTCTCCGTTGACGTGCACGGCCGATCATCGTTTTCTCGCGCGACAATATCAGACGGCGCGTCGCTGCTTCCCGTGTACCGTAATGCAGGCAAGAAAGCGCACGGCTCCGGGATTTTGTTGCTCTCCGTTTTATGATGCGACCGACGCGACCGAAATTGTCAACGAAGCGCTTGACGATCGAGCTCGTCATTGTCCTGCTATATAACTGCGAAAAGAAGTAAGAAAGCAGATACCGAGAAACGAAAGAGCCCGTCTGTTTTGACCTCTTGGAACAGGTCCGAAAGAACTCGCAGATTTGTCGTTCGATGTTCTGACAAGCGAAAGAATAGATAGAATATGTTTTTTTTTTTGTAGTTTTTGTCAACAATAATGAAAGCTTTCGAAAGCTTTTTAAAAATTTATTATAAGCAAGATTGTTTCATATAGCTGTAACAAAACTGTTTTAAAATCTATATATAATTTAGATTATAATAAATAATTAATTTTGCTGGATCTAAGCATACGCTAAAGCAATAGAAGAACGACCAATATTACGAGCAATAATAGGTTCTTATTTAAAAATGTATAAAAGTTTACAATAGCATCGCAATCGCAATATAATGTTTACGTTTCGGCCTTACTTTGCCTTCTTCAGAACAACAATGTCTGTTACATTTAAATAAAGAATAGCATCTTGCGATGCTATTGTAAACTTTTATACATTTTTAAATAAGAACCTATTATTGCTCGTAATATTGGTCGTTCCTCTATTGTTTTAGCGTATAATTTAGATTGTTTTTGATCTTTTCAAATATATTATTAGCGAGAAAAAATTTTGTTTGCGCGTAAGACATTATATATATCTACTTAAATTATTTTAATCGTACGGTTTCTATTGGTATTTTTGTGATAACACAAATAATTTTTCTATTAATTTTTGCATAAAATAGCGATTTATTTTTTCGCGATTTGTGTAAGATAATTAACAATTCTTAATCGTGCAAGTTAATAGAAATACAAATAATGTGCGTACGTACGATGCTATAAAACTTATTTATTAGCATGGGTCGTGGGATATAATTAAAAACGGAGCGCGATGTAGATTGAACGGTGTTGAAGTGTAAGACCGAGATATAGATTTCTTGTGGATATCTCGATGACACAGACGATTTTTCTTAAAAGTCGGATAAAAAGCGTCCGTTTGATGAGAAACGGTTTTCAATTCTTCAGCACTTCGATCCCGTTTGGTGTTCGATACGCACGGCGCCGTTTTTAAATTAATTTAAATCATTGAAAAGGAAAAGAAGAAAATTGTACAGATTTTATATTCATAAAAAATTAACAAATAACATGACATAGAATATCGTTTATAAAAGATGATTATTTTGTATTTTCTTCATAAATGGAGCTATTTTATATAAAAATTACATAAATTAATTATCATTATTGTACAAAGAAAAAGATTGTGCAATACTTTGTTGGATTAATCTAGACATTAAATAGAGAACTTCCTAATACGAAAATTTAGATTTAGATAATTAAAGTTTCCTTATATTATAAACAATCAAAATTGGCTAATGAATTTGCCATTTTATACGTATGTATAACGTGAATATTAATTTATACAGGTATACTTTTTCGAAAAGAAGGTAAATTTTATTATCTGAATTAAAACGTCAGATTTAACTTGCAGTAATAGACCGTTTGAGAAAAAGTAACTTGATACGCGAAGAATAGATTTCAAATTTCATTCATTTTGATACATTAAATATTTCGTGGAAGAACTGGCTGGCGCGTGGCGCGTACGTTGTTTTTTGCGCGGCGTACGGCACGTTGTGTTTACACAAGGTCGCCGGGCTATCATTTGTACAGTGAGACTCGACCCGGCAAGCAGCGCTCGGCTGCTCCGTGTATCGTCGCATTACCTCTTGAGACGCGATCGTGGCAAGTGGCTGAGAGATGTTCACGTGGTTATTCGCTACAATTAGCGAGTATATTAGCCTACGTAATTAATTAACCCCCGCGATTAACGACTCGTCGAGGTGAAGTAACCGAAACCCGTGATACGTTGATCGTTAATGATCCTTGTAATGCATCATCTCACGGGATTTACGCATTCGTGATGAACCGCGCGTGTAACAGTAACCTCCGATTGTATATTTTTAAACGGGCCCGTCATGTTCTAATTAATCATTAACTCGGTTTGATTCGCATCGTATATAATTGCATCGCACAACACGGTATTAGGATGAAGTATTTGAGCAATTAGTGTGCGCGTAAATTGCGATTGTATAACCGTATTTTCGCGAGTGAACGTTACGCGAGTGCTCCATGAAGAAAGAACGGAAAAATAAGAAAGGAGGAGGAAGGGAGACCGGATAACGGCAAAATAACTACAGGAGAAATAATATTTTATTGTTAGTCAGAGGTAATGAATCTATCAAATACATAAGATCTAATACATGCATGGTTGCAAATATATATAGAAAATATATATAGAAAACATATACACCAAAATATATATATATATATAATATATAATTATTATATAAATATATAATTATTAATTTTAAATAAAAACTTGTTTTTTTTTAAATTTGACGTATAATGGAAAAATTTCTTACTGAAGAAGTTAAAAAGATAATATGCTATTAGTATATAAACATGCGTTTGGAGGATCAACTTTACCTATCAAGTTTGCTATGATAAGCTATAGTATTTAAGAAGTTATTCCCACGTTCCCTTTTACCGCCGTCGTCACTGATCTTCGCGTGTGTAACGATCCCTAATTCTAATCCTTTCGAGAGCCAAGTTGATAATCTCTCCGGGTCCGAGCTGCTTTAAACATGGTCAAACGCACGGGGGTCGCGTGGGAGCCGTGGACTTTCCACCTGTCCCCGATCTTATCTCGGCCCGACGGTGATGTCGGCGCATAGCGTACACGCGCAAACCTCCCGATGCACGTGCATCGCTAAGAATGGCCGCGCGATGCATACCTTAAAGCGCACCGTGCACCGACTGTCACGATCGACCTCGAAAATCGTCCCATTTTGACATTGTGTATTGTGCCTTCGATAAGAATCGTAAAACAGAAAGTTTCGTTTTTAATCTCGGCAATCTCGATGAGTTCTACTAATTTAATTAATCGCCAATTAATTTAAAACAGTGCACGTTTAATTTACTTCATCTCAGAGCTTTCCTTTTTACTCTCGCGCAGCAAATATTCATTTTTGCGTTCTCCTTTCTCAAAACCTTGTATAATTAACATTTATTATTCAGTGATAAGTATGCGTAACTCATCGTTAAATTATAACACTAAATTATACGCACCTATATAATTATAGGAGGTTTTGTTCTACGAAAAGAGTTTTGTTTCCTGTCAGTTAAGCGTCGTTTGAAATCTGATTTACGCTCTCTTCAGAAAGTTAATTCTAGAAACGCGATTTCACGTGCGCACACACGTATCCTCAGCTAAACGTTTCTACGGAGAAAAATCTGTAAATAGTTTCACAGTTATAGAGTTACGAGTGTTAGTTTCGCGGGCGCTGCATTTCATTTCCGTGTGATTTACGGGGCACGGGCTCCACGTTGGACGCGGTCGTAACGCGATTGTGTTATGCGGAACTTTCCACCTGCTCGCGGGATGTTATCTCACGTGGTGAAACGTGAGCGGCACGTATGCACGTGTGGGGCTCTCGCGATCGGTGTGCATCCGATGGCGCGAGGATGGAGGGCGCGCATGTGCGCAAGATTAATTAATATCGCAATATCGCCCCGCCGCGGCCGTCGCGTCGCTGGTCGCCGCCGCCACCACCGTGCGAATGACAAATTGGAGAAAGCGAGCAGCCCGGAGAGTATTGCCGCGGTCCCATCGGGCAGGCACGTCATCGTGATAAAGGTAGCGTAAGAAGATTATGCCCCGTCGGAACCTTGAGTGCGTGTCTGTTACGAGGTCGATGTCTTTTCTCCTCGTTCGATCCCAAAGAACCTGAAAGTCCACTTCGATCGCCGACCAAGTGAAAAACTTTGACTCGTGTGGTCTTCCGTGCAGGCCACTCTGTTGTAATGAAAAAATACTACGGTTCTTCTTTGTTCGAATCGCTCGATGTTAAAATGCATTTATGTAAAACTGGGAGACTTTAGGAAAACTTGAAAGAATTTAAAAATATAAAATTTATTTTATGAAGTCGACAATTAAATTATGATATCAAAAATGTCTTTAAAGTTTTATTCTTCTGCCTCTGTCTACAGTTTTAATTCTGAGAAGGTATAAATAATCGTCTGAAATAAAACCAAAAGCTAACCGATGTTAGTGAAACTATAATAATCAGCTTTGCATAGTTCGAAATTTTCATATAACCAATTTTACAGATAATATCTGGTATCTCATATAGTGATTGGCCGAGTCAGATACGATCGGTAAATACGGGTTACCGTATCTTCTTTGCGATGCAGGAGAGACACGCAATGCGTTCGCCTACCTCACGCGTTCCCACGTGATTTGACGCACACGCATATTGTGTAACGCGAGCGGGAATCTAGTTTCTTCTTTTCTTCCACGTGACACCTGATTGTCACGATCGTTGTTTGCACAATCGGAGTCGTGTAGGCACGTTGTCGAATGAAAATTGATCATGCGATTCTTTTTCTTTTTTTTGTGTACGATAGAGAAACACACTACGCGTATCTCTTCGTGGAGCAGTGAACGTTTTATTGGCTAGTGTGATTTAAATAGATTCGCTATAAGTTCAGATACACTTTGCAAAACTTCGATCGTAATTAATTATCGCAGTGGATTAAACATTACTTAATCTTTCTTCATGTTTTAGAAAACTTCTTGAGATGTAAATTATATTTTTAAAAATGATATAATCAAGATTATTGATTATGTTCTATTATGTGCAGAGATATTCGCTTGAATTTGTCAATTTAAATTTAAACCGCTATATTTACGGCTTTTTCACTAAAATTTATTTATTGTTTCTCTACATAAATATCGGTGCAAATTAAAAAATTTAATTAAAACTTAGCAAATGTTTTTACGTATAGAAACGTCGAGTCACAAAAGAAAGCAACAAAAATGCGGCGCGATGGGTAATCCTTCGAGATGGGATCGATTATTTTGCGGACGAAAGCAATAAAGAGGGAGCCCAATCTAAACGCACTAGACACGATTTTAGCAACGAACAGAAAATTGTAGGCGGTTGCGCTATACAGGAAACTGCCGAGTAAACGGTTCTCAGGCTTCGCGAGGGCACTTCCTGCTCCACTTCATCGCTCTGCGACTTAAATGGAGACAAGAGAAAGGCGTGGAGATTTCTTCGGAAATTATTAAGACCAGCTCTTGCAAGCGACCGATGTAGCCCTCTTATCTCGGCCCGCGAGAACGACTTCCGACCGAAAGCGAGAGCGATTATCTCCGTTATAACAATTGTTCGGTGCCAAATATCGTCCTGGAATCGTTTGTAATTGCCCATCGCGAGAGTTTCTTACAAACGCTTTTCGTAATCTGTTAATCATACAAATTAACCCTAAATCTGGGACGCCGATTTATTAGATTCAATGATAATTTTGAAGCCATTTACTTAAACCATAAATATTTATTTTTTTCTGTAAACTATATAAAGTAATTTTTATTGATAGATTAATAAGTAAATTATAAGACAAGTAAACTCTCTATTATCATACATTTTTCAACTAAAAATATCAATTTAGGTACATTTATTTTGCAAACGTCATTTTGTGAGCAAGAGGGCCATCTTATTTAATAAGCGGCGCAGAATGCGATGGCATCTTTGTTGCTTTCACGCTACCGTTAATGCCGCATAAATTCGCGTGGCAATCTTATCGCGGCCGCTTTACGGAGCAACGATACCGGAAAGGCTCTGAATGAAACGTGTTCACGTGACCGACATATCCCTTTCACATTTCAAGTTGTAGCCCGTCCGCGCGCGAAAATCATCTTTGTATCACGGACCGGTATCGTAACGAATGCCTGCAGGCCGTCACCTGTCGCTGATAAATTAAGAAAGATGAGCGGCTCGCTGATAATTGCGGCGAGCCTCACGACCGAAACCGTGGATCGTAAAAAACGCCTTTCGTCTCTCTTTCAATCGTTCTTTTTTCTTTCTTCTCAACAACATTCGTCGAACCGTTTACCTTTACGTGCACTTTTACGACGACTACGGCACGCATTGATGCAACACGCCCACGTTACTTCCTTGTCGCTGATTGCAATTGCGTAATCGAGTTGCGTTTCGAGTGCCGACTTTTGCCGCCGCGACGAATTAGCCCGCGCAGAAACGATCGCGTAAATTAGCGACTGTCTGACTTTTATTAGCTCCCGCGGCTGTCGTCGAGGTGTTTGCGATGAACGCGAGGTGTTATGAGAGCAAATTGAGACTAGAGATATTCATTAGATACCTTAATGAACGATACCGCGGCAAACTCTTATGGGCGACGTTATTACCACGAGTTTCTTTTTTGTTCGCGAAATTGTGTAACGTCATATTCGCGAAGATAACGAAGCTCGGAGGGCGGAGTCGCGGTACGTTCTACGTTGTAGAAAATTTATGGAAATATAAATTTTGATGGTAATAGAACTAGTTCTCAAGTTTTCAAGGCTTTGATTTTTCCGATGAAAATGAAAGGATATAACTTAGTTCTCGTTTAAAATTATTGTTGCACATTACCCATTTGCTATTTTTTCAATTTGTTTTCTTTCGTCATGCTTGCATATATTCTCTTTCATTCTTTACAATTTCTATTATAATATATATAATCAACCAGCAAATGTCTTTTTGGTGCTTGAGAGCGTTTATCGTCAATTACTGTTCATTCATGTTTATAGTTACCTTACGTAATATAATGACTCTATACAATGAAATAGTATTTTAGCAGTCATGCAGCGAAATATGACAGGCAAAGTTCAGCGCGTATAAGAATTGATTGCTGTGTTGCGCCATGCGGACAGTAGTCTAATCGTTGTGATTGCGGTCATGAAGCACGTAGGTCCAGCTCGCAATCGTTTAAATAAGCTCTACAATTCAGGCAGAACCAATCGCGAAACTAGTCATCGTTTCACAAGCGATTGCCTCCGTTTACCTACCTCGTACCGCCGCGTCGGCGCCGGCTGTCCCTCGTCGATCTCTGTCCGTTACCCCTTTCCCTTCCGGTTTATTTGCTTCCTCATAGCTGGGATTACGTCCCGAGACAAACGGCCGCCGTTTATCGTCGCCGTTATTTGCGTTCGACACCGCGATCGACTACCGCTCACGATCCCAGCGGACTGTGAACGATGACGGTAATTAGCGATCATTTTCTTCGACGTGGTTTCAATCGTCGCGCGTTTCTCCATTCCAGTTCTGGTTACGTTCGCTCTTCGTCGTCCCGAACGAACTTGCTCCTACATCTTTCGCGTAATAATGAAAAAACCCCATAATTTACATAATCTTAATTTATTGAAAATATACATAGATCTAAGACATTAAATAAAAGCTTTACTTATATATATGTGAGATATCTTGTATAATACATTAGCAAGTAGCAGATGCCTCGTGTTCGCGCTCTTATCACTCGACTTTTAATCGGTAACAACGTCGTTCGAGTCCGCTCCCCCGCGGGCGAGAATTATATCGGAACGATCGATCGAACGATCGGCGCCTGGATACGAGTAGGATTAGGCAATAACGTACAATAATAACGGTGCGAATGGACATTAAATCGAGACTCCCGCTGGCCGCGCTAATTGCGTCGTGAATTTTCCCGGTTTATCGGCGTGTATTCGACGTTATCGAGTCGTGCTGCCGGTCCCCGCGGGCGGCGATGCGTTTTCCCCGTTTTCTATCTTTACCTGCATCTTCCGATGCGACCGCGGTAGATACGAGCGCATCCATGGCACGAATGTGCATCTCGCTAGTTCCCCCCAGCGGCGTACCTGTGGAATAGTAATAGAAGTTAAGCGATTCTCCAGCTGTATGCCGCTCGCGCTATCTACAAAAACGAGCCGCGCGCAATGAATGTAAAACGAGAAGTTTGTTTTACGCCATTTTCTCTTTCTCCTCCTAGTCGTTCCACCGACGATAGATCGTAAAAGGAATAGCAGCAAGTTGATCAAACTAGACGTAAAAAACCTGGTTGCTTTCTTTTCTTGGAATTATCGAGATCTCGAGGTGTCTCTTTCACTTTTTAAGGATGTTCGGGCATTATGACTAAAATGATGAAAACTCTTTGAATCCAAATTAATTCTGTAGATTTTATCATAAAAAAAATTCTGTCAAAGTTTCAGGCTGTTTAGGAAGCTTGTCGTTGAGAAATTAAATAATAAAATCATACGTAGTCTAAGGGCAAATGAGGAAAAATTGTTACATCTCAGTGTAAAATGATGAAAAAAATATAAAATGTTGCAAGCAGAACGAGTAAGACTATATAATTATCCACACCAATTTTTAGCTTCATTAGGAGACTCGGTTTCTTTTTATTTAATAATGTTTCCGAAAAATTTCTCGGTTTGGTTAGGTTAGCCGAAAAGTACGCTCAATACATACTTACATACGCTCAATTACAGATGAGGAGACTATGAGATACACGCACACTATCGAAAATACCACGCAATGTTGTCAAATTCAAAAAGTGATTTAACTTTAGAAATTGATTGTACGTAAGCAATTTAACTTTTGACAGGGAAAATATACCTGTACCGCCCGAACATCCTTAAGTGATTTTACTCAATGTTAGGGAAATGGCCATAAATCCGTCGTTTAGCTTTTTACTTCTGTGATAAATGTGATTTATTCGAGAATTACTTATAGCAATTTATTTTACATTCACGTTTGTTTTTCGGAGAACTTTGATATTTTTGGCCAAAGGATAGAATAATTTAGAAAATTGTTTCTTCCCCCCCCCCTCTTCTTTCTTTTTCTTTGTGCATTGCCGAAAATAAATTTTTTTTATATTAATGCGAGAATTGATACATTTATTATTGCACATAAACAGATAAAATTTTAATAAATATGTATATAAAAAAATAATGACAAATCTTTTCATTATTGTGTCATTCTTATTGTAAAAAACATTAGAAATAACACAGATCTTGCCCTAGTATAGGTACCTATTCGTGAAAATATTCTTGGCGCCGCTCATGTCATCGCTTAATAATGTAGGAAGAAATATTCGTGAAAAATATTCTCGGGATGATTCAGTCAGTCCGCGTGGATTGGAATGTTCAGGACTGAATTTTAAGTATCGTGACTTGAGAGCGCATCGTTGACAATCGTCGTCGACGGAATACGGAATCCCCGTGCGCCCGGCGTTCTATAAATACGTCTCTTACTGCCAAGATGGCAGACGAAAGACATCAAAATGAACATTACGGCGAGCGACGTGCGGCGCGCGACGTTGTGTTATAACCAAACGATCGCGATGGTTTTCTCAGTGCCAGTATAGAAAGCTACCAGATGTTCTGATTGTTTAACTATAGAGACTGGAGTTTTAAGCAAACAAGTAATAGATCTTTCTCTTTAAAAAGAAATCAAGATCCTTAATTTTAGATTCTTAATTTAATTTAATTAGATTTAATCAATATATGTTTTAATTAAAAGTTGAATTATAGGCACTTAATGTTAAATGTTAAGCGGTTGTAAAATAAAATTATTTCCAATCTAATTTTTACAAGAAAAAAAATTTAAGTTTGTCAAAAAATATTAGAGTACCTACATATAATATAATAAGATAATTTCTATATTTTTTATCACCATAACTTTTTATTATTGGTTTTACCGTTTTAATTCTGTTTTTGTTACAAGATCATTAATCTAAAAGGAAAGATAAAATACATGTACATCGCCTCATTAATAATGCTCTGCCTTTATCTAACGATGAGATTGTTTCCACTTGATTTCTACTTAATACGAAAGAAAATGGACCATGAGTGACAATCGCTTTGGTTCAATTGACCAAAACGCAATAGATTATTCTAGTTGGCTTGCGAAACTAATCGCGCGCACACACAGTTTCGCATCATTGTTTTACAAACAAATATTGCAGGACGCGTTGCTCGCGAACAACTATTTCTCACGATCAGCGCTTTCTTCCTACAAGCAATGTAATATGGACATCGATACCGGATCGAATTTGTAATCGATACATCGGGTCCGCAGTATTTCTGCTTAAAATGATAGGTTGAGCAAACAAAAGTATACGACGCGGTTTATACGTCTATCATTCCTCATTAAACACGACAAATAATGGAATTATCCTGCGTGATATGCGTTATTTCTCACATGGTTGATTACCGCTATGCAAAGTGCAAAGTAGTAAAACGACGGTATACGAAAAATTGTATACGTCACTAACGCTAAGCATATTGTATATATCTCTTCGCCTCATATCTCTAATATCTATACATATAGATATCGATAAACAAATCTCGATTACAACAAGTGAAAATAAAAGAGTTTAGTATAATAATATAAGATAAATATTAGATATTAAGTAGTGTTTTTTTTTTTAAAGAAATCGAATTGAAAAGACCGAAGCGTTCATTTTTATCTTGATGAAATGAGAATGAATCTCTTTTACATAATATGACAGGCACTTTCTCAGTTCTTAGAGATAATAGGGCCCGGTTACGCTCTAGTTAGAAAAGATGCACGCACGCGGTATACACTATAACCATAGAAATATCCTCCTGGCTTATCTCCTCCGCGGATGAAGGAAGGGAGCGTGCCGAGCGGTGCCGAGAGAGAAATAACCTTTGAGTAATACGAGGTAGTAGGTTGCTGCGACGTGTCTGCGCAGCGAAGAGGATGACGAAGGGAGGGACCAGAAGAGAGAAGAGCGAGGATGGCAGATGATCACGAGGGGGGAAAGAGGAGGGTGACGAAGGGACTGGGGGAGGGCAAGGAGGCACGAGGAGGAGCCAGCGAGATAGAAGGCGTCCTTGATGGACAGGATGCCCCTGCCTGCTGGTTCATACCGTATAATCTTCTCTCTCATCTCATTCGGCTCCTTGTACGGGGTGTCGGGCAACGATTTGCACCCATGGCGCGTCGGGGGCAGCAGCGTGGGGCAGCATGTTACTGAAACCTCGCCTCGCGTACAGCAAACGATACCGAACAATTCGCCGCCGCTGTCTCATCAGCGATTTATCCCGTCCGTCCCGCCGGGCATTAAAACAGTGCGACGAGATCCCTACATACAGGATGCGTTGTAATTCGCGGTACAACCGAAAAGGGAATGACTTTCGTAAAAATATGTTGAAAGCGTAGGCTAAATTTTCTTTCTGCACGAGAGGTTTTGCTCTCGGAAAACTTGATTTTGTAGATTGGGAAAAAAATTAATAAGATCTTAAAGCTTAACGATTTTATATCACGATATAGTTTTATGCAGAGTCTAGAAGTAATTTAGAATTAAAATTGAATATAGAGAATATTTTTAAAAGAAAAAAGTAAATTTTACTATAAAATTCAACGATGCAAAAGAAGATATTTTACTGGTAAATTTCAGCTATTTTTAAGTGAAAAGTATTTATATTTTTTTCTCAAAGTGTCTATTTTTTCTAAATGCGTGTAAAAATGCACGTTTGATTATAATTTTTATCGCGTTTCTGAATAATAATTTATACACTTTGTTATATAAATATTTTCTTACTTACGGACGGTTCGCAAATTTTTTATCGTTTATCCCATCCTGTGTTGAAGCGGCCCGTTCTTAGTCTCGTCTACTACCTGCGCTTTTTACTTTTAACAAACGGGTTCTGATTACGGCGTCGTTACCGTTATTAATGTTGCCGACGAATCGCGCGTTACGAGAAATTCCAGTCGTAGATATTCAACGCGGACACGAAACCTGCTCTTTACGTTACGTAGGTATCGTAGAGTAATGAAATTTTATCAGCCACGCCCACGATTGGCGACCGCAGCGATTGCCTGCATCTGCATCTTCTATTGGGATAATCGGAGAAGGGTGGAGGGAGATTTGCCACTATTTATAGTCGTACAATGGTAAATAACGTTTCAGGCGAGCGGCTCGTATTATGACGAACAAACAACCCGAGCGATCGGTTCAGTCGATCGGTATTGCATAATCTTTCTCTATGCGAACGTATTCTCTAATCGGAAATAGAAATCGTTGAAGATCTACGCGGAATTTATCTTTCGTTATAATTTATTTTGTTTATAGTTATTTAATAATATAATATAAGCGTTTAATATAAAAACTTATTGGCGCAAAAAAGATATAATTTGTGGAAAACATATGCTGCTTTAATAATTTTATCACGAATTTAACAAACTAGATCCCGAAATACATTTTTGCGCACCGAGCACGTGTATACATGTAGATGCGTGCTAGTTGGCTTTGAGACCACGTATTAATTTAAAATGATGTAAAGAACGGTGGTGTGGCAGCAGGGCAGGTATAGGATCGCATAATCTGGTTCTGGCGATCGCGCTGCCGCGGTCGGTGATGGGTGATCGATCGTTACATTGCGTGCATAGGAATGATCTTGCTTCCTTCGATTTGCGATCTCACTCCGCTTCACTCGTGTCTTTCTGCGAGTCCCTATCTCAGTCCTATAACTAGACTGTAAGGTTTGAACGTATTCTTGTGGTAGTAAAATCATCTTTCGATATATCTCTTCTTTATTACATTCTACGCTATCAAGGATATAGGAGTGCAAGACATTTACCCGTCCAATAAAATGCAGTCGTGTAAAATTACGTTTAAATAAAAATAACTACGACATTAGTCAATATGTTATGATATTATTATTATTATACAAGGTGACGTGCGCACATAAAACCGGCTCTAAACGCAAAATACAGTTTTAAAGTTATATTTTGTATTTTCGCATATTGCATTCACGCGAAATAACATGTGCGAATATACTTCTCCGTTCAATTGAGGTATGACTCACGCAGCTAGCATACACAGACGTAGACAAAATAACGTAACTTTGAAACTGTATTTTGGGGTCGGTTTTATGTACCTCATTCTGTATATATTTAAATATTAAAAGAGTGTAGGTTAATGTGAAATTAATGTCCGAAAGAGAAAAAAAGTGTTTTTGGAGATAAAGAATATTTTTCTTCAAGAAAAACCAATTTATAGCACATTCTATTAAATATTTTTTTAAACACTACTTTTAAAATTTTACTTAGCTCCGTTCACAAGTTTATAATAAAAATAGGATATTTAACGAAATACGAATCTTTAGCAATTTTTTCGAAATAACCGAGCGATTTGAGAGAGCTCGCAGCGTTTCCGATCTTCGATTTTTAATGCTCGTAAAAATTATAGCTACGAGGTTGTTTTATAACGGGTAAATAGCGGCGTGAGCTGATTATGATCTTGCTAGCTACCAAGCAGCGGGATGCTGCGATCTTAGACTTCGCGGAGGAGCATGTCACTCGGATGTTCACGGCTGCCAAGGGCTATGGTTATCCTATCGTTGGCTACCACCCTTTCCTCTCCTTTAGCGCGCGGGCGCGCATCCGCGGAATACAGTACCGTGAATCAGCAGCCACCCTGGCTCTCGTAGATCGCGCCGATCGATAGATCCTTCGGCGCTCGGTAGCGCAGATCACTATAATATCGGTCCCGATCGCCGTATTCTGAGCAGGAGGGAGAGGGACGGATAGCCGCGCGAAGAGGCGGTTTGTGCCCTTAGGACGTAGCGAGCTCTATCTCGTTCTATCGCTCGATCCTGTCTAAGATTATCTGCGGATACTTGTCGAATAAAATACTCTAATCATCAGACGTGGAAGGGAAAAAGGGAGAGAGCCTACATTTCAATGGCAAAAGAAATGCGTGGTTCGTGAAATATATTTCAACACTCTTGAGTCTTATTGAATAATTCATAATACAGTTTTTATATTCTGATGACATAATTGAAGTGGACTAAATAATAATATAAGACATCGTATAATATGTATATAGGAAATGTTCTCTGTGAGATTTAAAATAAGTCCAGACAGGAATTACTTACTCTATTTATCGGAGGATAGTGTGCATATATTTTTAAAGAAAGTGTTCCCGCAGGGATGACTGATCCGCATAGTCATTTGGACTTAGCAAACCCACGGACCTGAGCTCAATACATTGATTACGTACATTTACACATTATATACACTCATATGTTATGATATGTAAATATGTTCTTGTGAATGATAGCGCAATAAACATGTGAAGAAATGTGAAAGGTATAACCCAATTTAAGAATAATAAGAAAAATAAGAATGATAATTAGTTCCATATACTATTTGATATACATGGAACAATTAAGATAGTGAAAATTGAAACTTATTTTTTTACTTATATTCCTTAATTAGAAGAATTACAATTAATATTTAAAAAATGAGTATTTCTCTTTCAGTATACACACGTGTTAATTTATAAACTATTCCATTTATCATTTTTAATGCGTGCTAACTGGTTAACGACGCGAATCACGTACCTTACTTGGAGGAAATACGCGTATAGTAAGTTACCATATAAATAGAAGTAGCGCGGACTCTGCCCGGCGATGTCGCCGGCTAATACCCGATCCATAAAACGGCCCATTTCGAGACGTTTACACTCTGCCATTTTCGCGCTCTAGTACTCTCTCGAAGATCTCTTTTGCGTTTCTCAATCGGCAATAAACAGTGGCGAAAAGCCAATCGAGGAACAAAGGGGACGTCGAAACGATCGACGGCAGGCCGTACCGCTCGCGAGATATACGCCGGATAGGCGCTATTGTCGTGGGAGTTTTTTTTTTTCAACCACGGAATATGCGGTCGTTTATCGCGCCGTTGCATCGAGGAGGCATCGCTCGTAACGTCGTCGAGAAGATTAGGTAGGAGGTCGTAGAGGCTACAACCTCTTAAATGAGATTACGTTTCTTAGACGCGTAGCCTCTTAGGGCACCCACGCTTCGCGCGAGGGAGATCGATCAAAGACCCTTCAAGTGCCAGATAAGCTAAAGCGTCGTCGGAACTTGTAAGATTGTAAAGAAGGTGTTTCCGGGTTGTCTCGAGACTCTTAAGTAGCTTAGCCAAAGTCGTAGAATACCGTATATTAATCAGTCCTATCGAAATGGTCTCTTTGTAAATGACGAATAATTAACCATGTTGATTCTTGATTTCTTATCTGGTAGGGATAGAACCGAAACACACACACACACACCACACACACACACTGAAAAGAAATTATTTTTCCACACTATATATGCTTATACGATTATCGATTAATGTAGATTATTAAATGTGACTTTTAATTAAGATAATTTAAAATATGTTAAACTGCATTTGTATAATTTCTTCTAAATATCTAAATATTATTTTGCTGATTCTTGAAATAGAAACAGAAACTGATTAAAAATACTTGAAATGAGAGACAGTACTATAACATAAAACAGTTAAAATCACTGTTTTAATTATCTGCATAGATTTCTCTCTCTCGAGAGTTCATTTTCGTTATTCGGTTAAATGCGTGAAATTTCGACGTGTGTTAATTCTTTCGGCACGCGTGTATTGTGAACGTAAAATGTTGAAATATGTATAATCCATTACTCGTGAAAGCGTTAAGCATATTAATATTGCTCTATTCCAGTTAAGATAAGCGTCACGAATGCGCGCTTAGATGCGGCCGAGACGCGCGCGGAACAAGGACGGTTATCACATTGTAGCGTGTTAGCGAGGGGGGTTTCCAATCGGGTTTCAATACGGCGAGTCGCATTGTGCGCCGCTTAATCCTACCATCAATCGCAATCAGTCGACCCGAGCCGAGCGACGAGCGAAAGCAAAACCGCTCGGTCCTTTCTCTCGTAGCGTCGCTTCTAGGATTCACTTTCGTGCGTGTCTCAAAGTGCATTCCATCGCTTTAACTACTCTGCGCGAGAGAAAATCAATAGACATATTTCAATCATAGAAATCTCAATAAATTTTCTTTAGAAACCGCACGCGACGTGACCGTTGCAATATAGGTACATTCTATTACGCGAGGATATTACAATATAATCATCATCATGGTGATGAGTTTAATTGCGAGGCATGAGAATGCACGACGGCTCGTCAATCAATTAATCTATCGATCGACGAACAATCTATCGTTTCTCGAGATATATATTAGGTAAGAAAAGAAGAACTCCTTCTCCAGTCTGCAATGCTGACGTTATCCATCATGCAGCGATTACAATCACTCGGCCATATCCATAATACAGTTTTAATAGGACATGTCGTGGCTTGTAATAAAAATTGTTTCTTCCTATCTACTTCTTTCTCCCGTCGGTTTACCCGTCTTCCTCGTTCTCCTCTTCTCGTTGCGCTTCTTTCCCGGACGGAACCGATTGTCGTGTTCTGCACAGTGAACACGTTAGCAATGCCGGACATTTTCACGCTAATATTAACTGCGAATAAGACAGGTGCAACTGGAGACCCTTAATTAGTCGCGATTATTTCGCTGCATCTTGAATGCAGTGAAGAGTACATTTAGGGCCAGTTTTTCAATAGTCGTTTAAATTGAAGTTTAGCTAAACTCACTCTTCATCTTTTTCTAAAAGGGATAGTTAGAAAGAGACGAAGAGTGAGTTAAGCTAAGATTAAAGTTAAGCGACTATTGAAAAACTGGTCCTTAGTAAAACAAAGTTATATGATATTGACTGTTTATTTTTTAAATGTTATACGAAATTAAAGTAATGAGATTTTTTTTATTTCTAATTTAATAATAAACGTAGTAAAAAATCATAAGGCTCATAAGGATCCTATATGCGGTTAATTATGCTGCACGAGTCTAACGCGACTAAGGATTAATTTACTTCGACGTGCAAAGCAGAATGCGCGACTTCGAGGAGGACGTTTATTGTTACCGTCGATATCTAATCTCGACCTTAACCGGTGTGACGATGCACTCGCGATTGTCCTGCGAAGAACGGTGAAGTATCGCTTGTCATGTTCCTCGTAGCCTTCGGACAGATCGTCCGACAGTAAAGAGCCATTTTCACGTCGCATTGTGTTGCGTTATTGCTGTCATGACGGTGAACATCCGTGGCGCAAGTCACCGTGAAAACTGACTATTCCGCAACAAAATACGCGGAAATTAGAATTTATCGCGAAGGCTTAAGTGAGTCGCCATTTGCGCGTATAATGACGTTACGTAATGCGTGAAGATAAAAATACCAGAAATAATCCGATTAATTTTGAGTATATATAAATAAATATACAGATAAAATATTATTAATATAAATTTAATCTTATATGAGATATCGAATTTAATCTTATATGAGATACCAAAAAACATTAAAGAATAAAATTGCGTTCTGAAGAATGGCTAATTTTAATTACGATTAATCGCTTTTATCTTAAAGCTAGGATTATAATGCAGAGAAATAGATGAACTATTTTGATAATTGTTGAATTATTATTATTTTCTCTTTCTTAAAGATTTAATTAAGACGAATAAAGTATAATATATTATCGCACACTAATGAGTACAAATGCGTCATTAATTTTAATTACATGTGACAATGGAACTTTATCGATAGTTTTATCTGTAGCGATAGTTAATCTCAGTGACTTGAATACTATATCGATTTTGACAGTAATGAACCTTTTACGGAATGGATGGCGTAACAATGGCGACACGCATTGTAAATCGCATTGCTTCCTGCGAATTCACTTTAAGGCCATAGAATATTAACGGGAACAATATTTCATCGAAAATCGATGCTTATTCGATGGGTTAACCGCTGTAAACTGTGATTGATTTATCGCCCTCGGCGACGGGGTGAGCAACTGTAGTCTCGAACTCTAAAGCACCGCGGGGGACGATCTGTCACAATTTGCACGATGTCTCAGAATTGTATTGTTCATTTTTTAACCAAATTGAAATTTCATAGTTTTCGATTTTTTTTGTAATAATGATATACAGTATCATGCACTGGTTGTAATGACATTATCTTATAATACTTTAAACTTTTAATATTTAAAGTTAAAGCTCGAAGATTACAAATCACGCTTAATAATTTATATCTAGATTGGAATTATATTGAGTAAAAAATGATTACAAGATTAACATTTGGATTTAATATTTGACAGAAGAAGGGAATAATCCAAATATTAATCTTGTAACCATTACAGAAAGAAAAACAAGAAGGAATATATTTAAATTTAATAAGAATCATAAAAGCGTTAGAGTAACAAATCGAAATTACAAGACAATTTTTTCTTAAATAATGCCGGCTTGTTATCTTTCTTTTTAAAGTTACATTTTTATCTATCTAGAGAACATTGTCATAAATTAATGCCTGTTAGAAACAATGATTTATGGATCTCGTTTGACATAATCTATAAGTCGATTAATTACATATAAATTTTCGCCAATTAACAAATCTCCAATCATTTACGAGACTTATCTTTAATCATCATATATAGCAATGACTTAGAAGAGGCATTGATATTATTCGATCTTATAATCTCTGAAGTGGAATTCTTTTATGTTCCCCTTTGCATTTTGTGCCGGCTTGCGTGTCATTTCGATTCAATCACGGCGCGATAAACTGCGCGATCTCTTCGGTAAGTGTGATAAATCATGTTAGCCGTGACGCACCGTGGCGCGCATCGTTTCCGTCGTCGCGTTCCTGATCGCAACGCGTTTTCTCGTGCCGAGAGAGAGAAAGAGAGAGAAGGAGAGAGATCCTGATTTTTTTACGAGGGTGGTTCGTTACCCGAAGGATCGTACGATAAAGGGTGATCAATGTCTTACTTTCGCCGGTCGGTATCACGCAACTGTAGCCGGCGGCTACAACTGCGTTCCCAGTCGTGCTCGCGCGCGGATTCAACGGCGACGAAGCGGTGCGACGCGTCTAAGCCGGACCGAGCCTTGCTATTCCTGTACCTTCTATACTAGACGGCACAGCACGGGGCAATGACACCCGGTCCCTATCCTGAGAGACTGGCCTGTACCGCTGCCGCTTGCAGGTGCGCCGTTGTATCTTGCATGCGCGCGGAGCGGACATCGCTAATTTAATCAATTCCCCAAACGAAGGTGCGAGGACTGCGAGGAGAGCGTCGGGTTTTTCTCGCGTCGCGTCCGAACAAAAATGCGCGAGCCTTCTGTGTTTCACTCCGACTTTTAAAATACAAATTTTCACATTTTATCCTGACATTTTTCCGATAACAGGATTTGAATGTAATTAATGTTGTAGGTAAAATATTATCAATGTAAGTAGTGCTTGTCGCTTCCGTAAAATAAGATTTTTTACAAAATTATTTCATGACGTTTTTTCTATCTTCAAATTTAAGAAGATGCCAGCGTGAGACATCCTGTGTAGCAGTTTTCAATCTTCATGTGAACGGAACAACGATTCCGTCATCAATTTTGCGCTTTATCTTCGCGTTCGCTCGTGTTTATCGCCACGGATTCGGGTTGTTCGCCGAGCATAGCAGTAAACGGTTCGTCTCGGACGACTCGTTCTTCCGGTTTCTCTCTCGCAGCACGTCTTTCGCGAGTTGCGAAAATTAATTCCGCACGGTGATATGACGGCACGTAGTTGTAGGCACTCTTCCGGCTTATGCGCTAGAAGTTATTGACCGTGACAACCTTATGCGTCTAATGTACAAAAGATTGGATGCGGCATAACCATAATTAAATCTCGTAATACTAAGATACGTGTTAAGACACGAATTGCCATCGGCGATAGGGATCGCTTTACGCTCATTCGGTAAAGATAGAAAACAAGTATCTACTTTTTATAACATACATTTCTTAATGTATCATATAATTATAAACAATACAACCTGCATGAGATTATTTTTGGTATTGCGTGAATTAAACATGCATATTTTTTATATGGAATTATATTTTAATATTTAATTATATTTGCAAAGTTCGATATCTCTATCGTTTATTTTGCAAGAAAAATACCTTTAAAACACATTATTAAATTATAGTATACTATAGGATTTTTTTAAAGGCGTTTGTTAGATTTTATTTTATTTTTATTTGTGAATTTTTTGCAATGAAAGAAAATGATAAATTTTCGAAGTTGCGTTTTTTTTTAACATGGCGTGATTCAGTTATTAGATTTACGAGACAGCGTGGCTTCTCAACGTCGTAGGTTCCTAAATACGTCCGCGATGTAAGCCGAGCGGCAATCTCCTCTCCGACATTTTCGTCGGATCGACACAAATTTCTTTTTTTCCATTTGCAACTCTAAAAATACGTCGGGAGAAAGAGAGAGAATGCGAGAGAACCGTCCGTCCGTCGGGGAAAACCAACGTGTCAACCTGACTTTCCTCCTCTCTGGAGACGCGCACGTGGGCGTCACTTTAGCCTTAGCACGTTTATACTTAGTTTCGTCATTTAGGTCGTGCCAAATTACCGCACTGCAGCGGTGCGGCGCGGCCGCGGCGGTACGACCATTCTGCCACGAAAAGTGCAACCGCGGCCGCAATTGCGCCGCGCGGGCCTTTGCGAGAGATATGTTTTTGCGTCATTACGCGCACCGTGCGCGCTGCGCAATATTCGCAGGCTGTCTGTTTCTTCTGCGAAGTGATAAACTGTCTGACTTTTTTCCCGGCACCGCAACTCTTCACTTTTATGACGATTTTCTCCGAGCGATCTTAATTTGGGACATTTGCATCTCGGCCGCTCCTTGATCGATATAATCCGTGTGTGATCGTATATACATATATACATATAAATAAAAATTTGCCTCGATCACTTCACGTCGAGACATTATTAGACAAGTAGTTATACCCAGTGAGTGATGCATTAGCTATTAAGAGAGGTTGCATAATGAATATAATTAGTCATGGACGGCCTTTTTTGCTATTACGATCTTGTACCGATTAGTCTGTCGAAGTCGTCTAATGATAACTCGGTTTATCGTTCTAATATTATCTAATGAGGAAGGATGAATAACATCGTACAGAAAAATATTCCGGTTCGCTATTACGGTCGAGAGTGTTGGGCATCACGAAGTCGTTTGTTCGTGTGCTTGCCGGTTCTTCTACTCTCTTCGATGATTAACATCTATAAAATTTACTATCCATTGTATGCATTCTGCGAATTTTCTGAAATTATATGCCTTCTGCAAAAAGTGATCATATTGTTCGATTCAGACAAGATTTTTATTTCAAAATTTTTCGTTAACTCGTTAATTCTTTGTGTCAAGTTTATGTAGTACAATTAATTACGCAGAGTCATTATGACGCCACTACATTCTTTATTAAGTAGAAGCCAATAATCTTTGGTTAATTTGAAAAGAATTTCAGGTAATAAATTATTAATCTTACTCCATCAGATTTATTGCTAAAAAAGAACATTTACAATTTTGTTGTGATCAGTACATTGATCAACGCGTTTAGAATAAATGGGGTCGTTATAACTTAATGCGATTAATTAGAGATTATCTATGAGTGAAATTACTAAGGCGAAAGCAATATTCTCTCTCTCTCTCTCATTTTCATTCTTACTCTCTCCTGAAAGAATACTTATACCTGTTATAGCACGTGCTTCGAAATTAGAATAAATGAAAAGAATGGGTTTATCTTCTGTTGTGACTTTTCATCACTGGAGTGCAAATACGCATTCAAACGTATGCGCGTTATGTCACAATGGAATATTACCGTTGATAGGATATCGCGTTACGCTATTTGTGCATCGCGATGCATGACTCCTAGAAACGCTCTTGCATCGTTGGTTGCAAAAAGAAGCGGCGTTTTCTCACCTTCAAATCGCGGCCTTCGATTTCAATGTCAGCCGGTGCAAAATTGACTCGCGCGATAGCTATCGATATACGTGTCGGCACGATAATTTTCGATCACTTTTCTCGCTGTCTTGTTAAGTCTAACGACATGGCGTTACGAGCCATCGCGATGTTTGAAATTGAAGGGATTAAGTGAAAAATACGATAATGTTATTAAATTTGAACATTAAGCACGTTAATCGGCAGTTTCAATACAATTTTTTGTTTTAATTCTATCGTATATCAAGTCTTTCAATTTTTATTAATTTTCACGTTGCTATCTTTAGTTACAATTTGTGTCTCAATAATAAATGGCACAATTGAGAGTCGACGTTATGATAGTGATTATCTTCTTGCAATAATTTTCTTAATGCTCGGAGATAAAACTAAAGCAACATTTAAGCGGCTCATTTTCTGCAACTGATAAATTCTATGCGTGACTTGTATGAAAGAACTATTTCACTCATATCTATACAAATGTTAAAGGCTAATAATGAATCATAACAGTACATTATTTATTGAGCAAAATGATAAATCGTCGGATGAATCACAAGCGTAATAACATGGGTACTGATAAATTCATGCTCTTCTTCATCTGCATAAATCGATTAGGAATGAGAAAACGCATTTGTTGCTCTCAATCCTTAATTCCAATAACATTATTTAATGCCACTGTTAATAAGGTCTGTCTCGGGGGACTGACTTTCGAAGACTTAATTCCCAGTTATGTAATCCCGAGCGTTATGCAAGCGAGCACTTGAATCGACCCCCCGACGTAATTCGTCTAAACCTCCTGATGTTGATAGCGCCGCTGCACCGCAACTGCGGAAAGTTACTCAACGATGAGATATTTGTCGCACAGGTTTATTTCGTCATGTTTAATGCACGACGGGCCGCTATTGCAGAATATACGCTCCATTTTCTTCCTGGTCCCGCTTCGTGTAATTTCGCGATATGCTCGTTTCTCGCAAGCTCGTTCTCGTATTACTGTCACGAGATCTTTACCGAATATTATATTGTTACGCAAAATTCACAACTGTTGCAGAATTTAATATTGCAATGAATGAAGGATTGGCTCAATTTAAATACACATTCGTGTTTCACATATATTTATTTGCACGCGCTTTTTATAAAATGATGATAAGGTTATAAAATGATCAGATATATGACAATAATGAATTTTGCGATTAATTTTATTTTATTTATATTTTATTTATATGAGCAAGTTTTATAATTTTTTTTTTATCAAAACTAAGAAACTTTAATCAAATGTAGAATAACGTTGAAGATCCCCGTCGTTGACAGCCGTGAAAATAAAAGCGATGGTATAGATGCAAGTGTTTTCGAGAATAGCGAACTCGACGAGGTCGTCTTAAAGCGTGCCACTGTGTCAGTAACAGTACTCCTCGTAAAAGCCGCTCGGCATCTCGAGGGGTTACGTTTCGTGCGACCCCGCGTGCGATACCTTTTAATATATATATACATATATAAAGAGCATTTCATTCCTTAAAGTGCTCCTACGAGCTAATAAAACAGGCGGACCGTTAAAGATAGAAAAGCATTTTGTAACGACATAAAAAGTGCCGGATATAGTAGTCGACGTATATGCTTTAATGCTTTTATATGCTTTCTAGATCTTCGCATTTTTTATTAGGCGAAGACTATATTGAAACCGACAAATCTAGTACGGTCACGGGTACTACACATTTAATTATTGAAACACAGTTTTTTTTTCATCAAGATATGTTAGCTACCGAACTATTGTAGACTTTACAATTCCTTGCGTTTATTATACGTTTTAGAAGATAAACTTTAACACTTTTTTATGTCATTATTTGCGATTATAGTCACTTTTATCGAGATCGACTGCATTTTCTTCTCAAGTTCGCGAGAAGGAAACGGGATTTCCGCAGTTATCATATAAAATAATCTATCCGCATTTCGCAATTAAAATCTGTTATTTCTATATTGCTTTTATATACGTTAATAAGATAAATGTTTTGACTTTTTTTCGAATTCAAAATAGTAATCGTAACGTGAAAAGAGATACAAAACAGGCTACTAAGTTTGTATACATTTCTTTCGCGAGTAAAATCTCTTCCTCTCTTCTTAGCATCGTCTCACAGAGTCGATGCTAAGGGCGAGTCAGTCTTCATCCATAGTTTATCGCGTACACATCCAAGTGCGTACCACGTGCGGTTAGTTATCGTTAGCTGACAACACATAAGAGATAAGGTTTTCCTTACCTTCTCAGGTTCCTTTTCTTGGTGAATTTAGACAGGCCTGTGTTACAATAAAAAGCCATCGCGTGTTAGCGGTATTCGCATTTCGAAATTTCGGCGTAATTGTCGTGTCGATGAGATCGACTTGTACGATAGCGAATTCTCCGTTCGCGGTCTAAAACGTGTCAATTATCCTACAGTCGTGTTTTCTCCGTGCACCGACATTTCCCTCGTTCCAGTAAAACTCGCTTCGACCGAAGATTTTTTTCGCCTGGCCACAGGACCCTCTCCCTTCGGCTTCCCCAATATCCGACAGTGGCGAACATTCGCCATTCGTGAACGGTTGCTGTGTTCAATGACGAAACCGGGAGATACGGTATTAGACAGGAATCCGTGCGCACTGCTGTTTCGAGGCTCGCGTCTTTCGAGTGAAAGGCCACGGAACGCGCGACTCGAGATCGACAAAGTTTCCCAATGCGTGCCATGCCGATACTGAAATCGAAATTCAAGAAATCCACGTGAGAAACTCGCGATTTGATCAACACGAGAGTTACGATATAGTTCAATCATTATTTGGACAAACCAGTTCAAGACCTGTCTTAATCAATCTTAATCATTCTATGGTCCTAATTGCATAATCCTAAGGACAAACAGAATCCACTGGATTGAGAAACCGCTGCTTGTTGTTAATGTGATATTAATTAGAATCTAGCAAGAAGAGATAAATGTTAAATTAAACTTAAAAAATAATATGTAAACTATATTGCTTCCTTAGAACAATTATATTTTATTTTGAAAATTAATTTTATATTTTATTTTCTTATTTAATAATATATATTATTAAAGAATTTTATATTTATTAGTTTAAAGCTTATATTGAAAATGTAGTTAGTACGTATTAAATATAATATAATATTGTCATTATTTTATTAGCAGGCTATTTTTGAACGCCTCGATTAAGAATTGAAAAATTTTGATAACTATAACAAGCGTGGGCTCGGAGCTCACGGCCTTGTCGTTCTAGAAAATTGAATTCGACCTGGTTCGTTGACCCGCTTGACCCGTTACGACCCGTCGCGACACTGTTAACGGGTTAACGGTCGACATTAAGTACCGCGGAATCAAAGTTTAACGATTCTATTGTTATACCGCCACGCGGCCGGTCGTGCTCAGCGTGCGACGTGCGTTGTCTTGTCATATTCGTCACATCACGTCATTAGCATTAAAAATATACAACGTACGGTGCCAGGTACCGTTTCTAACGATTTCCTATCGCGGGTGCGGCAGCACGGCCAAATCGTGATGCTTTTATTGGGTCCATAACGCTGTCGGATCTTGTCTGGAACGATCATCGCGTGCCTCATAACGTAATAGCTACAAATAGATCTTACTGATTACAATATTTAGCGTCACACTAATGTGCTCAGCGACAATCGTTGACTAAATTATTTTTCTGTGATCTTATAGTTTGATATTTACTTTTTATAATTCTTTGTTATTATTAGCTAACAAACTTTTTAATTAAAGATGTAAGTGCAATTGAACTGTACGAATTTATTCAATTTTTTGTATAATAGTATATAATAATTATATGTTTATATATAATAAGTATACAAGTATTGTGCCAAATGCATGCAAAGATATCTGACTATTTTTACTCACATATATGCAATTAATACCTATATCCAATGATTTGGATAAGCTTTTCTAGTACAGCCTCCACTTACAAGTGAAAGCAATTTACATTTGAAAAGAAATCAAAATCTCGCAAGTCGGTTCGAATAATCTCATTGCTGTCGGGCGACACGTTACTACTTTGATGGCGAGAATTTGATATCGTTCGCATTTAGATATTTGCATATTGCGTCTCGTGCCGAAACTTAGGCCTGTCTCGTTAAACAAATCCGACCGCCGCGCCGGCCGCGGCGGGTCCATTTTTGGCGACCGAAATATCATCGAGAGCAGTCGCACACACGATTTCCTTTCAGGGTTAACCTAATTTGACGTGTACTTAATTACGAATTTCTGTCTCGTTGGAGAACCCGGTTATCGTTGACACGGGCTTTCCTTTCGGCGCGACGGCCCGCTTAACAAACGCCCACGTGCCGAGCGAATGTGCCTTTACCCGCGCGGTCGCTCGCAGGTTGAATGAGGACCGGTATTAATTACATTACGACATAACGGACCATGACGTTTTATTGATAGTATATGTTCGCGTTGGTCTAAACTCTAAAACGCGATCGGTATTGCGTACCTATCATCGTTAAAACATCCACGCTTAAAATACAAACACATGCTGATGTGAATATCACTCAAACAATAACGCATGTCATTATCGTTTTTTGATAACTCTTTTTAACGCGATGTCTTATCGGTCAAATAATTGTTAGGACGTAACAGAAATGATTGTGAATGATTATACGAGGTTTAAACTGTTACATTGCATAAATTTTATTTTAATATGTATTTTATTATATTTAATATTTTTATCGAAAATTATTGAAATTATAATGCTTATTTTCGAATCTTACTATTACATTTTTACTTTTGACGCTTTTGAAGCATCGTAAAACTTAAGGATGATATAATAATTGGATGTTCAATTGTTCATACTCACTTCATATTTACTCATCCCGTGAGTTAGCACCGTATAAGCTGTTAGTTCCATTAGCTTCGCTACGGCGAGTTAGCTAACGTGAATCTAACGAGAGCCTCGGTATTCGAGGCGGAATTCTCTTCACTGGCTGATCGATCTTCCAACTTCCTGGAAACTTTCTTATTCATCTAAAAGGGAGATCCCGGTGTCACATTATATACTCGTATTCCGCGTCGCTAACGAACCGAACAATCCGGCTATGGTGCACTCTACGCATATGTAACGTTTCTAACGGTATATCGTAACTTGCGTACACGTTTGTTGGAGCTACTGACTCGATTGTTTCCGTATCGACTTATACATTTCCTTTTACAATCCCTTATACTAATGACAATGTAGTGTTAAGTATAGCACATGTTGGACTTGCAGTGAATTTAAAATTAAATATGATTTCTTGGTCAAATTAAGATCTCATAAAATATTTTTTGGATCTATAGAACAAACAAGCTAGTGGATGAAATCTGCACGATATACATTATTAGTTTAATACAACACGAAATTTTCGTGAACATCATTATTTAATTATGAAGTAAAATTTTAAAACAATCTTGCTTAGAAAATCTTATTAAATATGTTTCTTCAAAATTTGCAAGAGACATTTACGTGTTTAATAAACGATTTAAAATACGATTGCATTTGTTTGCATCGCAAAATAGAAATACGATTTAAATATTTAAAATCATTGCATTTTTAGACATGTAATTGTTTGTCGGGTGAACGACTGGTGAGGAAAGTACAGGTCCGCGACGGGTAAACAACTCATTAGCATTCCTTTTCGTGCTCGGCCGTGAAATCGAAATTACTTGGCCAGGAGTCAAAGAAAGTAGTAGCGGAGGCGTCGCGCGGAATTGGCAACTGACGTTATTTTCACCCCGTATTTTTATTTCGACGTCAGGCCATTTGCTATTCGGGTTTCGTTGGGTAAAACGCGAAAGAAATACGCTCTCTCACGATCGTGCAGACTCTCGATTTTCTTGTTTCTCCGAAATCGTGACTGGCGCACGTTCGTTCTCGTATGGTGGGTTATGGATGTATCTCGAAAAACTGCAATGCGTTACTTCGTCGTTTCTAACGTGCGAATATTTGCATTTATAATTGTGAATCATGAGCGTAATAATTTTTTAAATCAGCAAATATAACTTTAAAAGTATAAAATAAATATAATAATAATGGATTCTTTTATATATGAGTTCTGAGAATAATTTTACAAATTGCCTTATCATAGTTTTCAATTCTTTTTACTTTGACAATTTTAGACAATTGTAGTTATTGTTAGTTAGAAAATAGTTTAAAGCAAAAAATTTAGATTATTTATATTTAATTTTTTTTAGGATTTTTACATTTACATTGGTATATTTTTCAAGAACGTATTTTATAAAAGAATTGTATTTTATCTACGTTGTTTGTTTTCTCTTAACTCGCTTAAGGCGCAAGGACGTCGCGAATAAACTGGATTGAGCGGTCAACGATCATGTAACAAAGTGTCTCCTCGATATCGCGGGTGACACGACGCGGTTTCACTACGAATCGGACGAGCGAAATCATGCTACACCGGTCGGTGTGGTTGCATATTATACATGTCATTGCCCGGGGCAACCACGAGCTCTCTCGAGAGGCTCGGCCAGTCATTCTCGACAAGTGTGCATCACGACATTGGTCTACCTTACACATCCACCTACGTGTTGTACGTCCACCGACGTATTCTACCTTATTCACCTTAACCCGCCGCTTTCGGGATCTCCCACAATGATCTAACAGTTAATCGAAATTGTCTGTGGGAAGTGTCGGTGAAAAGTTTACACGAAATTCGATCGATCCTGGATTTTTTCGCATTTTATTCTTCCAAAATAAAATACTGCTATATATGAAACTAATGGTTAGAATCTCTTGTGTAATTTTTGAAAAATTTTAGAATTACTTAGGATGAATAAAATTATATTTTTATAATAAATTTTCTTGAAAGAAATATTTCTCAATTGTAGAACTTATCTACTCCGTTTTAGAAATTTATAATAAGTTCTTATATGAAAAACATGATTTTATAAACATCATTGTATATAACTAATTATTAATAGAAGTAATTATTTCATATAAAATATTTCTGATAATAAATAAAAATATTATACCCTTATTTGATACGAGAGTCGCTTTCAATATCATACATATCAACATAAAACGAGCGGCAGATATTGCGAGAAAAAGTTATATATGTATGTATATAATTATTGCTATTATATATAGCGACTCTCGTATCGGATAAATCAAACTTAAATCAGATATTATTAGCCACGTTGCAGGCTGAATGGAGACAAGGACGCCGGTCTTTTATTCCGTTCAGCAGAAATCTTATGTTAGTTTCTTTTACATGTAAATCCAAAAAAATGAAACTCAAGTTCGATCCGTATAATTTACAATAATTCCATCGTACCGCTCACAATCTGACATTGATCTTCCCGATCGCACTGTGCGATTTGACAAAATGTAATGCTTCGATATAATATAAATCGGATCGGATGTCGGCGGACAGTCGCTTTTTCGATTAGCATATAAAATCGATGCACAGAGAGATTGATATTGAATCGTAGAAGGAGTATCGACGGTTATTACTATGTTCGAACCGGTTAAGTGGCATTGGCTAAAACATTTTATATCTGTTCTTATAATGGCACAATTCACACCGATACCGACTTATAATCCCGTCGCTACCTACTACCCGCTCGGCAGAGAGGATTTTTTCCCATCCTTCGCCCTTTTTTCCTTTCCCTCTTTTTTTCCCAGAGCCGGCACATAAGATATTCTCACCTCCGTGCGCCAGCAGCTCGTTAGCGATTTGCGGCAACAATGGCCGACAGGAGGCTGGATAATTATTCCTTACACATGCACATGTCTCTCTCTCCCTCTATCTCTCTCTCTCTTTCTCCGTTTATCTCTCGCTCTCGTCCCTCGTTTCTTTTCCTCTCTGATCCTTGAGCGTTCCTCTCCAACACCGAGCGTGTAATCCTCCGTTCTGCGCCGGCGAAACAAGTTGTTCGATCCCACGTCTTCGACCTCCAACGCGCGTCTCTTGGATAATTCTTTCACCAAGCAGCCCGGGTAATCGAGTAGGCTGTTTGTATGCACCCGTATGCATACAGCTGCATTGTTGTTGCAAAACAACACGTGGCATACCGGTAATCGACACGTAACACGCTCGTGCAAACACGTATATATACACAAACACAGACTCGAGAATAGAGTCGGAGCGACGAGAGCGGAGGACGGGTTAATCTTGCATAACGTAATAGCGAGGCAACGAGAGGACCTTACTTAGCCGTTTCTTATGGTTTGATTATTGACCAGCTATAATGAACCGCACAAATGCGCGGTAATAATGTCAGACGAATTTACGTAGCAATTGTGCTGCTTTTTTTCTCGTCAATGCAATGCATTAATCTGCCGATGAAATAATTTATTATCAGTTATTTTTTTTAGCGCTATCTAAATAGCGTAAAAAATATCTCATCACATTTATCTTTGAATAATAATATGAAATTTATAAGATAACGTCGAGTATAAATATAATTTTAATTTTATTTGACACTATAGAAAATATTTTATCTTGTTGGCTGTTTGTGGAATATTTTTTTTATTTATTTCACTTGTTTTTGCGATAATTATTTTGTTTTCTCTAAACAAGATTTTCGCACTTATTGCAAAGACGAATGTTTCTTCGTGGCGCAACATGCCATTTGTTTGCCTCGACCTTTCGCTATGCGTCTGTAGCTGTTATTAACGACTTAATATTTTTCCCATACCCGGTTTAACGTTAAACGGGTAAATCATTTTTCCGTTTACACGGCGCTGGAATTCATAACCGCCACGTTTGGTTAAAACACGCGCGCGCGCCCGCGCGCAGCTACGTTTTTCCCGGACAGAGGGTTAATGACCACTTAATTGCAGAACTCGCAATGCGGTCGCCTGGTTAATTGTAGGTCGCACAGGAACCGGAGTGATAAGCGCTTGACCGTGAGAAGAAGTAAAACGCATGGAAAATACGAGTGCACGAAATATGGTTTCATGTTACAATTGCAATATCTTTTTATTTTATAATTTTTAAAATAGTAATATGATTTTAATAATAATATCAATTAGGGCCGGTTGTTCCAACCCGTTGGTAAACTAACTAATAGTTAAATCATATATATGTCTTTGTTTTTCCTACGAATCAGACAAAGATAGACATATGATTTAACTATTAGTTAGTTTACCAACAGGTTGGAACAACCGGCCCTTAATAGTAAACGAATGGCAAATGCTGTTACATTAAAAAATTAGATTTCTGTTTTACTATAAGTATATCTTGTTGTCTTATTAAATGTATTGCGTGCGACATATTTTCCATTTATAACTAATATAATATTTTTCTTTCACTGCCAATAGAAGTTATGTTTGTTACAAAAAACTCGCAAAAAACGATATACAATGAGTTATATTTTTCAATCAATCTTGATTTGCTGTTTTGCATTTATAAGTGGCCGATGAAAGTTTCCCGGGGGTATACTTGAAGTTTATTACGCGTCGAGTGTGCGAGTTATCGCTAAAGAGCGACTCTTTCCGAGGCCATAATTAAATGCTACCGAAATCGAGAATTAGACGTCGTTATGCTCGGTGAGCCGTCATTTAGCGAGATTCGATAATCAGCAATAAATGTCTTTCCGGCGTATAATTCCAGTCTTCATTAATTGTAGCCGCCAACCGTTAATTAGGTACGCCTTAACTATTTACACCAGCTTGCGGTTAGGAGATACTGTCATTATATCAGTTTCTTACTCGCTTAGTTTATCAATGTTGCATTTTACGCGGGCATTTCCATAATCGAAGCCATTTCGAGACCTCGTAGTAATTGCACGACGATCTATCGACCGGCAATTTGTATCCGAGACTGTATACGTGAATCTTTTTTATAAAGCTGTAAATATTACAGAATGTGTAGACTTTATTTGTTTTAAGCTCGTACATTTCTTTAGGAAAACTCAAAACTATTTCAAATTAACGATGAAATTATATATGGAATTAAATATCATGCTTAATTAAATATCCGCCCTTTATGTGTACCACTTGATAAAATATTTTTCCTAGATTGCGCGCCGGAATAATTCAATCCTATCGGGACTTCCTGAATCGTAATTGACACGAACGGAGCCCAGGGCGTGTCGGTCGGGTATCCTTTAACCGCGACGAAGTATCTAGGTGTGCTCTTTCGCCAAGGAATTCGCAGGGCATCGGTAATTTCTTGAGGTTTTCCGCGGTCGTTACGCGGTCGCGAAGTTAATTGAGTAGAAAGCGATTCAACGTGGAAATGTGTCGGCTTCTCTGCGTATTAAATGTCTCGGCGTTATATTATCATTAGAGAGAACAGGGAAAGGAAGAGAAAATGTCTATTATTATTTTGAGGCAAAGCTATATCGAAATAAGTATAACTGAACAAGTCATACAGAAAAAATGCAATTACAGAATCAATTGCATTGTTAATTACATTTAGTCAGCAGCAATTGTACCACCATATTATTTTTTAATGTTAAAAGTAACAGCAGCTTACAAAAACAACGATAAAGTGTAAAACAGTGGTGGTTTACTTATAAAAATTTTCACAAAATAAAAAATTATTAATTACGATTAATTTTATTATTGAAAAATATTAATTGTATATTTTGGTATGTTAAAATTTCTTAATTACTAAAATAATTCATAACGCAAAGAAGCAACAAAAAAATTGAGAGATATACGGTACAAAATGTATCATATAAATAGGTATATATTTTTAAAGAATAAAGAATATCTTAAGGAATAAATAACGATTAGGATAAAACAATGCAAAGAATAAAACATATAATCAGCCGTTTGTGCTATTTAACAGCGAGACATGTAATTTGTCTTTAAACAAAGAGGAAAAAGAGGGTGGTGATGATGCATTTCCGATGCAGTTGATATTGTCGTTGTGGAATCGGTTGTTCCGCTCGACGAATCGTATCTGCGAATTTCCAGTATAGTAGTATGGAAGAGAAACGTTGAAATTATATCCGCCAAACTACAGGCCGAGGCGAGACACATTCATCCTGTCACCCACATTCGTGTTTGTCCTGTCCTTCCGATAGCGTTCTTTTTCCCGGCCTGGCGCACGTCGTTATCGTGAAAGTGCGTGCGATCGTGCAACGATAATCGCACGATGTCTTGTCACAGATTGGTAGAAAACGCGCCGATAATGCCCGACTCCCGTCAGATGAAAACAGGGAAAATTCCATGTCATGCTGCGTGCCGTCTGTGACAAGACAATTGCTTCGAGAAATTGACGGTATCAGCAGGAATTTTCTCATGCAAGAATGAGTATATGGTAATATAGAAAGAAGAGCTTTTCCCGTTTTTTTTTTACATAATATCTAAAAAATAATCAAAACGTACAATTTTTAAACTTTATAAAATTGATTAAATATTGTATAAAAAAATGGAAAAAAATTAATATTTTAGTACTAGTATAGATGTTATCTAAAAAGAAAAGAGAAGATACCAAGTATTGCAAAAGCTTTTCTGTGATTTTGAAGTAGGAATCTACCAAACATGTGCAATTTCCTCCTTTCTATTTTTAGGCCGTAGGATGATATCGGCCGTTCTACTTTCGGGCGAGTCAGAGAAATTGATGTAGGTACAGGTTTATTTTCTTCGATACATTCCACGCGAACTTTTTCTTCGCCGGCAATCTCGCGCGAGAGCTATGTACGCAATGTCGCCGGCTCTCGCGTGGACGTGAACGAGTGATTAAGAACCGAAGGGCGAGAAAAGAAGACCTATGGCTCTTACGTTAATAGGAGCGTCGCGTTCGCATTTTTACCGATTGATTTCGATACGTGCAATACGTCGCGACGCGAAAAATGCTCGTTATCAAGTCGCGTGTATCGCAATTAAAGATATATCGAAGGACGGATATACAGAGGCAGGATGTTCCTTCGAATCTCTAAACCTTCTTTCTCTTCGTCCTCGATCGACCGATTGCATCGCGTGATAACGTCTCACGGCCGAGGTGGGGACAGGTTTCCAGTACACACGGGGGTTCGATCTGCTGCAGTCACCGGATGTGGGATATGCAGGCGACGAGACGCGTGGGATTCCTCTTCGGTGCGTAACACGCGAATATGCACCGCGCCGTTCCGACCTGGCAATGCCGGAGCAACGAAGGAACCTTTCCCACTGAGCGAGAAATAAGGTTTTCGGAAAGCTATCGGGACAAGGATATTTACGAATTATTTTCTTTCCGATGTTAGAAGCATATAGAAAACTGTTCAATAATGAAATGGAATCGAAAAAAAAACGTTTGCCAAATTATTTTGAAAATTTATGAATGATAAAAATTGTATCACTTGTAAAAGTTTTTCACGCCACATAATTTTACTCTCTTCAATTTATAATTGAAATTTTGAGTTTACTTTCATATGTGTTTTATATTTGCTTGAAGATTATCACTCTCCATTATGCATTTTTGTTTAGTTGCTCAGAGAGATTTTTATCTTACAATATAATGAATATTAATATTATAGTTTCTATTTTTGGATTTTTTTAATTCTCGTATTTATTTCGTTTTCGTTCCGCTTGAAGCATTGTAATTACGACATTATACTAACATTGTAATTAATTAAACTAATGAAGATTAAGTTTTTTAATGAAGATTAAGCATGAGCAGAAATTTGTTCCGACTTTTATCTGTCTAAAAAGTCGGAGAATTTTTACATTCTATTTGCGTGATGGCTGTAATGTTTCCGGAACAAGCCCTCGGGAGGGATTCGAGGAAAGATATATTTCCGACGAAATCCTGTAACCATCGTCGAGCGGTGCTTTTCGCATTCCAAGCGTATAGGAGGAATCGAATGCCGGCGGCGAGTTAATGCGTGCAACGGGATTTTCTTATTGGGCAGGCATCGCTCGCGACACGCTCTGTTTGGCTAACGAGGCGGCGAACGTGGCAGCGGACCTTTAATTGCTTTAATAAAGTATAGCTCGGTGCCTCGTTGCCCAGTCGTTTCGCCACGTTCGCGATATCGCCTTCGAAAGGTCGAAGAGATCGTCGTGAACGCGCGCGCACTCTCGGCACCTACGCCGCCGCGCCGTTGCAACGCGGGGGCACGTTTATGTCGGCCTTATTAGAGATTAGAAACGTGGTGGGCCCCATCGCGATCTGGGTCACGTTGTTTCGAGCTTAAGGACTGGCAAGGACTCCATTCCGCGAAGCGTGTCAAGGACGACCAGAAGGAAGCGGTCCGCCCGAGAGCGAGCGACAGCTGTTGTCCAATTATTGTCAATTGTGAGACAAGTACCTCCGATTGCGTAACATCGCAATAGTCACATTTGTTGATTCGCACGAGAAATAAAGAGAGAAGAAGAAGGAGAAAGATCATGAATTAACCTTAATGGAGAAGCACAGTACGATATCGGCCGCGCGGGCTACTTCTCGCCAAGCGTGAAAAAATCGGATGAGAACCGTGACAGACACGAATCGTCGAAGCCTGTGCCCTTAATTAGCGTGATAAATCGTGATGCGAATGAAATTTCCGTATCGAAATCTCGAAATTGGTAATATAAGGTGTCCCTTTAACTATGTGGATTTATTGGCTAATTTGCATGCTCGTGTTGAACATGGGATTGAAGGCCGCGCGCGCGAGAAACAAATTTTATAAAATATACTTCCACTTTAATGCAATCTATACTACAACTCGAATGACTAATATCTTAATTACTGTACTGAAACTACTGAAAGAGTCTGCACCAGCAATTTCATCCGGTGACTGCAATGTAGGATATCCTGTCTACTTCGGGAATTTATTTATGAAAAGATTATGAGATAAAATATTGCTAGCTTACTATACTGCACAGTATAGGTATTGACTCCGTATGAAATTATTTCATAACGATACTCGCCGATGCGTTTTAGTGACCGGCGATATGCAGGGCGGTTTACGGTTCGCTAAGCTCACGCCGTCGGTACGTGACAATCAACACGCCGGAAGTTAATTGTGAATGTGCGACGAGCGACAGGAAATCGTACGAACCGGACGGAAAGCAGTTAAACAGAGCGTAAGCACTCGCTCAATGAAATTGATTTGGTCGGCGAAAAAGTGGAATCTCACCGGTGATCCGCAACACATCTCGCGCGAGCGTGTTATCGTTATATACCGAGAATTAGGCGACTTTCGATTAGCCTTGCGTTTTTCAGACAAACATTTTCTCGATAAACAGTGGCTGTGATCACGGCCGACGAGATAACTGGACCGTGAATCCGGTGTTTGACATTCTTATACATGAAATAGCGTGGAAAGTGTCGCTGTTTTTATCTTTTCGCGATGTTCGTAATGTATAACCCAACGAATCGAGAAGGTTCACATTTAATTTTTTCATATTGATCTTTTTATACATAAAGTATTTTTATTTAAAAGATGAATTTTTTATTTATGAATGAGATATCTTGTGAGACCCACTTTTAGTTTGAGCCCACGTTTTATATCTAAGGTAGACGTAAAAATGATCTTATATTTAAAATAACTTTACAATTACCTATATTTAGATAGAATGTCATAAATATATCTTTTATCTGTGAGTTCTTTAATCAATTAAAAATTGATTTTTTCTTTGTGAATATATCAAAGGAGATTATAATCGCATTTATCAATTTTCTGTGTACGTTTATAATTAATTATCAAATTATAAGATTGTTAAAATAAAGTTTAGCTACAATTAAATAAAGTTTAATTGTTAAATTTCTCAAGTTTAGTTTCGAAAAAGCATTTTATTTCAAATCTCTTACAAATGATCGCGATTTTCCTCGATATTTGTGTTCAGAAAAAACCGAATTGACATTTATCGAAGAATTGATAATAGAAAAAAATAACATGGCAGTTTTTAAACACTTTGTTACGGATTTATATTATTCTTGTATCGAAGTCTTCAACCATTCATTTTTATTAAAAGCAATCGATAAAAGCACGGAGTTTTGTGTGTATCAATTTTACCGAAAATTACATTTTGCCTTAACGAATTATCCTTCTTCAATTATACCGTGTCTATTTCGCGCACAATAAAATTGTGGTTTGTTGGCTTCGGCACATGTTTAGGCATTGAGTGTTTTTATCGTGTACTTCTTTCGTTTGGCTTGTACAAGGAAGCGCCGTAATTTTCCCGAAGGAAAGAGGCGCGGAACGCCTCACTCGCAGAGCAGCCTGCCTTTATTTCTCCATAAAGCCGAGTGAATTCTCGTTCTTATCCCGGTCCTCTCAGATGAGAGAGAGATGATCGCCTCGTTTCGAGGTTGCCACGCAATGGGAGATCGGCCGGACGGACGAGAACGGACGTATTACTTCTTCGCGAGAGCGGCCTTTTTACCAGTTCGGCCACGCCGCTCCGTTGTGTAAACGCGATACGATAGCCATTATTTACGCGGCATTATCTACCACAGGGATATAACGAGTGCCAAATTATTGCGCGTTGATTGCCGCGGATAAGCACTTGCGTTTTTGACCACGCGGACTTGTAATCGTTTAAAGTCTCGAATTGCCGAAGACGTAGATTTATTTAAGTCGACGTTGCACTCCAATTGTAACATGATTATACGTCGCATTTTATTGGGCCAATTGCGTCAAATGTGAATTTGATTGCCTGCGTAAATATATAATAATGGGAATGGTAATTTACAACTTGAAGCTGAAAGTATAATTTTTGAGTTTCCGACGAAAACATTCATTTCAAGCAATAACACATAAAAACATTGTATGATTTAACGAATTGACAAATCATCTTTTACTAAAATCGTAAGTCTCTAATAAATTACAACTTTTAAATTTAATTCCCACTTCGACAAGTATATAAATGTTACTCTGACATTAAGTTATTATTCGTATATATTTGCGCAATTGTCACAAAATTTAATCAATTACATTAAGACGCTTACATGTTGGAAGGGTTAAATTTATTATACTTCTATCTAAATAAATCTCCCCATTAATGCGGCACGTGTCTGTCGGTATGTTTGCATTGATGGTTTCAGTCGAATTAAGAGAAAAGCACTCGAGAGATTTAATGACGTGTTCTTACGTGGGACGATTCTCTTATTTTTGTAATACCACGGTGCTGCATGCACGCGTCAATGAATAAAAAAGAGAGACTGGCAAAACGGATGTGTTGAAAATGGAAACGACCGCGACGGTTGGCGACCGGTGAGAATGCTCGATACACTTGATGAATGCCCGATGCTTTAAGATTCCTTAGAGATAGGTTTCCATTCACGTGGCTATCATTTCCACGTGAACGGCCGCTGTCTAACTCTCTCTTTCATCCTGTTTCATACGAGTATTCGGAACCCTACTACGATCAATAATAAGAAACCTATAGTGAAGGGACCTGCACTGGATAAAACGCGCATCGCGCTCGAAAGTTTGATTAGCTCCTTAGTTCCCCTCCGATAGAACATTATTTTGTGGACGCGATATGACAGTGGCGACTGGTTCTTATTCTCGATCTTTGACCCGCGTTTCCTGCGATAGAAAAAGAAGCCCTCTATAACGCTGACAAATCGGTCTCTGCCTCGTGAAATCGAGGCCACGTCATAATAACGCACCGGCATGTCGGATTCGTTTCTTTTACTACATCTCCTGCCTTTAGTGTTACTTCCATCTTAGAAAATTATTATACAGAATATCTAGACTTGTGTTATCACCAATTTTTTCATTTAAAAAATGTGTTTCAACTTGAGAAGTTAATCTCTTCTTTGAAAAATTTAATTTTCTTATAAATTAATTTGCTAATTCAATATTAATTTTAATAATTACACCAAATTAAGTTGGTTTTATAATATAACAATTTCTTTATGAAACTTCGATTCATTCAGCTTTGAAGCTTAATCCTTTATAATATTTTTTTATTGAAGAAAACCATTTATTATCTCGAAAACAATACATAAATAAAAATGTCAACAATTATCTAACGTGAACTATTTTTTTTGTTTTAGGCTACAAGAAAGATCTCCAAATGTGGATATCTATTCGTCGCGCCTGGATGGGATTTTTCAAACCCGCTGAATCGAACAAAGGTATGTTTCGCTTTTATCGATTTGCCAAAGAAACCTGACATATTCCTTTTGATCGAACGTCATTGACGTTCGATTGAATTACACCGCAGCTGCAGAGATAAAGCAAAAATATTCTTAATCGTCGATCGGAAGTGCGCGCCGTGATCGATCACTTCCGTTCCGATGCTCGGGGGTACGTGACGTTATCAGCCGATCGAGTCTATCGATCGGCGGGAAATCACGCCGTGAGATGTGGATCGGGCCGGCCGCGCAATTTGCTCATTATCGAGAAAGTGAGGATAAGCGGGCGCCGTTTCTCGTATATCCTCCGCGCCGCCCGCTGAAAGGGGCCCGCGCGATACGTTTTTGCACGGTCTCGCGCGAAGCGATTCGCGCGCGCAGTTCGCTTCGCGAAAACGTGACTTCGAGGAACACGTAAACGAAATCGTTCCGGCTTTATTTTACATTTATGACGGCGCGCACGAATGTTGTTCCTTTCTAAACTTTCTCCGATATGAAATATACGCTCGTTAACACTTCGTACGGATACGTTTCTTGTTTTTTTTTTTTTTTTAAATTTTTTATCTCGATGAGTCGGTCATGAGAGTAGAGAATCACAATTTTTCGATACAGCCTATCGAAGTGTTTTAGACGTTGATTGCGGCGACTCGCTGAGAAATGCAGAAACGCGGATGTTGATTCGCCAAGCTGTCGTTCGTATGATTTATGCTTGTCTAATGGGAACGACGGCTGTTGTAATTTTCTCTGTCAAAGCACCCGCGACATGTGCTACTTGATTGACGTGTCGGGAATCCGGTTACGGTTTAATCGAAAAGGCGCAGTTGTGTCAAGAGGGGAAATAGACAATATTCGAAAAATTATAATAACAATTCGTAGTGATGTTGTTACATCGGTAATAATACATGGTAACCTTTATTGGAATAACCCGGGGAATAACCGTAAGGTTCTTGTTACGACTGCTTACAGCGACTAGACTGCTTATTAATTAAAAAAAAGTGACTGCCCTGCGATATTCTTGAATTATGAAATGTCAAGCAAGATGTTGTTGAATCATTACTATCGAGGATCAACAATAACCTTTAGTCATTGCGAAACTGCGTTTATCTTTCACCGTATTACGAGTTTCGTGTAATACTTCAGAATATCCATCTGTAATTATCATAAGCAGTATATATATTTACGAATTAAACTATTCGGGAGGGTAAGAAACTGAGAGAAGAAAGCGTAATTTCCCTTAGTTCAAAGTTGTCTGTTGGCGCAGGTAGTCTTGATTATAGCCGAGATTTACACGATCGATAATTACCGACATATATTGAGCTCGTTCGTCTTACATCGCCTGCGAATAGAAAGTGGTCTCATGGTGACCGTCTTTGGCCTCGATCTTGGTCTCGCTTGCGATAATCTGTCGTGTGATGTTCTATGACAGGTCGACCGCCTTAATTTTTGCTAGGGTTTCTCAATCTATCGCAAATAGGATCGCTTTCACGGAGCACCGCCGCATGTGGGATTCGATAGCAGTTCTATCCGAAGATATAGAAGCCCAGTTTCTTTCATTACTGCGCAATCGTTTTTTGAAATTCAATATCTATCTGTTCGCTCTTTGCAAGTCTGATTCACGTCCTAAAAAATCTTTGATCGTCTTCCGCGAAATAATTTTCTGCATCGTAACATTCGCAATCGATACCGTAACATTTTAACAACTTTCTACTACACACTTCGTGTTCACGTATATATTCAACACATTTATGTTATATTTATATTCTCGGCTGCCATAAAACTGTATCATAAAGTTTGTTAAACCTTTTATATTATAGAAGATCTACATATGATCCTATAAAAAAATTTGTAATATATTATTAGGAGATTTATAAGGGAACGATTTTATCTATATAATTTTATGTGTCAGATTTAATTACGGAGCAACATTTATTATAATTTAAAAAATATTTATTATTCTCATTAAGTATTATCGAAATTACTTATCTACGCTATTAGCTATTTATTATCGTAATTTGTTATCTGCAATACAAGTCATTTATAAGGTATACTTTTCGTAGTTCTTGGAGGGCTTTAAAGGGCAGCAATAAACGCTTTCTACTGCTATTACTATTACTTTGAGCCTCTATAAAAGACGCTTGTCATAAAAGGAGGAAGTTACTCAGTGAACGACTGCTTTCAGACTATATCTCGGTTACCTGGGACTCTCGATTAACGAATTATTGTCGTTCCCGCAGTTAAAGGTATTATCGGGAGATTACATGGACCGCGACACGAGCCCGTAAATTCCGGTCGTTGCGCTGAGGAGAAAGTGAATAATTAGAAGCCGCTTTAAGAAGGCCTTAAAGGCCTTTGAGGCCCGAGCGGTGCGTACTGCGTAACAGCCGTTAATGCGTGGTACCGACTCCTTAATTAAGTGAACCTTGTTAATTCATACACACGGTGTGTCCCCAGGATTTTCTTTCTCTCTCCTTATATGCCTCGTCCCCTCCGCAGTGATAAATCCCACAGCTACGTTCAACAATTTAGCAGACGTTTTAATAACGACATCGCGTTAAGGTTGACGATATTTTATCGCCCAAGACGGTGCTTAAGGGAGACTCGGATTCTTGAGAGATTATTACTTAATATTTTACGGCATTCCTATCCGATTCTTTTCCCATGAAAACGTTCGCGATTATGAACGCTCGCCGAGTGGCTATAGTAGGTACGGTAAAAAGTTAAATTAAAATTTTTGATATTTTACTTATATGCTTGATATCTAAATTACTCCAATTTACTTCCAAGTATTGATAATCAAATACAACTATATTATTTTAAATAATTCTAAATAAGCAAAGATAAGGGGGAAATAAATAGTTTCGACAGTAACAAAATAACATCGCATATATTTAGTAATAAAAATTAAGAAATAAAACTCATTACTCGTGAGAATTTCTAAGTATATTTTATTTATTCATTTGTGTAATTGATTATAAAAATAGGTATCGTATTATAAGAAATATATTTCTTGTATTTTGTATAATCGGTTGCATAGTTGCATACACGAAGGCATAAATAAAGTATATTAAACAATTAATATATAACATTATAATCTTTAAAGAATAATTTAACCAAACAATTGAGTCAAATAATCGACAGTAGAATCGTTACATTAGAAGTATTTATATAATTTATACGTTGTACTTGATCAACCAACTTAAATCTACACTATTTACATATCTGTTGTCAGTCAAGTGATATTTTAGCAAACCCGTCGTGACTGTCACGACGGATTTACTTTTCGGATTTGTTCACGGTCACAGACGGAGACAGAAGAGAGAATTCACCTAGTCATTCGGTATTTCACACGTCTCGAATTTCACGACGACCGATATGGCGTCGTGGTACAACTCTCATCTAGCGATATAATAAAGCGACGCCTTTATTTTCACTCCTCCGATAATACCTCGAGGCGTCGAGAGAAGTCGAATGGTAGGAATCTCTCACGGATCGTGAGATCGAAGAGGATCGATGGATCTCCGTTGCAGTATTGCGGTTAGAGAAATACTCTCGCGCGAGTATGCGTAACTATTCGCGCGGCTAGAAATTACATTTATTCTGTTCTCCTCTCGATTTCCCTCTGAAGTTGAAAGCCTTTCTTTAGATCAATAATCTATCAGCAATTTAGATAGTATCGTAGATCAATATTTTCCAGTAATATAGAGTCTAATAATATACAGGCTCAATAATAATTATTTCCTGCCGCAAATTCCTTCCTCGATTGAACGTTTAGATGAACTTCGAATAGCCGAAAGAACGTAATGATGAGATATTTTATGAATCTATCAGGCAACATATAAGGTCTTTCTCTTCTATAGCTATTGCGACCTATTTATTGCGATATTTTTAATACAAAAACGTGTCTATACGGTAGGGGTAAACAGTACAGTTGTTGGCCACTCTACAATGATTGGCCACATTTTAAAAAATTAAAGATTATAAATAAATACTATTAAAATGTTTTTAAAATATAAATACAAAAATATTTAATACACTTTTCTGTGTAATAATTAAAAACATTTTAATAGTATTTCTCGTTTATAATCTTTAATTTTGTAAGATGTGGCCAATCATTGTAGAGTGGCCAACAACTGTACTGTTTACCTCTATAAGAAATTCTATGGAATATGCTGAATATTTAATGCACGTATCCAATATCAATCGCGATTCATTGATATATGTACGTAAAATCCTGGCGCTTGCGTCACGGTGCGCTTTTACAAAGCGCGACGTAAAGATATGGATGGAAAACAATGAAAATTGCCCGAAACATCGTAAAGCAAGCACGCATTGGAACGCGTGTGCGCAGCAGTAAAACGCTCGATTATACATTCACTGCGTGTTTGCGCCGTCGTAACGACACCGTAAAACGATAAGGTGCAACGACTCTGGCGATAACGCGGCCAGGCCTTTTTCTTGCGCAACAATATTTGCACAGGGATAAATAAATTTCTACATTGTGACACTTGTAAGAAAGTGGACTCTATCGGTCATGTTTTGATTTCGCCGTTCACCTTTCACAGCCACTCGTTTTTAGCGACCGCGACGTGAAGAGTTTGCACAACTTTGCCGAAAGTGTGCAAAATAATTCGCGGCACGAATAAATAACGTAAATGCGCCGAAAGCACGTATTCGGCGTGTCGCGTGATCGCGAAAACGCAAAAACATGCTGCTGGATTGACGATCGATTTTCTGCGGTAGCGAACGCGCTGCTGATTGATAACAGTCGTATCGATAATCGGAACGGGAGCGTGATAACACAGTAGCACCGATGGCTAAGGGCTCAGACACAATGCGAGGAATAAGAAACAAGGTATAGAATTCATAGTCGCATCCTTTTTCAGTAGACGTGCATTGAAAAAGGATGCGACTATTAATATCTATTTCTTGTTCCTTATTTCTCGCATTGTGTCTGAGCCCTAATTCGTAAATTGCTTTGTTAATACCATCGGCCGTGATAGTGATGTTATTTTTCTTTTTTTTTTCTTTCATAGACAAGTCGTTGACCGCGACCTCGATTAATTTATTCGATTCGGTGTTAATCGATTACGCGAGGTAGCTTACGAGGCAGGAACTCTTAAGTGCAACGCGGCCCATTCTGCATAGTCAGCCGGTTCGATACTGCATTAATGTTGCGGCAACGTTTTACACATGTTTCGTTAGCTTTTAACGCAAAACAATATTTCGCGTTCTTTATTGCGTAACAATTAGGTATATCGCTGCATTGCTAATTTACTTCCGCGACACGATTACTGTCGTGAGACATTGTCGTCGTCGCGGCTAAGAAATACCGCATTTCTTTCCGCACGAATGTGTTTTTCCGTTTCCTCTTATATGTACATATTCTATTGTATCGATAAATATATATTCACGGTATGACGGCACTCTGTTGCATAATCCATGTGTTTTTTGTCGCGACACACCTACGACACCTGCGCTCGTTGTCGCATTTGGCGCTAATCTAAAAGATAAATATTCTTATCGCGGAGTAAAGACAGAGAACTCGCGCCTTTCGTTCTTGCGTCCCGACTTTACTCTCTCATTGAAAGCAAAGCATCGTATCTTCCTCCTTATCGCGCTATTATAAGACGTTTGCATCATAAATATCTCGGTTATCATAAAATTCACAAGAATGGCTGTTCAGAAAAATAAATCGATTCCGATTTTTCGCAAATAATCGTGTTTTTACGCGATAATATAATGATATATAAATACGTTATCTGGAAAAAGAAATTATAATAGATTCAGCAATTAATTTTAATATAAAAAATTGCTAAGATATATATTTGATGTTAAGAATAAGAAAAGAATAAGAACAAGAAAATCTGTATTAAAATATTTATACAATATTAGATGTGTCTAAAAACTTCGCTAATGTGTTTTGCTAGGCGTTTTGTACACAAGATAAAACGCAGTATCTATCTTGATACGCATCAAAATAATGTAGGTATAACATATATCTCGATAAAATATCATCGATAAAAACTTAACGGAACGGATAGAACTGGTCTCGAGCGTCATTGCTAACTACAATTTCGTCTCGCGTGCGCGATGATTCAATTAGGAACGATTGATCCTAATTCCAGTACATCATACACACATACACGCATACGCGCATCGTGCATTTCTTTAATTACCCAATTAACGCGCTCACCTCAATTCGCCGAGACTGCGGCCTATCGAGAAACGAGGGCGTCGCGCCGGAGAATTCGCAAGATATTTTCTCAGCATCGAGAAGGCAGAGAAGAAAGAAATGCAGACGAGACGGATATGAAATTGGCGCGGGGTATTCTAATGAACCACGCAGGAAGTGCGAGAAAAATCGAGGTCGGACGCGCGCACACGCGTGGAATTCCGCGAAACATTCCCGAGCCGTGGATTTACATTGTGGGCGCACACCCGCGGCGTAACTGTTTCCTTTCACTGTTTTTTTCGGTCCCACTGAAAAGGCAAGTAGTTCGTTGTTCGCGCATTATTTGTGCAGCATTCCCGACACGTGTACGTTCCGCGGTCGAAGGACCGGCCGGCGTTAAGGTGCGCCAACGTATCACATCTCGTGGCTCGATAAACGAGCCTCGTAAATCGCGACGTTAATCGCGAAATTGTTTGCATGACGTTTTTAATGAACGTTTTTAACGACTCTATTTCGGGATTGCACTTGGCCGAGATCGATTAATCCTAATAAGAGTGTAGTATAGAGAGTGTAGTATAGACAGCATATACTTGATATGTATACATACACGTACCTACATGAAATCTCGACAGTGTTATCATAAATTTACTATCGAGCCTGTGCAGTTTTTAATCGTATTACTTATAATCGCATTAAAGTTCTTTTATTTTTCTTGGATGAAGATTTATTTTGCCCACAAAATTATGAAAAGACTGGGAAATAATGAATGAATTTATTTCGAATAATAAATTGTCACAATTTGATCATAATAATTTATACATTTTTCACAGGCGCGCAACAGAAGCAATTTATCTTTGAAGCACGACAAAATAATTTAATCGCACGCATTTACGTTTCTATGCACGGCTTTAATGAGCATGTTCCTACTCGCAACGATGCAGTCGTCGCCTTGTGAGCGTCGACCTGCACGCGCGAGTAGTACGCGGCTTAAGGCCCGGCCGCTGCGAAATGCATTTGCTTACAGCTGGCTCACGTACGTCCATATAAAACATCGCATTATTCGCGAGTTATGCCCCGTACGCACGTCGATGCTTCTTTTCTCTTCTTTTTTTTTCCGCCTTCTCCCTTTTGTGCTGCCTCTTAAAGTCTTCAGGCAGCCCTTAGCGCACATGCGTGTCGTCGTCCGTCTTTTTCCTCCTCTTCTCGTTTTCCTTTTGCTCCTCGGTGCGCCACCTTGGAGACGCGCGACGAATGCAAATGTATCTTCAACCCATCCGAATCCGGTGAAATACATTAGACGACTCTATAAATGAAAATATAAGAATTAAGGGATTATATTGGTGAACCGTGCGCGCGAGTTGGCGGCGAGATACGTTGCGAGAGATTGCAAAAAACGGCTCTTCCGAATCCGATGAAATATATTAAGCCGAAAAGTATTTTCGCCTTTGTCAACCGGGGCTTGCCATCTGCGCGGAGCTGCAGTTTGCGACTCATTGCCGTTTCATCGGGTTTTGCAACGTTTACGAGCGGCGTATATATCAGCGGTTTTCAGCGCATTCCGTTTGCAACTTGGAAATGTTACTTAGGAGGGTCGGTGTGTTATAGTTAGCACTGGTTACAGTTTTTTTCTCGTTCACACGGTAGTTAGGATTATGACACAAAAAGGGACAGTTTAGAGCTGGACTAATTAGAGCTGGACGTGGTTCTTCTTGTATCCATATTTTCCCGACGCAACATGACCTTTAATTTTATGTACGATTGAAAAGGAAATAAATTACAATCGAAAAGAAAATAAATAAATGCGAGAGATCGCGCGAGGTCGGCATATACAAAATACACGCGTCTACTTTCATCGAGTACAAATTTATATTCGCAGTTCTGAAATCGAAAGTCATCCACGACGAACTCGCGCTCGTCCTCGCTTTCCATTATTGGAAGACGCATAAAGAACTCGCATTTATATGCCGCATTTGCCCGTAAAGGCCTAATTTTCAATCTACAAACGCGAACTTCGTATTAGATCAGTCGCAATTAACACTAAATTTGAGACATATACGCTCTATATTTTCATGGCCATCTCGGTTGATGTAGTAACTGAATCTGGGAGATCGGGAATATAGTAGTATCGATAAGCAAAGGTTACTGGGCGAATCAATAAATCGCCGTATAATTTAGCGTTCGCGGTGTTTTATGGCCGTTTATTATGCACCTGCATAAATCATATTACGACAAAAAGCATCGCGCGCGAAGTCTCGCCCCGCTTCGATCTTGAAGTTTTGCGCATTCCTTAGCGCGTTTTGAAAGTAACGGCGTGGCGAGGCGGCGTGTAAGGGGTCAGAAAGCGAAACAAAAGGTCCGGCACGCTTGTCGTGCTAAGCTAATTATCGATAAGGCAATCAATCTGTAGAACGCGCCGCGCTCCAGGTCACTAATGCCAACCTTCGGACCAAGAGAGAAAGCAGTTTTGATTAGAGTCGTACACTGTCGATTCTGCGATATTAACTGTCTTGATTATGCATAATGTTATAAATTTTTAATGCGTACGTGTAATTTCGCGAAATCTCGTTGCGCCGCGTGATTGCATCTTGCATGTTTGACGATGAAAGTTTTATATAAAATCACATTTGATCAAACCGACTCGCGAAATTCGTAAAATCTCGTTAGAATCATGTCATTTATTTATCATTTATATAAATATAAATGGAATTCAATTCTATTTGGCATATATATGTTATCAGACTAATTTAAAAAATATTTCACTGTCATATTTTTCTGTCGTCATTATAGTTTTGTTGGGAATCTCATTTCTGTACGTTAGTTGAGATCTCATGCAAATTTTACGACACACAGTAAGTATATATGAGCGAACACTTTTAAAGCGATGCCAATCTCGTGCATTATATAGACCTCGATGCTTAATATGGATGTCGCTGTCACGAGGCGCCTCGAGAAAGACCATGTTTGATCAAGTCTTTCATCAAGGCTGTGTCAACCGCGAGGTCGTCATGCGCGGGGCACCGCCTATGTAAAACTCAAACGTTACAACCTCGCGAAACTCGTTAAAACGGCGTTATTTGGCGTAACCAAAGTACCCGCCGTCGTGTACACGATCACGTCGTGACTTCATCGTCTAGCACCTCAGAACTGGCTATTGTTCTATGAATAGAGCTCAGCTATCTCCATCCCTTCCTAGGATTTCTCTTCGTCAACCTTTCACCGTTTATACCGGAGTCACTAAACATGTCGAATGTGTTAAAATTGCGATAAAGATTTTAAAGCATTTTTGTGTTACGTGTATCAAGATAAAATATTTTCCCACGCGAATCTCGTCCTCAAGATAGAATGCCAAATTCGCCTCACAGTGATTTTTGGTGATGAGAAAAAGCAGGACTAATATATATCTTCGCAATTTAGTAGAAAAATTCTTTATATTTTTGGGTCATTGTTAATTTAATCTCAAATTAGTCAAATTAACATACCTTTAGATGCAAGAATTGCTATAAAACACGGTATAAAGAAGGATTTAAAAAGCCGGCGAGTATTTATTGGGCGTTTGTTGCATACGAAAGTCGCAACTTTCAAAAAAAGAGAAACCGAGATAAATATCGTAGATATTTTTGTAGCGAAGCAGCACTTGTTTTTAATTCGGGCACCATTGTTTCGGATATACTTGCATTACCACAGGTAGCGCGACAAAATTTTTTCATTCAAGCGTGCCGAGTGCTTCTCATAGTTCCCTTTGTCCCATGACTCGTAACCTCTCTTTGAAATGGAACAATGACGAGGAGGAAAGGAGAATCGGAGAACGCGCGCGGTTACGCAAGCGGTTGCTCTTCAACTGCTCCATGCGTTACGCATCAACGAAGGAAAATTAAGCGAAGAGCCAGCTTTGAAGAGCCGTTCCGTTTTTTCGCGTTTACCGCAGAAAAAGTATAATACACCTGTTGTACAGCCAGGAATATTTTCTTAGTCAAGAGACGTGAGACATGAAATTTTTCCATATAAATCTCTCTCCTAACTTTTTCTATATTAATAATAAGATATATTTTATAAAACTATATATGCCTCTTTTAATCGAATATAGTTATAGCAGTTTGGACATCTAGAAAGATACTAATATTCTCGGTCTTTTAATATTTGATTTTTTTTATCTTTGAATATTCTTCATATTTCCGTCGTGTAACTTTGCTATTATATATCAATATAATAGCAATTTTGTAATTTCGATTTGAGAGAGAAAGATCGATATCTTATTAAGAGCTTATATAAAATACCTATTAAGATGTTCGATTTCACTGAGAGAATCAAGGAAGTCTGTTTGTTCGCTGAATGGGTACCACGATTTCTCATCGCCTATAGTTCGATCAGGGATTCGAGGAGCGGGAAGACCCGGAAGAGCACAAAAGAGAAGGAAATCTTCGTAACAGAACAGTGGATTCGTCTCCGCGGTGAATGGTATACACGATACCTTATTATAGGCCACGTGCGTTTACACGGTGGCACGTACATCCAACTAACGCTTATACCTTGTCTACGATCAATTTAACCGTACGTGAAAAACGAAAACTGGAATTACATTTAATTTCTTTTCCCTTAGAAAAGATGCTTAATTAGCATTTTCTTTTTTGTTGCATCTATTTCTGTGTGTATCTTTTCTGCGAAGTCGCCAGAAAATTCAGTTTTATTATTCAAGAACCGTTTGAATCTCTTTTGGACTTAAATTCTTAATTTCTTTGAATAAATTAAGACACGTATAGTAAATGTATAAATATATAAACGCACGTGGAGCGATTAAGAGCATTGAAAGAAGAAGCAAGCACACGTCGCCGCCGCGGCTCCCGCGAGGCATTGCGAGAGAAAGGACGAGAGAGAAAAGTCGGCGCGGAGAGCGTGCGAAAGCGATTCCCGTCGCGCGTGGAATTATTGTCCGCCGAGCGGTTTAATCGTCGGTAACGAGCAACTGCTTCGACGATACTTACTCCGTCCGCGTCGTAGTGTCTATACGACCGTGGCCGTGGAAAAGACAATAAAACGGATTCGACTCGACGGGGAAAATGCGGTATCTGAGTATCTTGATAGGCATAATTGTCCTTCTTCTCGCGTTATCGGCGCGGGACGATCTCGCGAGAGCGGCGATAATACGCGGGCTGTCGTCTCCTGGTCTCTTCTCTCCCGATGCGACGCGACGCGACGCGTCGATTGAGGCATCTCCCATCCCGTTTGCGACTCGCGGATTTACGAACGCGTCCGTACGCGAACCGTAAGGATAAACCGTTGGAAAGCCTTTCCCGTGAGAGTCTTTAATCGCGGAAAGGATCGAGTCGGACGAGTTCCTCGACCCGGCCACCTTTGCGCGAGATCGCGCAGATGCGTCGAACGATGCGTTGAAACCGGGATGCCGAGATACGAACGAAAACGCAATAAGCGCTACTTAGGTACGGCACTTGCGTCAACGACGCGGTTGTTGCTGCATGATTCATGATTTAACGTTAAAGCCTATTATCTCAGTGTAATTGGTAAGGCGTGGTTTATATACGTGCCTACGTGACTTTCTAATAACATAATTGCTCGAAGCTATCTGCGCATATTACAGATTTCGGGTTAACATCGTTCAGAGGTTAATGACGTGTGCACGCGGAATGGTTTATTTAGTTTTATTTGCTGCTTTGAATACGCTAGCGAAGGAGCCACGGTTAACAATTAAATATCTAACGCGGTCGCATATCTTGAAATTCCAGTGTTACGTGCTTTCATCAATCAAAATGTCAGTACTTGTATAGAAATCTCGTCCTTTATCGCTTAATCATCCTCCAATTATTTTCTGAGAATTCCTCTGTCATTCATAGCAATTTAATCTTTATTGATGCGTCATAAGTGCGCTGTTTTTATCTCTTTTTCATGCAGGAATTTGCTAACATTATTCGTACGCTTATTATCGTACATTCTTTCATAGTCATGTATAAGGACATCATCAGATAAAATTTTGATTCTTCAAAAGTTCAGAGTTTTAGTCAGCGCAGTTTGTGGGTGGAAATAAATTCTTCAATTCTTTGATCACGTGTAAGTCTTTGCCGGCAAGAATGTTGCCACTGGTAAGAATTGAAACGTGAAATTTTATTTATTCGCATTGCCTGGTCGCGGCGTGTAAGTTGCTCCTCGTGTCCTGTTAGCCGTGGGACAGCCGGCGTATCCGCGAGGGATCTACGAGAGCAAACAGTGCGCTAATTAGATTTCCACCTGCCAAGCGCGCAGCGCAGCTACAGACGCTATACAGCGCGGCTCAAGGCGAACGCACTTGCCGCGCACGATGTTGCGCAGCGCAAAGAAAAGCAGCAGTGCAGTGTGCGGAAGCGACCGGTTAACCGGCTGCTTGATTTCAGTCGACAGTCCCCGATTACGAACACTACGACGAAACCATATGCTGACGATCGAGCGGATTGTTAGAATTTTGCGTCGACGGCGGCGGCGGCGGCGACCATCTGCGAAAGGAATTAATGTGCCGGTTCGTAACGGCTGGTCTTGCTTACGCAACATGTCGATTCGTTTATTATCGAAATTTTTATTCAGTCAGTCTAGTTGGAAGCTCGTAATGTAATAATGCAGGGAATTATACGAAAGAAAATTGAGTTAACATTGTTATAGAAAATTAAATAAGATGAACAGGAAGAATATTTTAAGTTTTAAAGAAAAAATTAATGTATAATATTCCAAACAGTTTTATACTTTCTGTTCAAATTTTTGGTATAGTCTTTCGCACCTCTTTCTTTTAAATAAAAATAAAGAAAAATCTTAAACTTAACACAGATGTTTTAGATGTTTTATATTATTACGGTACTTATTACTGATATATGATACTTTGTCAATAATTAACATATTTATCAATAAGATATTCTATATTTATTACTGTTAAATTTACATTTATCGTAAATTACATTTAATATGTAGCACAGTTTTGTAAATACAAGACTGATAACGACAAATGCTTAAAAATTCGACCATGTATAATTGATACTTACAATATTCGATCGTGATATTTCTGATGGAAGGTCTCTAACGAAAGGCGATCAGCATTCTTTCCGGAGTATATATGTACCTATGCTCATCGCGCTTCGTACCTCGCGTCGTGTGCATACTGCTGGGAATCTGCGTGGGGTTGCGTGAGAACTCTAGAGAAGGGACGTTTGCCATTTGTGACTGAAACAGGTAGGCAGACAATCGCGTGTCATCGGGTGCAAATTAAGGCTGACGCCAACCTCCGCGGCACGCGTCCGGAGACCCCGATTTTTACATTCACCTTCGTCACATTGCCGCCCTCCGGTGATACAGCCCCTGCGGCCGTCCAAGAAATATCGATGGACATTGATAGATTTAAATTGTGTTATTCCCAGGCATATATGAAACTTGCACAAAAAGTTCTTAGAATAAATTGCAATTGCAATATAGGTAATAGCAATGCATATAGGAAAGTAATTTTAGTTCTTTGCTGTAAATCATTCTTCGTTAGCATATACAATTGAAAAGATGTTTTTGTTACTTCTAGAATCGTTTGACTTATGAGCGACTTATGACTTATTTAATTTAATCGAATCGTATCCGACGAATTGTCGTGAGTTTGAGGAAACATTCGTCATCGTGGTACCATGTACCACAAGCCATAGATCAACCTCGTACATATATCAGTAGCACTTTCGTTGAATCGTACGAGAATTATCTTAAGGCAAAGCGACGTGTCGAGCCGCGCGCAGGTGTGTGTTTTATCGCGGATTGTTCCACTTTTCGCATTCAAGTTGCTACGCCTCGGAGATTTATCTACTGGTATAACTAATCTCTGCCTCTCAGGTGCTTCCATCAGTGGGTTGGTTTCCCGAGGTCGCTTTATCGAAGCTCTTATTAATGACGAGAGTACGTCCGAGCGAGATTTATCTGATATAATATGTCATTCGCGTCCAAGTGTATCATTGACAAGGCGATGGTTTGACTAGTCCGGTAACTGATTGGTGCTATAGATAACGAATAATTACATGTCTACGGCAATGCCACGCATGTGCGTAATTCTATTTAGATGTAGCCAACATTTCATATTCATATAATAACGTTGAATGTCATGCGAATTTTCAGTAATATTGTCAAGCTTTGACTAAACATCGGACATTCTATAAAGCAATTAATGCAAGAAGATAGTTTTATTACATCTAAATGTGCCACATTTCGTATATAAATCAATGAAACACATCGATTATTTGGCATTCAGTGTGTTGAACGCTGATTAAATTGCTGACAATATAAAGAAGCAAACATATTCGAAAAATCGCGAACAACGAAATTGAAATATCGAGCAACTGCGTGCGTCATGTTACTCGAAATTAATTCGGATCAAATAACGGTAGAGCGAGAAAGAGACTCTCTCCGACAAGCATTCGAACCGGCATTCATAATTTCATATGGCGAGTTTAACATACGTCCGGTGTACACCGACCCCTAACGAGGTATAATTAATTTATATTGATTCGTGGGGAATATTTATTTTGGTTGTTAATGGATTAAATTCCAGCTGCCACGTCGCGAATCAGGAAGGACGAAGAGAATGACGAAGAGAAGTGCCACGTTGTACATATCGTGCGGGAAGCTTTTCGCTTATTTATCTGAGGATTTGTTAATCCAGCTGTTCCTAATCCTACATATGTATATATGTATAGTTACTGCTCGCAACGCGATTACGGTCATAATTCATAACCGACGCGATTGCGTCACCCTCGATACATCATCGTAACTGGCGAGATACAGGAAGTTCCACGACGCTGGCGCTGCCGTTCTACCGTGAGATATCTTTCGCTGTTCGTGACAAGTTACTCGGATATAATGTTGTTTATTTTCGTGCTTTTTAAAATTTTGTTGTGTACCATTAATGCCAGAGCCTGACTATACTCGATCGCAATTCGCTCGAATATAATAACTCGATTTTGAATTTGAACATGTGTCAATGACAGAATTGTGTTAATTCTGGATTCGAAGTCAACTGAAAAAAAAAGAAGGAATACTATTAATCCTATTGAATCTTGGCTTGCTTATAATTCTTTGAATTTCAATTTTTACGTCTTTGAAGAACTCTCGTACTCTATTTATATGCGCGAATGTCTATATAAGAGCACTGGTATGCATAAAAAGGCATACGATCGAAAATAGCTGAGCGCATAAAAATAGCCTTTACCTCGGCGCAGCGCGCGGTCGAAGAAATTCGCAATATACATTTTCATGAAGTTAACGAAATCGAATCTCGTACGCGGCCGTTCTTAACCTGGAATGCGAAGGATCGCGAGCAAATTATGCCGCTCGCTCACGGGGCTTGTCAAGGTGGTTCGGATGACAGAGGCTGAGTCATTCTCTCTCGATCGTTCGCCAGTTACATTTCGCTTCGGCGAGATATACGATTTCGCGAAAAACGCGATTCGCTCGGCGAATCCTCCGAGAGCGAGCCCCGACCGCGAAATTCCGCCGGAGCCCTCGTTTTAATATCGCATCTCGATGTCGTCGTCGTCGTCACAAGGACGTCATACCGTCGTTCTCTCCGCCTCGAGTTACCTTGAAGAATTTTCAGATTAATAAAATGAGGATAACAAGAAGGATCTGCAACGACGGCGCGGCAGTACCGCAGCGGGGTTACGCGAACACACACTGGTAGCTATTACCCGCTATTCATCGGGCGATTCGAAAGAAGCAATCTTCGGGATTGGTAGGCGCGAGGTCATCCTCGGTATACACTGCTACCGTGGAGCTCTCGTTCACGGGCCAAATATGGACTACGCCTTGGAAACGATCGCGTGCCGCTGAACGAGCGGGGAAAAAAAAAAAAAGAAAATGGTAACGCACGCATACCACTGTCGGAATTATGATATATGTATGGCCGCCTTAGCTGGACGATGTTATTTTCTGGATCGTACGAATCGTTTCTTCATATCCGACTGTGAATAGTAATAACGACGACGAGAGATCACGAACGGTTTACGTAACGCGCGAAAAAATCGCGAGATTTACGCGCGATCGACACGAGGCGGAAAAACTATAGTCGCGATCGTTCATCGTATTCAGAATGCGAGATACGGTGAGTCGTACCGCCTTGGAAAGGTCACGAGGAGGCGGCTGGAGAGTTCGCAGTGGTGCGGTTTCACCGGTAGACGAGGAGGATATAATGACGAGAGGGAGCCAGAACAAGCAGAGACTACGTCGAAGCTTGCTTTGCCGAAGCGGTGAAAGCGATTCTCCATTAATGCTCTTCTTCGCGAAGGACCTCGAACACTCGTGCATATGTGCGCTCAAGCCCCGCGGACTTCCGGTCAGAGCACTTCGGACGTGTACCTATGCGAAATAAAAAATACTAACAGACATTCATAGCCTTAAAGAACAACATAGAAGGCGGATGGAGCATCTCTCGTTTGTTCAACAATCAATAATCGTTTTCGCCATGTTTCTTGACGATACAAGTAAAAATAACGAAGTAATTTTAAGCTCGATTGATAATAATCAGTCAATAATTAACAGCGATCAAATTTGAGATAAAATTTATCTCGCGAGGATTGTTCGAAGTCCACGAAATCCAATGTTGAAATTTGAAAAATCGCGTCGAACGGTAATTTTTCTTGGATATATCTTATTGGGAATGCAGTGTTTGTTCGTCGATTCGTTATTCATTGATCTCGATTGGCGGTGAGCCGAGTAATCCCGCGGATCTGCGGAATATCGCATTGTCTCGCGACTCTATCATCGCTCATTTGTAAACAGGGATCGGGAATTAGGTGGGACAACGTGGGCAAGATACCTTGGAGAATCCGTTGGAGATCCTGTTGAACGATGGAGCCGCGACTTGTAATCGTGATCCTTCGAGGCGGTCTTATCTGTATAACTGTACCTCGTTGGCAGTTTACCGTCACCGACATCGTCGTCGCCGCCAACTATTACCTATTCGCGCAAATCTCCGCTTCGATCGTCGGTCGTCGATCGTCATCGCGCCCCTTTTTTCGCAGCGACCTGGATTTTTGTCGAATATCCGATTAGCTTTACATAACGGAGCGGCACGTAAGCCACTTCCGTTACGTGATAGGATAACGTCGGTCCTTGAACGTGACATTGGTTGATTTCTAACGATGGCGTTTGAAGAAAATTGCATGCTACAAGTTCGTCATTCAATCTTCGTGGAGAGTAATTTATTACATTGTATTCGTCATTATAAAGAATATAAAGCTTGAAAATAAGCTGCTTGAAGTATCATCGATAGTGTAACATTATATAAGTTTCTTAATTATTACAATCTGGATGTATCATAAAATACTATAAAATATCTTTACATATTTTATAAGTAACGTTTATATAATGTTTTTATTTTTCTTATTTATCATGAAAATATTAAATTTGAAATAGCTTCTGTATAAGGAGTTCTTAGATACAATCTTCGCAGATTTTTCAAGTGAAACAGTTAGGAAGATTTCTACTAATTAAAAAAATTGTCTTAAACATTAAAAGTAACTCGATTTCTTACGGTACGTTATTGTGGATTTGTGTTGCGTTTATATCGTGCGGTATACCTATCTTTACTTCCACAGAGAACAAGTAAGAGTGAGCCGCCGTGTAAGAAATTCCCAAAAAATCGAGATCCGTACGTCACGTGCTGTAAGGACGTGACCGTAATCCACCGAGGTGGTCTTATCCCTGTAACTGTACCTGTCGACAGCGGTCCACCGACGATTGCCCATCGCAGCTACTATTAGCGATTTTCCCGTTAGGATAAATACGTGCCAGGCGCCACACAGGATCTCGACGATTAACGGCCGATTAACCGTGGCGCGCGGTCGCGTCTTGAGATTTTATGGAAAATATCTGTCATGGAATTTATATATCTCTCTTTTCTTCCTCTCTCTTTCTTTTTCTTCTTTTTCTCTCGTTGACCGCATTGTGTTATTACTTGCACGCGGTTGTTAACGTGCGAGCGTGCGCTCGAATCGTCGACACAGTGCTCTCGTCTTGTTCCTCTCCAATTTCTATCTATTTTCCGTTTTCTTCTACTTCTCCCCAAGTCTGACGATCCTTCGAACGACGGCGAATTCCTGCGGCGCGGCGGTCGTAGCTTTCAAATTAGACACAGAATAGCGGAACTCTCTTACGCGATCATATGTTATACGCGCGTACCGCTTCTTCTACGAAGTATATACCCAATCATTTCCCTCGCGCGCGAGAGTCCTTATGCGCGGTGAAGTTTATCGCGATGCTTTTTCTTCACAAATGAACTCTCATTGGTGAATCCCGGATTCGCGCCGAGTTTATAAAAGTTATATCGGGGTCACACGTGCAATTATTCAGTCAATTACAGGGATTTCCTGGTTCATCTCGATTAACTGTTAATTGATGTCGGGGGAAGCGGCCGGAAGTCGACTGCGAGGAGTGCGAGGAGCATAATATTGAGGGCTCGCATTTGTAATGAGTGTAATGCGTTTGAGTTCTTATTCAAACAATTAAAAATTTTAGTCATTAACAAACGCACTTATTTGTCCGTTATATCTTATTGGAGAATTTTTTACAGGTATAATTTAGGATCTATTCATATAAATTTTTGGATATTGTTTTATAAAATATGAATTGTATTAGGATAGGAACGAAGGAAAAAAATAAGTAATATAAAAACTTGCAAATATAATTTATTAATATACATATCTCTTACACAACATATATAACACAAATTAAAAAATGTGACTTGTATTATAGATTTTAGAAGCCTGTAATGCCGTCGTTTTAAAAGAATTAATGGAAATTAATTAATATTTTTAATCAGAATTTTATTTCAGCCTTATTCAAGAGATTTCAAGACGTTAAATCTCTTTAAAACTCATTCATTCATCCGCAAATGTACATGCTTCACGACTACCTCGGCCGACCGATCAATCCCGCAGAATATCGCGGTCGACCTCAAGTCGTTACTTTTATCGCGCCTCCGATCCACGACATTTGATCCATGATGTCGTCGCGGCGCGAGCGGCTGATTCAGCGCAAGAAAGGGGAAAGAGAGAGAGAGAGACGAAGAGAGAACGCTGTGTGTTGGATCGGTGGTTTTCCAAGAGGGTTGTGGACGGAGCAACGTGGCTCCGCGCGGCACTTGCAGGTGGTTACACATCGCCGACACTCGCGGCACGGACTCAGATTCGCGTCGCTCGGTGCCGTTGTCGGTGGTGACGTCGCCGTCGTGGTGGTGCTGGTGCTGGCACTGGTGGTGGTGTTACGGTAGGTTATGCCTCGCATTCCTGCCGAGGTCGTCGAACCGAGACGAACCGCCTGTGCATGCCCGCCGCCGCGTTGCTCGCTTCTTGGCCACTGTCCGGCCTGCCTTGCCCTTTCCTTTCCCTTCCCGCCTGTCTTTCTCTTTCTCTCTCTCTCTCTCTTTTCCCTTTCTTTTCGTTCTTTCGTCTCATACCCACCGACGACTACGGCCATGGCCATGGCGGGCTTTGCGTACCCGCGACAGAGAAACACTTCCTCGTGCCGCTCCTCCCACACTTGCCAGGGCGTTCCCCACGTGCGACGGCGGGACACTTCCGTCTGTTTCTATCCCGCGACGCGAAATCAAGGTTTCCGTGCGTTACGCTTAATTATCCGGCGACAGTCCGCCTCTTTAGGATCACCGGCAAAAGTCTAATTAAGGGATATGTCGCGTGAGACTGGGACTATGAAGAAACGTACACTCCTCCTGCGTCCGCTTTAATAAGCTATTCCGCGGTGTCCCTTTTAGATCTTCAGAAAATTTCTTACCACTTAAACAGTATAAGTAATTCGTAATTATAGTTTCATCTTTACATGCGACAATTTAGAATGCATTAAATTTTATCTATTTAAGAGGCGATATCTCTGTCGTTTCACGATAGAGAGATTTTTTATTTGTAATTGCAAGCATGCAATTCTGAATGTAATTTTGTACATGTGAAAGTTGCTAGTTTAAATGGGCACTTTTCAATGGGTATTACTTTAATACGCGCATATAATGGAAAAAGAAAGTCGATCTTGTTGCATCTTCTACTTTTCATATTTATCGTAAAAAGTTTTTTTTACAAAAATGCAAAAACGAGTAATCGGCATCGTTATTCTTCCTTAATGATGCAATTGTTGTATATGCTTTTTTTTGTGGAGACAGTATGTCTTCTGTAATATTAACCTTGACGAGTGAAATCTCGTCAGTGGTTACATTCTCGTCGTTAATTGATCAATTGATCTTAGTCTCTCCATAATAATCTGTATTGTTCATATTTTTATATTAATTATATATATTTTTTAATTATATATATTCTTATATTGGTCTTATATCGCTACATCTTTTACTGCGAAAATAACGCACAGAGTACGTACGAGATTTTTTAGAGTTAAAAACACAAACTAATTTTAGGAATCTTATCTTATTAAAGTATTATTATACGATATGTTTCTAAAAGCGTCCTTCGTAATCATTATTCGCACTGAATTATTTTAATTACGCGACAATTTTATAATAATTGTTATAGTGTTCTATGTGCCATCATTCAGTCTGGTATTATACGGTTTCGACAATCCGATTCGCCCTTTTGTCGGCTCTCGGCCTCGACTCGGTGCAATTAATTGGACGGCCAAAGGAACGATAAAAGGAAATGCCATTCCCTTTTCCGGACGGAACAAAGAGTTATCTAATGGAGCTCGCGCGCGAAAGGAAGAGCGAGAGTGAGAAAGAGAGAGAAAGAGAGAAGGATCCTACGCGCTCTCCCGCCGCAGGCGGAGCGCAATAATTAATTCCGCACGATCGTTTCTCTCAATTGTTATCGGCGTCGGCCGTGGCCGGGTCTCTCTTCGTTATTATTTATCGTTTTCATCGTGGTCCCTCGTATATGGTCTCGCCGTATACGCGAATCACAGCCAAGGACGCGGACGCGATAAAACGCGAATTACACGTGTAGAAATCGCCACGGCGATTTGTTTCTATTTATCCGGCATGTTTGTAGAGTGCGAGCGCAGGTACGATGTCGAATTACAGTTGATTGCTATCACTTGTTCGCGGCCGCGCCGACCGCGCCGTGCGAGATGTAATGGGAGTTTTATTTATTGTTACGATAATTTATTATAGAATAAATATAAGTATACGCACGTACAAATATGCGCGCAATGCAAGTATGCGAGAAAGTAAAATCTTCCTCACGCACGCAGAATTGATCCGCGGGGTTAAGGGGGTGGGACGAACGCGGTCTTTTTTCCCTTCCTCTCGCGCGCGTTACAGGGGGGGGGGGGGGGAAATAATTTATCGCTGGGTGTGCGGTGTTTACCCGCTAATAAAATCGTGAAAGTTCAAGCGCAGATGAAGATAAACCGCGCGGTGCAAATGCGTGCGGCCTTGGCACTCGCGAGATTTAACTCCTCCTTGGGGTCTAAAGAGGGACGCGCGGAGTTACGTGAAATATTTCCTCGGCTAAATCACGGTTATCGGCGGCGGGACTTGAGAACATTATTACGCGTCTGTAAAAAGCATCATTACAATCGATCTTGACCGCGCATAAGTCAGAAAACGCTTGGGAGCTTTGGGGCTTTGGCAACGGAGATAATTTTCACGCTGGAAGATCGGAAAGTCCGATAATATAAGCGGGTGTGTACAAGTTAATCATTCGAAGAGAAATATGGAAGGAGATATAATTGTGCTTATTTAGATGTAGCCCTAGCTAAATAGGCACGATGCACGTAAGAAATTCGTCATATTGTCATATTGAAAGAATATCGTCTCGCATATATAGAAGTACAAAAGAGAGGAGAAAATAATCTTCTCCATGTTTATATGCATATATGCACAGTATCATACGCGTACTCCGAACGTAGGAATACAAAGGATGTAAGAGAGTAACCTTTTTGCATTTCTATGCAAGCTAATATTCTTTTGTCTATTATCTCTGTCCGCGTTCTCCGCGCGGGAAGATAATGAGCGGTCTGTATTATACGTGCGCCCGTTTCGAATCAATGGCACCCTCGCGGTATAAGTGACCGACATTCTCCTCTCCCGCTGCACGCTCGCGCACGTGCCAATGGCAGTAACCCCGGAGACAATGATATCCCGACAATGGCACGACGACGAGCTCGTCGCCACATGTAAATGTAACCTTTTGTAAAAGCCCGCGCGGAGGATGCCCGCCGCGCGCCTGCGAGTGAAAGGTGCGACGCGACGCCGCGCATCTCCTCGATTCCGCCGCGCGCCAACTCCGCAGGTCTCTTCACTTCTCGTTCTCTCCTCTGCGGATTAGGAAATGTCAGCAGCCAAGCCAGCGGCTGTTTGCGAAAAGTAGCGTTTGTGAGACGCCTCATGGTTGATTCGCGCGCGATAACAATGTGATGCAACGGAGAAAAATATCTTACGATTCTCTCAGGCACCGGCCGTTGTGCGTCGTTATTCGTCTCGCAAATAGGTCGATGACATGTAAATTATTGTTCGCGCAGAAACACGCACGGCTCGCGAAGATACGCCATTTAATCAAAGAGGTTGCTTATTCATACTTTCACTTTGACTTTTACTGGCAGGGATAGGGTCAAAGTTGAAAGAAAATTTCTCATACCACGGTTAGATATACGTAGGCATGTTAAAAAATATTCGAAAATTAATTTACAATTTTGTCAAGTGAAATATTGTGCCATCGATAATGATCACGAAGAGAAACTTAGTATATTATTTCTCGCGAGTGATGAATATGCGCATTGTCGGCATTGTATCATTTTGTTGCATTATAATTGAAGCGCGCCAGGCTAATATATATGATAATACGTTATAGACACGCGAGATTATATGAATACATGGTTGATTCGTCTAAATACGCGCAATGATAAATACTGATTCGGCGAGTTCAAGAAGGGAATCGTCAGCGTAATGCGATTTTATAGGACCGGCAACATGGGCACGGCTATATTGGGCTATATATTACCAGACAAGCGTATCCGTTTAAGCGCATTCGCGGCTTTGCAGATGTAAGGTGGTCATACACATTACGCCGGGGGAATCAAACAAAACAGGCATTATGTTACTGTCGCCATTTACCGCGCTCTCGCGAACAACCGAGCGCGGAGAATAACCTTCGATCCTCCCGCATCCTTCACCGTATTTCGCGAGGTGCGCAGGAGAGAATCCTCTTTCGGGCTCTCCAGCTTCTCGTTATGCAACGTGATTCTATTCGACGGCGGACCGTTAATTTAATTCGCGCTTTCCAGTTAATTAATACCAATTACGCGTATGTTGCCAGGGCCGACGCTTGTTCGCGAGCTAGCCGTACGTATCCCGACGAAGAACGGGCCCTTTTAATCCGCGTAAATACTTAAGAGCTTCGGCGAGGCGTGCATTAACGCGCCGATAAATTAACGACAGACGTGGAATCGGTTGTACGATTAATGATTGCGGGTTAACGATTACGGTATCGCAAACTGCAAAATATTGGACTAATGAGGCAATCACGATAGCGGAAAATGTGCGTTGTGCAGTTCTAATTGCTGTGACGAGATCAATTTTGAAATCAATGCAAATATTTTATAAATTATCAAGATGGACACTTTTTTTTAGTTTTTTAAATTTATTAAGCATTAAATATTTATTAATTGCTTAAAATATATTAAAAGTGTCTAAACTGCAAGGAAAGAGCCGAGGAAAAAGCTGGAACTTTATTAATTATATAGAAATTACAGAATTATATGAGAGTAGGGTATTAACATTTTTTGAAAGAAAATAAAATATTACATTGCGAAAATATTTTATGCAAAGATAATGACATTGATTGAATTAAAAATCAGTGTTTTAGTCATTATTAATAATTTAATTATAGTAAATTATCGAAAATTATATTGAAACGATTCTCTTTACAATTTTGAAGTGCTATTCTAAATCTGGATTAGGAAAAATGCTGTAATAGTGACTCAATCGATCACTGTTATATTTTTCTCGTAATCTCTGGCCAGCTTTCAGAACTTGTTGATTAATGCGGCGAGTTCAGTGAACGCGTTCATCATGTCCTGGTTACAACTGATACGTGTTACTTATGTCACGCATCACGAATGTAGTTTATGTTCTTATAAGTTATTTCTCGAGTTGACTCATTTCATCCGTAATTTATATCTCACGGCACACGGTGTGCGGCGAAAGATTCTCAAAACCAGAAGCATGACTTTTTAAAAATTTGTTACCAAACTCTCACGTCATTTTATCTATACATATATATGTATATATTTCTAATTTCGCGACATTAGAAAAAATTAAAAAGATGCAAAAATGTACACACTGCACTACCTAATAGTATTCCAGACACAGTCGCCGAGGAAGCAGTAATAATTTGAAAGCCGACAGACCGTGGCGTGTACGATTATTCGCGTGACGTCGCGTCGCCGTGTCAGATTTTACGCGGCCCTGGGATAATTTGTTTAAAAGTCGTCCGTCTGGTTTCCGCCTCGGCAAGTGTAACGCAATCGTAATTCCCACCTGTAACATCGCGGCCGCTGGATTTGCATGCGAGCGGACCGTGCTCCGGAGCTCGGGGCCCGGGTCCGACGAATCCCCCGGCCCCCGGACAATTAATCGGACCGCCATGAGCTTAAAGGACTGTTATTTTGCGGCATGTAACCGCATTTAAATGAGGTTACGTGTCAGCGTGGCCGCTCAAGATCCCTCCCTTCTTGCACCGCGATAAGAGCCCCCGTTTTTTTCCTCTTTTCTCCGAGCGGCTTTTCTTTTCTTTCCGAGCCATGGTCGATATCTCCTTTTCTCACTTTTTATCTCCGGTATACTTGTCAGACGAAATTGCTCTTTCTACCTCTCCTTTCGGCGTTTATTTTATCGCAATTACTTCCATTGCGTGGTATGGAGAACATATCAGTCTCTTGTCATCTTAACGTAAAATAATTTATACCCTTTTAGCGTTGGCTAATTAATTTTGTCTGATACAGAGAGACGGACGTGAAAACTTACTTATAATATTTATCTCTCTGTATTCAATATATCGCAATTATCTAATTATATTGTCATTTACATAGTAATTGTCTAATTAAATTATTTAATAACGACACGATATTTTACCAATAATTTTTACACTGATTATAGTCTTTCTCGTCACTTCACTTTACTCTAATTTACTCTTTTCTATGCTCTCTTTTACAACGCACACTTTCTTTCTCTTTCTCATTTTCGCTCGCATATCGTGAATGTTTCGATCGCGCAGTTCTAACTCGTGCAGTCCATAATTTGTCTTTCACTAACAGCGAGATGAGAAAGCTCATAATTCGTTTCTCGTCTTTTTCTCGCTCTTTCTTCCTCTCAGTCGCATTTGTCATGTTCTCCTTCAGCTCTTGCAGACCACCGTGACGTCGAACTTTATCGCACGGCCTTAATTACGGATTTCTGTGTCACGCAGTCGCGCGCGAAGACTTTTCGTGCACGCTTTTCATTACACGTCGTTAAGAAGCGAAGTGAGAACAGTCCTTCTACTTTCTGATATTTATGAAATTGTTTGTGAAGTTAAACGTATCGTGGTGTCAAGCGCTATTATTTTTCCTTTCGTATGTTCATCTTTGCAAAACTACAATCAATAAGAATATTCGAAGATTGAGCATATACCATATGTATGCAGTTATATTAATTTTCCTAGCTGTTCAATTTTTAAAAATTGCATTTAACTGTATTCAAGATTATCGGATGCGCGCGTACCTATACATACAAATTGATACTCTTTGCCGACAGGAAAATTCGCGCAATCGATATTTTTATGCCGGAAACTGCGATGATTTTCAGTTGATTGCGATCATCTTCCTGGTTTGTGCTCTTCCGTGCTCCGCGGGGCGCTTTCGATCGCTTAGCCGCGAACCTTATTTAGCGCGTCGGAGGAATTCCAGGCTTCTCCTTTTTCTCTTCGAGGACCGTCGCGCTGTACCGAGGAATTCGCGCGCGAATTCCACGGGAATACACTCGCAGGGAGGAGCCGCCGCGCCGCGGTCGGACGCGAAAGTCGCGACGCACGGTCCGCCAGAAGATATGGGATGTTCTCGCGTGATATTAACTTTAACCCTTCATAAACCAGAATAGCTTCCGAGTAACATACCGTGCCGTCCGTCCGTATGTCTCGCGCGAAATGTGATGTATGCCCGTGTTTAACCTTTAACTGCTCGCTCGGAAGCTGACAGACTCCACATTTGTCCGACGTGTGCTATTACTTCCTTTTGTGGTTTTGATTTATTAAGAATTGCCTTGACGACTACGCGATTATTTGCGAGATTAAGATGTAAGTTGAGATGTAAATTTAGATATTTTTGATGAATACGACAATGTGAATTTTCTTTTCTAGCGAGAGAAAAGATAGAATTCCGCGTGTTGTAAATTTGATAACTGACTCCGATTACGCGCAGTACGATCTATATCTTAATTTAATGGTTGAGCAAGATATTTTATTAATGCCGGTCTTCTAGTATGAATGCAAGAATTGGGCGATACAGAGTTAAGAAACCTGAGCAGCGACAATAAAACCTCTCGTAAAGGTCGAGCCTTGTTGTGGCGGAGTATAGTAATGTATATCCCAGCGAAATTGTTACTCCGCTCCGAAGAGAGCAGAGGTTCTTTTCATAAAACAAACCCGCGCACGTAAGGAATAAATATTGCGTGGCGTTTTTACGTGGTTTGTTGCACAGTGAAGATACGTAGCGACAACGGTGATGAAGCTGGGCTACGTATTTCGCAGAATGTATTACAACCTGCAGAATCGGAAGAGAAAGAAGTTTATTCTCCGTTTAAATGGGCATTTTGCGAGCTGCGTTGCTTAGCGTGAAGCAGAGAAAGATTTTAATTTATTTACTTAATGAAAGCGTATCCCGTTATGACATGAATACGGCGTGAATGTTTCGCAGGCATTAGCAGCTTCGAGTATCCTGCTCGTTTGCCAAACAGCCGCTATGAGAAGATACAAAGTATCGATGTATTATTTACGCATGAATTTCAGAGTCCAAATAAAACGTTAAAGCGTTAATTTTAAGATTTCTTACTATGTCCACTGTTTTTTTTTTATGGCGTAAAATCACCGTTTTCCTTTATTTATCGGAATACATTACGATATAAATGAGGATTCAATTATTATTCAGTTTATATGGTTTTTTTGCTTTATGTTAGAAACCGCATCGAACGTTAAAGACAAGAATAATTATCGTATATCGATTCGGGAACCCTCGTACCTCGCGTAACGTGCAAACACGTCGGGTGAAGTCGGCTCGAATTTTCGTGGCGAAAGGTCATCTCGTTAGAGGACTCGTATCGCGGATCGTGCAATAATTTATTACGTAATCGCGGCTCCTCGTCGCCGTCTTCGTCGTGGTATTCTTACATCCGGGATCTCCAAGAGAGTTCTTTAGCACGTGCGAACGCGTTACGAGATTTGACGTAACGATCGAATCTTTCTTTCGTCCCTTCGTCAGTTCGAGGCGTAGAACAACTGATAGAGCAGATTAAAACTGTAAGCCGCACGAAATCGGATACCCGTGTATCATTTTCCTGGCAACGGAGCGCGTGTTAGACGCGTATTCTTGTACGAATGAGTATTTGCTGACGTATACAGAATAATAGGATATAATTATTATTTTCGTGTTAATGACACATTTCTTCACGAATCTGGGATCGATTTTCCTTTCGTGAACATTTACGAGACGAGGTTATCAGATTTACTGCAAGTCTTTAGCGTAAAACTTTAATTAACGAAGCAAGATTCTATTATTTACGGATAGAGATCTGAAAAGTTTAAGTGTGCAAATTTCTTTATTGTTATAATTTCTTTTTATCTTTACATAGATATCAACATTCAACATAATAATATATGAATAATATCTTGAATATCTGAGGATGTTTTATTTTGTACGATCCTCTACGTCTAATTTTAATCAGTGAATAAATAGCGCATATGTCTTGGGCAATATCACTTTTAAAAAAAATTAATTAGAGAAATGGTTTCACGATTCGCTAAGGATACTTTCGCGATGACTCGGGCTTTTCTCTTTTGATTATCTACGTGCGAGAACGGTGACATTTCTAGTTTTCGATTTATCAGCGATTTCGCGGAAGACTTTCTTTTAACAGACGAAGATAACCGGTATCGAGCCTATCTGACCTACCGTTGCCGACGATACGCACGTCGTAGGAACGATAGCTCAACACGGCTTACATACTTTGCTACTTACTCCGGCGTCCTCCTGCGAAACATCCTGCCCCGATAAGGATCCCTCGTCTCTTTGGCATGCGCGTCGGACGGAGATAAGGCCACTTTTCACCGCCGTGGATTGTGGTCGCTAGTTCGCGGCTCGTTCCTAGGAACGTCGCAACTTAACGAAGCTAATGTGCTCTCTCTCTCTTTCTTTTTTTCTTATTGCTATTTTTATTTTAATAGAGGAGGAGAAACTTGCGACGACTCTAAACTCGATGCGATTTTCTGTCGCGCTTTTCCTTTCTGCCAGTTCTTGATAATATATCATAATTCATCCTGACATTAGTTAAATAACAAACTTATTAATTGTTATGGTTAGTACTTAATTTTACTCTGATCAAGGCGTGCACGTCTTGCTTAACTCTAAAAATTGCTATATAACTTTAAAAACTTTTCAAGAAAGTATTATATTTTATAGTATGGCATTAGAAGTACACTTTTTTAGAATTTCGAATATTAAATATACAACAATCGAAATAAAAGAGAATTTCGCAACAACCTTCAATTGGTCGACTTAATTATTTTCTTTATTACTGCTCCGCGAATCTTATTATCTTTTTATTACTTTTCCGAAATCTGCGTTTTCTCTATTATACTCTATTATGAATAAAATATGTTTCTCCTACTTGACGGATATCGAGGAGGAAAATACTGTGCCCTTCCGGTTGGCATCGATTTTTCGCATAAAGTATCAGTCGTAAAGAGACGTGGTAGGCGAGTGGTATCTCGCTACAAGCTCGTTACAACGACGAGTAATAATCGAGTCGTACAGCGTCGTCGATCTGCGCGGAACGGTACACTTGACCGCTATCCGGGCTTTCTTTCTCTTTCCGTTGTGAACGTCGGATAACAGCATCGGGACTCGCGGCCGCAGATTGGCCGGTGGGATAAAGTCATGAGACCGATGGAAGAAAAAATGATCGTGCACCATTAAGCGACGCGGATCTTCGGCACGTTCCTTCTCGCTTAATTACGCGATGATTTCCCCCGCATAATAATTTATCGATGCGATAAGTAAGTACGTCGACCGCGGGCGTAATATCGCGAGCACGATGACGAGCGTTGATTTAGATACGGACCATGAGATAGATCTCTTTTTCTTTATTATCAAAATGATCGAGTCAGTTATGAGGAAGAAACTGCAGGGGATGGCTTTTACGAAATTCTCCTCAAATCTTGTTCTACATCGCGTTTGCAGTTCTTACTTACATCGTAGAGAGTCTCTTTCTTATTACGGAATACTCGTTTTCAAGCAACGTTATCCGAGTTACATCGCCGTAATACGTAATATGCGGTAATCGCAAACGGTGGCATTTTATTAAGACTCTAAACCCGTTCGATTTGACTTCATCAGGCCTCACGGAACGTGTCTTACGACTGGTACGACATTACGTTTACGGTTCTTCCAAAACGTGGTTGGCCGCCACTCGCGACAGAGCAATCGCGGCGGACTATGCAATCTGCATAAGCGGTTTTAGCGGCCCCGACATCAGGAAGCCGAGGGAATTTTATTCAATTAACGGTACACTCGCACCTCCTGTCGCTGAAAACTTTTTAACACTCCTCCGCGCTCGGTGCTCTACGTTATGGCGTGCGCGACTCGATTTTCTCACACCGTCAGGTCGGTCGTCGAGAAGAAAAGAGAGAGAGAGAGAGGAAGATCTCTTTCCTTCGAAAGAGAGACGATAAAGAAGCGTCGGCAACGAGTCGGAGGCCTGTTTCGTAGCGCGCGAAACGAGCTGCTCGTAAATCCGCAGATATTAATCTAATTACGATAACCCCGAGACGATCGCCGTACTCATTCCCAACAGCACGATAAATCCGGAGTTTCCTTACCACTCCTAGACATCTGTATTAATTGCAATGAGTTGCAGATATATACCGCGCGTGCATACGAGGGATAAAATACCGTGAAAACCGGGGCGCAACCGTGAAAACTAAATCGCGTTAGCGATACCTTATTTCGATTTCTAATCCGCGTCTAGTGGAGATTTATAAGGAATGTTACGCTTTGTATAAATAAAATAATGTAGAAACAGTATTCGAGATATCATGTAATTCTTAGGAATAGAAATTTTATTGCATCGAATATTATACCGGAGAAAACGCTAATAGCTTTTGCGTTTTTAGCAGAGACATTTTTAAGGAATGAGAAATTGGAGAATAGATTGAATGAGTTAAATGTAAAAAAAAAAATATTTTAAAATTATAGTTAGGTATTTTTAAAAATATAGAAGCTTAAGTTTTTTATTAGTTTGAATTACTGCTACTTTTTATCGAGATACTTGTGTATCAACGCTATGAATATTAATGTCTTACATTTTTACATTTTTTTATAATCCCTGTATAAAGTTTTGCATTGCACCGATAAAGTTAGCAAGTTGCAACTTATTTTCAAATTTAATCTGTATGATTTAAAATACCGCATATCGCCTGCAATTTATTTATTTTCGTACAATTTTTTTTTTTTTTTAAATAATGTTGGGTTATATGGAAATTACATGGAAATATTTCTGATCGGAAAGAGAGCGAGTACTCTCTTTCCGTTATAAATCTGTAATTGGTATTGCGTCGTGGATAATCGCAATGGCCTCTCGCAGTCTCTTTCGCCCATGGCCGCGATTTGCAGGAAGCGGCCCGATCGCGGGCTATAGACGCAAGTTGCGCAAGTCAGCACCAGGAAGCTGTCGACGCCAGTCAGGGCCGTGATAGAGGCGGGGATAAATGTGTCTGTGCACGTACGGCCCTCGTTTTCCTTCGTGTGCTTTGGCCTTGTCACTAGTCGCCGGCCAGCTGTATTCCTCTCTGCATCCTGCTTCTTCTCCCGTCGCTGATTCTTCGTCATCTTTCCTCTTGTAATGAGAATAGAGAGAAAGAGGAAGGAAGAGAGTGAGAGACAGCGAAAGAGAAGAATATTCTAAGAAAAGGAAGGAAGAAGGAACGTTGAAGTCTAGTCTGGGTTCTTTCAAGCACAGCCACATAGATTGTAGCATTATGAGATTAACCACGCATCACGAATAAAATTTCAGATAGATTTTGGTCTCTAGTCATAAAATTTCAATCAAATCCGCTTTGATTAAATCGAATATTTATAATTCAAAATTTACAAATTTAATATCAGCTAATTTAAAAGAATGAGAGAGCTTTTTTCTTTACCTCATTATATCTTGCATTCAAATAAGTATAATACTTAATTAAGATTTGATTATGGAAAATTGGACCTATTAGCTATGAGAAAGTACATTCTATATGTTGTTATATGTTGCACTTTGTGTGAATATGTTCCCTTTAACATTATGTTTTTCTAATTCCGGAAAAGTTACTGTCCGCTCCTGGGCGTCGACTGATATCTAGATCTGCCGGCTCTGGCTGGGATTGCAGCAGTCTCGATGATTTGTTCGCCGACGGGGTTACTTTGGCGTGGCTCGACCCCTCTCCGTCGAGATTAGCATTGCCGCTTACAATTAGACTTTTTCAGCTTGGGAAAATACGGCCGCGCGATAAATAAGCGATTAAGCGATTCGCCCGTCCGCCCTGGCTCTCGGACGCTACGCCTCTCGCGCTAGTTTATTTAGATTCTACACGGTCTGGATAGTGCGAAACCTCGTACCGAACTAACGTCGCGTTCCCACGACCGCGATTATCCAACCCTTTCGCAAACAAAACTCGCCCGATTTTCGTGACTCGTTCTCGTGAAAAGTGGCTCGCTCCAAAAGAGGCTGAAATTTATAATATCGAATAATCGATGCCGAGCAAAACATGTCGATTAAGTAACATTAATTTCTTGGCTCGCCACCTGGATCGTCGATGTTTGAAAAATCGTTCCGCCATAACCCGATCGTTTCTGTAACCGCATATACGTTACAGCTATTTACGACACCTCGATATTTTTTCAGGATGTGAATTTATTTCGTTCTTCATTTATCATGATGATGTTTCAAACAAGATTAACTTATACGAGAGCACAGCTCTGTTTTTCTCATTTTACCCATGCATCTCTCTGCGTGCATGGGTGAGACGTATAGCGTTTAACATTGTAGACCGCGTTATTTATAACGGTACAGTGTCACGAAGTTTATGGCAGGGTGCAAATTACGACGCGAAGTCTCTTTTTTTCTCTCTCCTCGTTCGATCGCCTTCGTTCCGGGCTCGTAAATCTGACGTTATCGAGCGCAGATAAATTATGAAGTGACTGGAAGGTTAGTGCCACGTGGGTGGAAAGTCGCCTTGGCGAAATTCCGATTTGTGTTCACGTGGAGAAAAGCAGGAGAGAGAAAGAGAGAGAGAGAGAGAAGAAAGAGCGAAGGATGGCTCGAGGATTTCTTCCGTTCGAGTTATAGAAATATAGGGCACTCGCTTTTCTCACGGTCGCGAGATCTCGCGTTTCAGGGCTGCTCCGTTTCGCGAATGCACGCACGTTGTTGGCGTGTCTTTCGATGCAATTTGATTCGCCTTGAAGCATACGCCTTAGCCTCAAGCGAGATTTAGTTATGGTTTCGTACACTGGCTATTAAACGAGCAAAAATTAAACCAATTTTTTAATTCAAACTATACAAATAGTATAGTTTGTAATTTTTATAAATTATATTTTTATCACGTTATTATGTGATTTAAATTACATCTAAAAGCCTTTACAGTTACATTATTATATGAAAATATTATTGCTTAATTTACAAACATATCAATTTATTATAAATTTTCTGAAACACAAATTAATCTGATTAATTAATGTTAAAAATGAAGGACTTCTTTTGATATTTTATTCTCTTTTAAGAAGTTTTAATACTATTTTTATATAATTTCTACGTAATTAATACAATCTCAGCTCTTCACTACAGATTAGAAAATTTTTAATATATTTTAAACAATAGATATATTTAATGCATATTTTGAAAAGCTAATTGTCCACACATTCTTATACTGATAATTTACAATATTTTAACATGCTGTAGTAATTAGAATTGCACATTGTACGTTTTCAGCGGGCTGTTTGTCGTTACATTTGCTTAAGAACGGGAACCAAACACCGATTACGATCGTATAGCGATTTAATCCAGGAATGCGAAGAAACGAACGGTAGTAGCATCGATGTTCGATTCTTCCTGCGGGCGTGGTCGGTCGTATGGTCGCGAGCTGACGAATTACCGCAGCGCATGGTTGGCAGAGCATGAAGGCAAAAATCAGTCGGGTTTCGTGTCGGGACGCGACGTTCATCATCGTTCTCTCGCCTTAGGTGACTTCGCCGAGTACCCGGGTGCGCGCGAAAAGCGGTGACCCGCGACATGCATCCTCGTCGTTTCGCTTGACATAAGCAGATTCGTATCTCTCTCTCGTTTACAACGCAACCTGGAAACACAGCCGGCGCCGTATCTCGCACCTCGCGGAAACGTTCCTGCACACTGTTAAACGTTGATCAACCAGTAATATCGATAGAATCGCGCCGGCAGAATTATCTCTTTTTTTCTTATTTCCAAGAATATTATCTATCTTTCTCTTCTGTCGAGTCTTAACAATTCTACCATAGAGCTATTTAGGCACGGCAGTGTAAACTGTCAGGTCAGTTGACAATGATCTATTCACTAGTATACGTTAAAGATAAAAGTTAAGCAGAGAAATGCGATAATGGTAATATGAATGAGAAGAGTGAAGTGCATTTCTCGCGAAGAAAAAAATGCACCGTTATTCCGCTGCGCTAGATTCCTTATCGGAAGTCGTCACTCGTCGATGCGAGTGCAGCGGTCACTTTCATCAAGGTCAGGTGAATTTCTCTTTTTCTCCCCGCGCAATTGCTGATAACGAACGACAACGGGCCGCGTAGAGCGAGTGATGTCGACCGAAACGATCGATCGTACGTACCCGATGTACCAGAACTGATTTCTCCGGTTGAATCCACTGGATCACCGGAAGGAACCTTTCTCTCGCATTTATTAAAAGAGGAGCAACGCTCGATGTCACACGATACGCGCGACAAATTACAAAATTAATAAACCTATATAGAATTAAAGGTATTAGCCGATCTTCATGAAATCGTGGATATTTTTGTTCTCGTAAATTAGGCAAGTTTTATACCGCGCTCGTCTCAGGTGGCGTCATTACGGTTTCGCGTATTTGGGGCACGCCAATTAGCTGGACAAACCACTCGAACAAACGATCGTTCTTCGTCGTGTTGGTTGACGATCGCGCACCTCGACTTTCACTCCACCTACTACCACCACCAACATTATATACTTTCCCCGTTACACCTGTCTAACGTCCGATAATTAAATGAGCCACGTGTTCGTCATATCACGGCCGCCGGACATTGTTGACTCGTTTAATTGACAGCGACGCGGCCGCCGTGCTGTCTAAATTACGACGGAAAGCTGTAACGAGACTTCGAGACATGGTGGCGGCACAGATCATATCACGAGTACGTAGATAAATGAGGCTTACTAATTGCGGGCCTGCTTAGCTGATAATATTATTGTCAGCGACTAATAACTATGTTCAAACTAATAATTTTTACCGGTGATGCGAGAATGTCGAATTTCACTTTATTGAAGCCTGTCGGAACGTGCAAAAATAGAATAAAAGTTGTAAAATTTCGGTTTTAAAAAGTTATAAAATTAAAATTGATTAATGATTTGAACAATATTTATAATAGGGTATTATAACGTTTTTCAAAAATATTTTTGGAATTATAACTGAATGATTGAATAGAAAATAAACTGGAAGTTTGTTTAGTGATGTTGAAATATATAATAATTTCCATTTGTTCTTGTTTTCGGAACTATGTGTACGCGACAGGAACTTATTTCCATTCAGCGAAACGAATTCATTTGCGCGAAAATATTAGTCACGCTATTGCGAGCATGATTCTTTATTATTACTAGCTTGTTTCGTTTCGAGTGGCTGAAGATTAAACGGCATTCCCGGAGAATGTTCCATAATCCAGATACTGCATCATAACTTTGCTAAGCGTCGAGAAATGCATCGAAGTCATTGAAGAGCAGTGGTGCATCTCATCATAGATCATTTAATCGATAATTATAAATTTCTTCAAAGAAATCGTGTAGCGAAATTAATTTGGTATAGAAAACATATCCAGTGAAAAGTAATAATAATCATTGATTAAATCTAAAACGAGAATGTTTCAGGATCAATAAATTTTCTCTAAGATCAAGTATGCATTCCGCGGAAAAAATATAAAAAGAAGTATTTAACTAAGCTAATTACTAATAGCTAATTTATATATATATATTATATATATATATATATTATTAGCTTTCCGCATTTGCAATATACTCGTATATTATAGTGACAGCTTTTCCAACTTAATTAGAATTTTAGAATTAAAAGATACAATGCGATTTATGCATGGTTTCGCTGTCATTTTATATTGCTATTTATATAACGAGTAGAAAGACAAAGAATGTCGAGGACACTGGCGGTCAGGGTATCACACACACGGCGCACTACGAATCCTTAGAAAGGATCCGCTATATTTCATTCCCGGCCGCGGTATTCAGAGCGGGCGGGGTCGGGAAATAGGATCGGCCGAATCGCGGATTCCGTCGATAGGGGATCGCCAAGGGAATAGCGTCGGGTCACGTTACCGTTGTGGTCGGGGATCAATGGTCGGTCCCTTCGGCAACCTCAGCAACGACGGCATCCGCATGTTAGGTAGCACGCTAGCACGCTAGCGGCCACGCCGACAGGGTCGTGAGTCGAAACGCGAATAGCGAGCCGACGACGAAGATACCAGGCCCGATCGGTGGGTGACCAGGAAGTCGTTCGTAAGAGGGAAATCGAGACATTCCGTACCGAATTATACACGGAGATCGTCACGAACACCCCGCAGCGTTCTCTCGTTGTCAGATTGATAATGTGTTTATGCAGAGCGTATAAAGAAATCGTATCATCCTCTTCTCCTACTATATTGAAAAGAAAACTTCGAGATATTTGACAAATGCTTCCATCACATTTGAAGCACGCTTTCTTTTGAATTTTTTATCTTCTTGATGAGTAAAAGATATAGTCAACATAATAATTTTAAGACGGGACCGTAATAATTCTACGCAACCAATTATACGAGCCGGACGCGCCGGCGGATTAACGCGCGCGAAGGTGAAGATGCAGCATGTAATAGCTTGCGATAAAATCAGGATTTAGAGCTCGATTGGTAATTTGGTATAAACGCAGAGATCCACACGTCGTTCGAAATCGCGATCTCGCAGATATGGATAGATATCGAGATACAGTGGCGGCGTTGTAAAATACAGCGCGGGAAATCGCGGATTCTTATGTTCGCGCAGCGAATATCCGAAGTCCGCTTGGCGAAGAGTATATATGATCTTCGTGACTGGCGTACTGATAAAAGTTGGAAACATCCAGCTTGCAATGAAAAATGTAAAATGCGCATTTCTCGCAATAATCGCGTTTATTCTCATCGGTAATTCTTAGCCGAAGAGTATAATATTTTTTTTCTATAATATATAAAAATATGCGTTTATTTTTTTATTTTTGAAATTATTTATTAGGCCAGCCCCGAAATTACTGCAATATTGGGTTGACCTGCGGCAGAGTCGGAGCCAAGCTCCATACACCCGCTTTGGTTCAAAAATCAGGTTAATATTCTGAGTCCCCTATAGGGACTGTATCAGATATTAAGCTGATAAGAACAGATTAAGTCGTCTTTATTTAACATTTATTTGAGAGTTAAGCGTGAGATTACTTAATAAGAATTGGAAAGGAACCAAAGTATTATATATTAAATTTAAATATTATTAACTAAAACTACTAACTGCTATGTACTATTAATTTAAAATGCTAAAATGTAAAGTCAGTAAATATCTACTAAATAGTCTTTATTATATTAATTGTTATTTAATATCCAAAAATAAATATTTTGTTAAAATAATAGAATAATATCTTATCATTTTTATTTTATTATTTATATTTTTATGTCTATATGTTACATAAATATAAATAAAAAACTACAAAAACTTTTTTGCAACATACGCATCTGTTAGTTTTTGTTTATTTTCTTGCAATTTCTTTTCTAAATAATCGCATGTTTTAGTTGCAATGTTTTAAACAGTAGTTTAAAACTGTTTAAAACAAAAATGTTTAAAACAGTGTACATTGTTTTAAAAAAGTTTTAATCAAAGAGTTTTAAACAAATTGTTTAAAACATGCCAACCTTGGTCATAAATAAATAAGTGTATTAATACATATTGCATATTAATATGTATTACACAAAAATACATATTAATATGTATTTTTGTGTAACCGCTCCTTTATCCAAAAATAAAGTAGAAACTTCAAAATACATCCACACTTGACTCCTTGCAATTTTATATTAAAATTGTTTAAATTCTAGCGAAACATTATTCTCAATAATATTTCAACCGTATATTTTATGATATTATAAGTCGTTTTAAGCTTTTTTAAATATAAATATCAGTTATATTACGAAAAGAGATGATTTTTCCCGTTATATAAAAATTCTCCTTTGCTTTAAACATTTAGAACTTTTTTTCTATTTATGATTTTAAAATGAGGTTTATACCTTAATAATATATATAAAAATAAACTGTTTTTTTATGTTTTATTAGTATTATTAGGCCGGACTCGGCGGCACTGCAAGGCCGAGTCGACCAGCGGAGGGGACGGAGCAAGCCCCGGACCCCCCCTAGTTTCAAAAATCAGTTTAATATTCTGAGTCCCCTATGGGGACTGTATCAGATATTAAGCTGATAAGAACAGAGTAAGTCGTCTTTATTTACCAAAGAAATTCCCCGGGGGCGGAGCCCCCGGGGTACAATACAAAATAGGACGGCTTAGACCGCGCGCAGAACTTACGTAATATCATAATATTACGTAAGTTCTGCGCGCGGTCTAGGCGCGCCCATAGGCGGGGGACAAGAGGCCCCCCCCAGCCAGTGGGCATCAGGTACGCATTTTGGGGTTGCAGCCCCAAAACGCGGGCGGTATGAATAATAAATATAAATATATCACGGCCCTGTCAATAGACAGAGCCTCCTTATTACAGTCAATCGCCCCTGGACCTCGGCTCAGAGAGCCGAGAAGCGATGGCAATGCTTGAATTTGTAGGCTTTATATACAGTTCCATGTCAAAACTTGAATACGAGAAAACACGCAGCGTAGCGGCGAACGCAGCAACTACCGAGAGCGGTCGATACCGTTGCCCCCTTCCATGCTCCTCAATCCCCACTATATTGCCACTATATTCTAACAGAAACACGTGGCAGTAACGTTCTTTTAACATGTGATTCAGTTTAACGATGAGAGAGTGAAGAGTAACAGTTGATAGGTGATACTCGCCGGCGCCGGCCACGGTCAGCCGCGCCGGTGACAGGCCCTTTGTCGCATAGTGTCTCCCTATATGGAAACACTTTTCTCGCAATTTTTCTATGTTTTTACGTAAGAATTTAATAAAATTATTTATATTTAACTTATATTTACAATATATTTACATTTGAAACTCCTGAGGCTATGAGCCGCTTTCGTGCGTTTGGCTAAAGGCGCGAGCGATAAGAGGAGGGCAGTGAATCATGAAATGTACCCGAAAGTTATTATTAAATCCTAGTACTGCCTTTCATTATTATATTATTGCTGAACAGCGTAACGAATTTCTATGTTTGATGATTAAAGAGCGAGATTTTTTTTTTGTTAAAAAATAACAAAAATTTTTTTCGATATTGGATCCGTAATTTTGTATTTTTTTTTACTGCAGGTTTCAAATCAAAAGCTTAAAAATCTCTTACGTATAAAATTTTATACGTAAATAATCTATAGTTAATTTGTTTTCAATTTAACATTGAATTTTGATCGTCCCCCAGTAGAGGCTCTATATAACCTCTTCTTTCTCAAGTTAGAGAACGTGGCTAGTACTACTTATATGTATATTGTATTGAAACGTTTATACATCTCTAAGAGTTTAATTCCAATATTGTTTAATAAATGAAATTTTTTGATAAATGTCCGTGGTTGCTCAAACTCCCGCAAATTTTGAGATATCGGAGTCAATTTCTAATTCTATTATATTCTTTAGTCTTTTCTATCCCTATTTCATACACGGAAAAAAAAATTTACTTGTTTCAAGTAAAATTTCATTGCTTGAAAGAAATAAATTACTCCAATAGTTCCTAGCAGGAATTTACTTATTTGATCGAAACAACTTTCTTGTTGCTAGTAAATATTTTCTAGAACGAAAGAATTATCTCTTGAAATAAAAATTATATTTTATAAAAAGAAATAAAAATTACATCAAAATAAGAAAATGTTATCTGCGGGGAATATTTATATTTCTTGAAACAAAGGAAATATTTCTTACGAGTAGTAATCCTATTTTTGAGGCAACGGAAAATTTTTTTGCATTGAAAATATAGATGCTTGTACGGTAATAATATTTTCTTGAGTAACGATATATTTACTGCAATAAAAGATTAATTTTCTTGCAACTAATAAATTGATTCTTGCACGGTTAAAATATTTTCTTGCAATAAAAATATATTTGCTACTGTAAGAAATCAATTTTCTTGCAACAAATAAACAGATTCTTGCGCGGTTACAATATTTTCTCGCAATAAATATATTTTTACTTCGATAAGAAATTAATTTACTTGCAACTAAGAAATAGATTCTGGTACACAGAAAGAGTTCTTTGGATTTAATAAATTTAAATGTCTGAAAGCAATGTATTGCTTCACACAAGTTACAAGTAATTAGCTTACTTTAGTTAAACAATTATTTAATATTTATTTATTTATATATGTGGCGGTCGGTCGATATTTGAGAAACTAGGCCATCTATCGGTGGAAAAGACATTACTCGACTGCTTCATTGTACATATTTATTTTAATCAAATAATATATTATTTCATTGAAAGTTATTACTTGAAATAATAGTGTTTTTTTCTGTTAAATAATAGGGTTTTCTTGAATTAAAACAAAAATTTCTTATTAAAGAAAATATTATTTCGTCTAAGCATATGTTATTTTACTGAAAAAAATTGAGTTACTTCTCTTAAGTAAATTTTTACTTGCGGCAAGAAATAATTGTTTATATATTAATTGGTACAAGTAATCAATGAATTATTTCTAGTACTTATGTCATAAATTTAAAAAAATTTGTCACTTATCAACAACTGTTATATTCAAGTAATTACATTTATTAGTTTTGATAAAATGATTTTCTACTGACAAGTAATTGTGTTTTTGTTTCAATATAAACATTCTCTTCATTGACAAATTATTTGTTTTGGAGATAATATTTTATTGAACCAAAAATTAATTTTATTGTTGGAAGTAATTATTTCTTTAATTTAAAAATCATAATTCAAGAAAATATATTTACTTAAAACAAGACCATTTTTTTTTCCGTGAAGTAAAGCTAAATTTTTTGTAACTAGAAAGATAAATTTGTAGATTCTAGAAACGTATTTTTAGCGTGAAGTAAAATTTTTACTTGAAATTATTGTTGTACAATACTGTTCAGAGTATAGAGTTATTTCTTTTAAGTAAATTTTTACTTGCGGCAAGAAATAATTGTTTATACATATGTATTAATTGATACAAGTAATCAATGAATTATTTCTAGTACTTATGTCATAAATTTAAAAAAATTTGTCACTTATCAACAACTGTTATATTCAAGTAATTACATTTATTAGTTTTGATAAAATGATTTTCTAACTAACAAGTAATTGTGTTTTTGTTTCAATATAACATTCTCTTTATTGACAAATTATTTGTTTTGTATATAATATTTTATTAAACTAAAAAAAAAATTTATTGTTGGAAGTTATTATTTCTTTCAATTTAGTAATTATATTTCAAGAAAATGTATTTACTTGCAACAAGTAAATTTTTTTTTCCGTGTATATAATTCTTTAAGATTTGGTTGATTAGACTCAGTTTTATAAAGCTTCTATAATGTATGTACGGATTCCCCGAAATTTCAAACGTCTGTACCTATCTCAAGAACTAATCAACCAAATCTTAAAGAATTATATATGAAATAGGGATGAAAAAGACTGAAAAATATAATTGAATTATTAAAAAAGTGCCAATATAATAAAAAAAGTGTACAAATTACTTGTATATTGCTTGCTCATTCATAATTTTTTTAAATGAATATAATATCAAAAGAAAGGTTGTTATTGAATTTGGCGAGAATCGGTGAAGGACTTTTCTTTCTTTAGATATTTAGAGAAAATTAGACTAAATTTTTAATCTGTTGTCGTTAAATAATTTTTACGTATTATATCATATTTTAACACGCGCCAGTGTGAAAAATTGTTATATATTGAAAACTGTTGTACTAAATTGTTTTAAATATATCCAATAAATAATATAAAATAATTGTGCATTGCAACATAAATAATATTCAGTAAGAAGAATATTTAATTGAATAATAAGTGTTGTTTAACATTTCGTAATTTTAAAAATGTTAAAAATGTTTTTCAAAAAAAGTTGAAATTAGAAAATTGTGCCAAATAAAAAGAGGAAATATAACATAAACATTTGTAAAGTTAAAATTTTTTATATCCACCAAGATATTTGAATGTATGTAATTTTTTTTTAATTGAAAAATAAAAAATATATAATACGAAAAACTTGACGCTACTAATAGATCTCGGAATATAATAAGATAATGAAAACAAATCAATATCATTTATGTTGTAATGCACAATTATGTTATTTTTTATTGGTGCGTGCACTTGGCGACTTTTTTAATTTGTTGTCGTTAAATAATTTTCATATATTATATCATATTCTAATTATTCTATAAAATAGCTGCTTCTTAAGAATTTTGTTATCATTATTATACCAGTTAATACATTTGATACTTTATGTTAAGTTTTTTTATTTTTTAGTCAATTCTATTATTTTATGCGGGTTTCTTGATACGAAATTACATAGGACGTGCTTTCTAAAAAATATTTAATGTTTTGTAAAGATCTCGAGGTTTTTTAATTATAAAATAAGGCAAAACCTATGTGCATTTTGAGATATTATTGCAGTAATATTCAACAAATATGTGCTATATAATAATTAAGTAATCTTTGTGGTAAAGTAAAAAATAAAAGCTACGATAATAGTCAGTTTTAAAATCGTGAGTAAAATGAGTAAAATGAAATTCACTGACGTGGACAATATTGTAATCGAATATTCAAGTTCAAAGGCTAGTCCCCGAGTCTATTGATACGTTAAAAAAAACTATCAGTTCTTAGGACACGCGTTGCAGGAGGAAGAGATTACGAGTACTAGCTAGGAGAGTTCCGTGCTTTCTCTCCGTCGTACTGTCTCAATCCTCTCGCGCATTGTGTGTTCGTGCCTCGCTCCTTCTTCTTCCTCTTCCTCCGTGAGAGATCTTCCCACGCACGTGCCGGAGTCTACGTACGGCTGGTCCATGGGGCCCCCTGGTGAATAATTACCAGATGAAGATACCGCCGCCTCGTGTAGGCTGATATCTGCTCTTCCTCGGCCGTCTCGTCTGGCGATTTTGCAACGGTACCTATGCGCCTATTCTGCATGGCGACGATGACGACGACGTTTTGTCCGTTTGCGGACAAAAGCAACACCACGCTTTTGTCCAGGATTTGGACTCGGCTGCGTCGCGCCGTAGTGTGGAAATCGGTATCACATAAACCTGGATTCGTATTACGTACTCGAATGGCACGTTTTCCATACGTCCTCTGACGATCGCGTTCTACATGAATCAATGACAGCAATGTTTCCGTGACAGTTACGTCTTTCAAGGTTTCTTCTCTGAAATCTTATCGTTAACACATGAATGGCGCTATTTAGAAATTCAATAGGGCTATGCATTATGGTGAAAATAAAGTAAATTACGAAATTGATTTTAATGATTTTACAAGGAAAAAATATATTTTATTATACCTCTTTTTCAGGAATAAATTTACACTAAAAATTTATAATACATGAAGAAAAATTTTCTGCCCGAAATAAATAATTTTAAAAATATCTTTTTTCTGGAAATACTAACAGAAATCTATTCCGTGCATTTTGACTAATTAATTTATATGCCAAAATTTATTTCTATTGAGAAGAAAATCCAGAGAAACGGATTTATTAATTATTTTATTATTGTCTGTTAATTTAAGACGATTAATTTTACACGATTCTCATAAGTTAAACGATTTTCTCTACTCTGCTCGTCGTATATTTTTCTGCTTACGAAGTTTGATTGTGAAACGGCGTTTTCTATGTCAATGCGTTCGCCTGCGGGACATCGTGCCCATCACTATAGTAGACAAGGAGGTTAATCGATATGGCCGGTATCGCATAACTGTGCATGCGGTCGGACGAAAACGTTACACGTTGTGTGCATTTGCATACAATCGTATAGCGTGTAAAGTTCTCGCTCTATAAACGTCGCGATTTCTTTCGAAGTGCGCCCATCAAATTCGCGGCTGTTGCCACGTACATAACAAATCCCGAAGAGTATTTCCGTCGTGTAATGCGCGGTGAAAGCAACGGCTATTTTATTAACCGCAAGGGATTTGCATGAAAACAATGCTCAAGAGATACGTCGTGTGCGTTAATTAGAGTAATCAAGAAATTTTTCTAGGAGAAATTTGAAGATGAGGTTTTTGAAGATAAGCTCGAAACCGCATGTAAATTTGAACACGAAAGTGCGAAGGAGTAAGTCCAAAAGCGTTCGAAGCAGCGCGTTAAGTTTTTCGCGGCGCGGGCGTCGCGTCGTTCGCAGCTCGTGGCAATGAAAGAGAAATCGTGACGATCCGCCGCTGCGCCGGCTGCTGCGCTCGTTGGCTGCGCTTTTTCTTTCTTTTTCCTCTCCGCCGACTTTGTTTCTAATTAACGGCTGCCGCGTGCTAATTGTCCAGCTGACGTAGCGGGAGGCCTTAGAGATTCTTTAAGGTGAATCAAAGGTTCAACCTTGAGCCGTGCGAAATTGTTTTCTCCCGACGTAAGATGCGCCTTTCTGCGTAAATTGCAAAGCGCTCCGTGGAAAGTTCTATCGGTGTTTTTCCTTTCGCTATCACAACCTTGTTTCTTGTAAAATAATTACGGCAATTGTGGTAATTATTTAAATAATAATTACAGAGGTTCAACTGTATATTTTTAACGATAACACATGATTTAACTGTATATCACAAATAATTACTCGATAATAATAATTAGTGATTATTTGGTTATATATAATTAAGTCTTTTGGTATTTTATTCTAATAATAAAAGTTATTAAAAATTTATGAATATATTATATTAACCGTTGCTACCTCGTAAAATCAAAATATTAAATTTTTATTTATAAACTGAAAGATACATATTATATATTTAAATATTTTCTTTATAGTGTGTGTGAACCTTATAAATATTTCTTCTAACAGTCAATACCATTTTCTTGTTGCAGAGATGGCAGAGGAGGTGGTTCGTTCTCTACGACGACGGGGAGTTGACCTATTCTGTGGACGAACACGTGAGTGAAGCTTGTAATTTGATATTGGGGACGAATTCTAAACCGCGTTTTATAAAATAGCAAACTAATTCTCAGAAAATCACCCTTACGGTACAAATGTATTATTGGAGATGAACAAGAGTGATTGATTGATTGATTAGAGAAGAGTGAGTGAGAGAGAGAGAGACAGGATTGAGTTGCAGCATTATATCACGGATAATGCAGCGGGAATAGTACGAAAATATGGCAGGCGCATGAGCGAGTATCGCGAACTGTCAGAATCCGCGCGTTATGCCAGGCAGTGAATCAAGATTCAGAGAGGTGGCTTTCTCGGAGGCTGCGCGCACGCGGCAGAGTGTACCGGGAGGTCGTAGCCGATTGTGTACACTACGGTGGCCTGCCGTGCACGCATCAGCCGGTCACTACCTACCGACATCGGCAACATCTCGGCGCAGCGTCCGCGGCGTCTCGTACACACAGAACATTCGTTGCTATAAATGACCCCGACACCGGTACATCTCGAGTTTCCGCTTCCTGGTATCGATGCGGACGCGGAAATTCTTTCAACCCGTCAGAATTGATTTACGCACGAACGGGCGCCAGAATAGAATTCATTAATGTCCCTCAAGAACGTCGTTTGCTCGACGGCAGCGTCTCAAAAGCGGATTTAGATTGACGGGACTGTGATCCTTCGATCGTGAATATATTTTTCCTCTCCTCTCTCTCTCTCCAGCGATCGATACTCGATACTTATATATAATGTATAAAACCGTCGCAGCTTTTCTCCAATTTCCTTTAGGAGGTTTTTCTTTAGGTCTTTCATCGGAGATTTTCTTTCGATAGTGTAACGAAACTATTCTGATATAGGATAATAAATTTTGTAACAAAATTTTCTCTCTTTAAATAATTAGCGGCAGGAAGAAAATGCGATAGTCACGAGAGTTGTTCGTTTTTTAATGTTTGAATTGATTTCGCGTTTATGGATCAGCCGGTACAGCATCTTGAGAAGCAGTTTCCACTTTTGATTAATGTGTAAACTTATCTCGTTCTTACTCGACGGCTCGCCGCCGTAAAATAGAAAAAAAGCAAGGGGGGGGGGGGGGGGGGGTTATATATTGGATCCGCGCGCATAAATTGAACAGAATTGCCGTCAGCCTTGAAGTGTCCTTTACCCTTTATTTAAATCACTCCCGTGAAAGAGCGATTGTGGAGATGGCACACGGGCGCGCACTAAGGTCTTTGTAGACGTGCTCATCCACTTCTCCCCGCGGCCGGCGTGCCCGCCTGGCCATCCTCGAACCCAGATTAATGATCCGGTCTGGAGGCTTAAGAGGGCCATTCGTTTCGAGAATAATCTCGGCCGAAAAATGCGAAAAGATAATAACCGGTATACGCGGTGGACGCGACCGTGTGTCTACCCCCAGTGTGTGTGACTGCACCGAACACAGAACAGAAGTCGTTCTGGTCGTCCTTGGCGCGGGAATGAGAAATTAGGCTAACGGGTCGAAATAAGTCAGTCGAAAGCAGCAGCATCCCCGCGAGACACGCCGTATTTCCGTCGATACGAGTCATAATATCTCGCGATGCACGGCCGGTCCCCGCCATGCTTCGTCTCGTTATACGTGGTTCCCGTCCGAGTTCTCTCCTGAGAACGATCCACGACTCGTGGAAGACTTACTCCGGCCGCGAACCCGACGCCCGTAAATTAGATTCCCGGAACTTTGTGAGGGACAGTCGGAATGCTTCGGACAAACAAGTATCGCGGTTCTACTTATTGTAGACAGTTATAGAGCTTCTTTGGTTCTTGCGGTTTGTTTTAAATGAAACTATAGTTATTTCAATGTTGTTATAAGTGCTAGCTGCATTTTTTCAATTGATATACGTATAGGTATTAATTACGATGAACAACCACAGTAAATAATTTAAAATTCTTTTTGACATTTGTTGCTTAATCCGTAAGTAAGCTCGTGACTTTTTTTTATCTAACTGTGCGTGTAGGACATTTCTATGTGGGGAATTCATATTTCTAAATTCGACAACAAGATTGAGGATTATTTCCTTCGTGCGCCACGTTGTACTTCTCTGGCCGATGATTTTCAAGCGATCATCGGCGACCTTGTGGCGATTAAGAGATTGCGGCTAACATTCCGTGAATAATCGGCGGCGTGGCGACTCCGCCGTTGCATTTAGCAGCGATACATCATCATCGGCCGACTATCGGCCGAAATTATGGCCGCCATTAATTTGCGACTCACGACTTGGTATCGGGCGCGTAGGGGTAGGGCCCTAGGGAGGAACGTAGCCGCGAACGAGCCGACGATGGTCTTTTTCTGCCGATCTGTAATTTGTTCTGTCATGAATCGTCGGCGTCGGCGGCCGCGGCGGCCGCGGCGGTGCTCGGCGCGGTCGTGGGAGATCCCGCGGAAGACCGATTGCTTTCGAAACAAAGCCTGCTCTTACCTGTCTTCGGTGTACGGCCGACGAATGGGGCGCGCGAGTAAAACAGGCATTACGCCTCCATCCCGCGCGGAATTGAATCCGCGGGGAGAACCGACCGCGCCGCGCCCGCGTCGCGTCGCGGGGTTAAAAATAATGGTCGCTGCAGGTCTCTCCCTTCGGCAGCGAATAACCGACGGTAATTGCCCTTAGGATAAGACCCGGTCGGCGGCAAATCAACAGGCCACGTAAATGAAGGAGTCGTATTCTAACTAAAGTCCGAGTCATTCCGACGGATCGCGCGTATCTCGTTCCCCGCCCGTCTCGTCTCGCAGAAATTCTCGCGGAAATCGAAGAAGCCGTGTGCCCGCGGATAAATAATTCTCAGCGCCGCAACGGTGAGCGCGTTTTCGAGATCTAACTTTCGCGGCCGACAAAATTAAAAATAAGATTGTATCTCTCGCACACACGGCGCTGTGCCCGCACGCACGCGGGCGCGGTGTGCGTGACTTTTGAAACGAGCCGTTTATCCCCGCGAAATCGCCTCGGTAACGAGTAGCATTCCCGAGATGCTCTCTCGCGAGTCGCCGGCCGCTCTTATTTCGCCGGTCGGCCGGCCGTGTGGCTAATTCGTTTAATTACACCGACGTAAATCAGCCACTCTCTCGGTCGTAATCGGCCACAGCCATCGGATTCTCGAATTATTCGCGAGCCGGACCGCCGATTCACCTTCTCTCCTGCTGTACGAAAGTGAAATGGACTTTCGCGGGGTACGGTCGACAGGGTGAGAGAGAGAGAGAGAGAGAGAGAGAGGGAGGGAGAGGATTATTAATGGCGCATCTCAGGATCAGGATCGGAAGATCCAATTTTCTGATCGCCTCGGCGATCCTGTCCTTGGAAATCGACCGAGCGGCCGCGTGAAATAATTGAAATGATTTATTCCACGATTCGCGTAAAGCCCGTTCTAATCTCGGGACGATCTGTTCCGCGGTGGTTTTCCGTTGCTTGTCATTCATTGAATTTGCATAATTGCTTTCTGATGATACGTATAATCGTTGCCGCGTCGTAGATGGAAGACTCGCGGAAACGCTTCTCCGAGGAGAAACGCGCCTCCTCGATCAATTATTAATTATTACGGTCGCGCGGAGGATTCCTCCCGCGAAACGTCACGGGGAATTACTGTCGCGGTGTGTATTTGTCATTACGTTCGTTCGTCGCTCAACCCCGTCATCCGCGTTGCCATTCATCACGGTAATTTGAATTTGTAAACGGCGGTTTCTCTGTCGCTAATACTAAGCACGATTTCACGGCCTCCAACACGATCGTCTATGGCGCATTGCTATTCACTGTCATCGCTGCGCCTATTTGCCGCTTAGTGATATCGCGCGTGTTTCTGCCGTGATTTCGAACCAATTAAAATATGCGTATCACGGACAGATGCGAGATACGTGAAAAGAGAAAACTTCTTCTTTTCTAAATGTCACTCTTTTTTAATACAAACCATTTTAAGCGTTATATAAAAAATTCTTTTATCCATGATTAAAATTATCCAGCCTCATTTGACGATACATCAGAAATTGAATTTTCAAATAGCGCTGTATGACGTGACTTGCCAGGAATTCTCATTGTTAGCGAACTATCGTTAATTAACTGCAAAATCACTAATGAAACTTAAATGCTAAATATCCTTCTATTAAAATATACAACGGTAAAAATGGGCTTTATTAGCTGTTTATTTATTTTTTTTTTTTTTAAAGCAACCATGTTCAATTGTATTCTAAGTATCGCGACGCGAGGCGCGGCGTATCGCCGACCTACTAATGATCATCGATGACGATGATCGACGATGATCGAGGCGATGATGAAGCGGGTGACCCTCTTTCTGCGGACGATGTATATTCCGAGCTAAACGCAAGTTAATCGGCTGACCCCAATTAAACGATAGCCATCGAGTAGGCTGGGCGAGACAACAGCTGCGTTACCGATAAATGTTAATGAACCGTGGTATCGTAATAATAGCGTCGTTATTAGCGAGCGAGCCCTCATTAATTAAGGAAACCTTTGTTCCTCCACCCACGGCTCCGCGATTTTTCCGCGTCAGCCATTTCCGTTTAGAGGAGTCTCCCGGCCATTGTCTATGTCGTCTATGTTCATATTATAATTGGAATGACTAATTTCCTCAAAGGATGGAAGGATTAATATGAGACAGTAATGAGAATTTGCATATTTTGAGGCTTAAGCCTCAGACACAATGCCAGGCAACAGGCAATAGGAATAGAATAACATAGTCGCATCCGTTTTCAATACAGTGTATTGAAAAAGGATGCAACTATGTTATTCCTATTCTTATTGCCTGTTGCCTGGCATTGTGTCTGGGTGGGACTTTACGTTCGCGCATTAAATCATTAAATATGGCCGATTGATTCTTATCTCATATTGAAGCTTAATACCGATTGACATACAAAATCAAACTTTTTCCCGGAGCTTCTCTATTTAGTGATAAATATAACATTAATTTATCATAAAATGTTATTTTTAAGATATTTATATATATCTTGATAATATGATTTTTACACCTTCTTTATTTATTCTAATTTTTTAATTGAAATACATATAGAGTAACAATCATTTTATTTCTCATAGATAAAAATGCATCTATTTGATTAAAATTGTAAATTCTTATCGAGAAATTGCAGTTTGCATATGAAATGCTACACACAGAGGTGGAGGAGAGAGAGAGAGAGAATACCATTACCTTTTAGTTAATTTATTACTCGGCAAATCATGTCATCTTACTTGGTTGGAATACAATCTCATTAATTCGTATTAATCGGGAGGATCCGGGGTTGGAAATTGAAGCCCGTATCCCCACGTATCCCGAGTTTACCATGAGCGATCACACATGCACGACGTTTTAACGAAACAAATTGCGGTACGAGGGGATCCGTCTCGCTGCGACTACATCATCGCTGCGAGAGAGCTCTCCGGCAATCACGATCCTGCATCATCGGTCAGATCCGTTTGTTCATCTCTCGCGCTACGTCAAGCGCACACAACACACACGCAGTCTGATTATCCTTTCCGTCCTTTTGTTTCTTTTGCCCAATGCTGCCGCCGCCGCTGCTGCTGTCGCTGCCGCTGTCGGCCTTGCGTACACTCGATATTAATACCGATACGCGTGTACGGATTTGCATGCTCGCGGGCTTTGCTCCACGAGCATGCACACATCGCGGCGCGGCTGGGCGCAATTGGATGCACATTCATGTGTATATATATATGTATATGTGCATATGCGCGCACGTTTAATCCGCGGCTCGTGTACGTCTTACGTAATGCTCGTCCGGTGTCAACCGTGCCTCGCGATAACGATGAAGGGGACGAGGAAGTCGATGGGGGCAATGTACATTAAGGGGGAGGACAGAGCGAAGTGGAGGAGAGAAACTCCGTGCCTGGATCCCGTACCGCGACGTTTTATCTCACGAGGAAGTCGTCGTTTAGGTCTCGCGAGGAGATATATGCGTGCACGTCGCGTTTAGGCTTTAAGGATATGTACACGGTGGTGTCTCGCGCGTATCGTAGATTATGACCGTCACGCGATCCCGACGTTTCGCCGCGACTTTGCTCACGCGCGGAAAACCTCCCGGACGAACGTGCTGCACGCCACCCTCCGACGAAGAGACGTTATCCTTTTAGATACATTTACGCCTATTGGAAGTAGTGTCTCGAAAATTTCTAAGCTGAGAAAGATCAAAATGATTTTGTCAAGCTCCTACAAAGCATTTCGTTTTCATTGAAATGCTATTAAACTAGATATTTATTAATAGATAACTATTAAATTAGATATCTAATTTATCCAAATGTTATTATCTTTGCTAGGCTACTTCGACGTTAGTAGCATATATTTTATCTTGTATTTCTATATCTTTTATAACAGCAAAAATGTCGAAATAATCTTTGGGTTAGAATGTTTTTTTTTTATAGATTTAATTACTATTATTGTATACTTTTATATATTTTGAGTAGAAATGTCTGATTATCTTCTTGCTGGTAAAAATCAACATTTTATGATTAATGTAAATTCACGATGGGTTGCATCTCTCTACAATGTAGGGAAGCTGCGTCTGGAATTAATGATACCGTCAAAGATGAATGCGGGATTTCCATGGTTGAAATATACCTCGTGTATACAGTCTGTCGTTTACCGTGCGACACGTATAAATTTTTAACGCGCGGGATTGCCTTCGTAAGTGAGTCCCAGGTGCTGTTCGGTGTATGATAATTTTGCATTATGATGTTCCTTGATAACAGTCATTTCCGCGTCCGCGTGATTTTATTACAAAATTCAAGTTTTATTTTATTAAATTCATTCTCGAGATGAAATATACAGTATACACCTATCTAATTTTATTTGATATTGAAAGTGCAGCAATTGTTTACGCTTTTAAAAACTCCTAAAATAAATTAATGGTGTAACATAATTAATATGTATGACAGATTTGAAGATGACATTACGGCCGATAATTTTAAATCTGAGTAAATTTTTATATATGCTGTACACTGTACAGTTATCATTTTGACTTATGTAACGGAAATACATGATGGAACGAGATATTTTGAGTTTAATTTGTAACGACGCGACGGATACTTAAGACATTGTATTCTTTATTAATGTTGGTATTAATCACAAAATCAGCTGGAAACTACGCAGGCACACAATAAACAGTATCAATCTCCTTGAATTAATGGCATCGGTAGCCGACTGACGGGCGCTCCGAAAACAGTAAACACCCGTATATATACTTGCATACGAGCAACGATCTCGCGCGGTGTTTAGCAGCGTGGCAGTTGTACAGGTACAGGTAAAAGAAAAACGGAAAAAAAGAAACGAACAGAGACACATGAAAAAGGATAAGGCGCCTGTCGTAGATCTTAATGGCGTTTCTTGGCGTGTCAGCGACGTAAATCAATCACGAAGAAAAAAGGAAGAGTCGGGGTCTCGGTAATAATGCTATATATACGAAGAGATACCGCGCAGCTTGAAGAGGAGCTTTGCTTTTCAACTGTAATATGCGGCAAGCAGCAAATCAACATTTTATTGCGATCTCTGTCATTTCTTCGTCATTTCTCCGTAGGATATTTTTTACCGGCAATTTTATTATAATTTCTCGCAATCTGCTCGGTGTGCAATCCCAGATGTTTTCGTTTCAAGATTCACGGAGAATAATTCACCGACTGTTTAAGGACTTGCCGCCTTGCTGCGAATTGCCAGTATGATTCGGTATGCGTTTTCCATCTTGCGCCGCGTGCTATAGAAGTCTGAATGTAAACGTAATATATTCACGAGGTAATATTTGCTTAATTAGCTCAAGGGAATGCTTAGGGCTTAGCTGGATGGCCCTTGCGAAGACATTCACTCGGAGAAGGCAGAGGGTTCGTTCACATCCCGCGGAAGAGCAGCGACCGAGAGAGTGATCGACCCTCGTCGGCCGATCGATCCCGTCGATAAATTCCGTCGCGCGGATTTTAATTTCGCATCACGCAACATCGCAATCTCAATCTGATTATTTATATGTACATATATATATATATATAGTTAGCGAAGGCCAGTAGTAATCCATTGTCAACTCTGTCATTCGTTTTTTACAGTCAGAGAATATACATATGCTTAAATTTATCTCGATATGGTCACGTAAGAATACATAAATAAAAGTGTTAGGAAGAATCGACATAAATTAATAAAATAAAAAAAAATAGATGCACATGTATACTGCTAAGTACAGCGTTAAGTAATCTTCAGATTTTGCGACAACTTTCGCAAGTTTTGAGACCAGGGTCTGATTTCTTCAGTCCGAAAGCGGCCGAAAGAAGAAGAGAGCGTCACGCTCGTGCGCACTTGATCGGCCGCGCTTGACGATATCAGGAGACTAACGATCCTGTCTCGGTGTGTTTACACCTGGCACCTGGCGCGGTACGCTCGCGCAATCTAATTCCCAGATCGCTATTCCGCTTGCCCTTCTAAGACATGTCCGCGCAACGGTGCTCGTCCCTTATAGCTATCTTCATCGCGCGAGCAAGCCGAATCCATGAAAATGCGTTGGAATCTGAAGATCGAGCACGTGGTCGCCAAAGCTGACCTTGTTGAGCCTCTCCCTTTCTCTCTTTCTCTCTCTCGTACCCGATTATTCCGCACCGCTCAGCGGCAGGTCCCGGTAGAGGCGTGGCGCACTTGGAATCGTCATCGTGTTACACGATCAGGGTTATAAAAATTCTAACGGTTAATAATGGCGCGCCCGCCATACGGGGAATTCCTTTTCTGAATTTCACAGATCTCGCTAAGAACGATGCTATCCGGATATCAAGATTACCGTGCTCTACCGCGCCAACTTTGCGTTTTGACGCTAAGTATTTCATATCTCTGAAATACTTGAACAAACTTGTAAAGCGAGTTCTCTGCGTCGAGACGAAGGAAAAGATTTCTAACAATGCATGTTTGCAAGTACATAAATTCTAAAATACAGCGTTAATTAATACGAACATTCAGATGATAGAAATTTTTAAGGTCTGCGTTAGGCAGAGTTGGAAAATTACTCAATTGATCGTATTTACAGCTCTCAATATAATCGAGATATAACTTATATAATTTGTGGAATATCTTACAAAAATTAAGAATAAAGTGGATAAATGATATAAAATAACATAGTATTATAATATAATATGATGTACTTAATATAAAAAAAAGTTTACGAGCGAGGTATCGCGTATAATCCGCGAGTACGCCGCCGCGGAACATGTCTTTCGGGTCTACCCGTATTCCTCTACCGTTACAGCGCATAAATCTTCGCGGACGCGTTACGGGATTAGAGTTTAGTAAATTCGCACGAATATCCGACAACGACGACGACGAATCGTCACGAACTACACCTCGACCCTCGTGGGCAAGTCGGATGGTGGCCGCGTGTCGCCGTAGCCGTCGTCGTTCGTTCGCTTATAAATCTGGTAGAGATAACAGAGGCTGGTACCGCTACCATGCAGATGTGGGCGCCGCTATTACCGCCGCTATTAACTGTTTAACCTGTTCCCTTTGATCGGATTCACGCAAGACCTACGGAACTCCGTGGTTTCAAGTTAGATCGAACCAAAACGACGTGTTTCACATCTCGTGACTGGTAGTGCGCCACATTTTTAGTCTTGTCGCGTAAAAGTATACGAAATATTCTGAGATTTTCGTATTTTCTTTTGTCTATAAAACAAATTTGCTGAGCTATTTTTTAATTAATTATTCTTTATGATTAATTTGGAAGATTACATTTTTTCCGAAGTAAAGCGGCAACAGACTAACAATAAGTTTAAATTGCAAGAGAGATATAGATTATAAAAAATATAAATTATAAATTACAAGAAAATGGAGTTTTTTTTTAAAAGCTTTAAAAGATTTTATTCTTAATCTAATTTCAAATGAGTTTTGTATTACAATTACAGATATCTAATTTGAGAGTCAGATTCTAAAGTCAGAGTCTTCGTGACTATAAATTACATTAGATGACTATGCTTAATTATGCTGAACATGTTATTGTATTATACATATTATATTTTTTATATCGCGAGATTGGCAGACCAAGTCATCGTCAATGTGTCAAGTTTCATGAAATGGGGCACTCGTTTCTTGCTGCTTCCAAGACGTACTCCGCCCATCTGTCTATCGCTGCTATGCTTAACGGTTAGCCGGAACACGGAAGCTAAGATTTTACGGTTCAATGGAACGTAATCTAGAACGGACCGTGCCATGCAATCGCGACGCTGTTCTGTTGAAATTAAACTTACGAGTCCGCGATCGGGGTTGCACAGTCGCAGTGTCAGTTGCAGTTACGCGCGAACAGTTAGTAGATGTTGTCTCGAACATAATATAAGTAAGAGACGTAAGTAGGTTGATAGAGATGTTTACTGCGCATTCTGCAAGAACAGTTCCATCACTTCCATCGACGTTAGACGCGAACAGACGCGTGAGAAACAAAACGGATCCGCGTCGAATTTTTCTTCGACGCGATAAGAGCACGGCATTATTAAGACTCGCGTAAAATGCAAAATAGGAGCGGTCGAAATTACAGCCTCATAAAAGATATACTGAAAGTATACATTCGCCATATTCGCTACCGCTACTTCACGACCATCTCTCGACCTGCGCTAATTAATCCTTTTCGGGACAACATGAGAAGGATCTATAAAATTCTACGAAACTTTGTGAAAAAAAAACTGCGTTTATGAATAATATTCTTTTACGGTTCTTTTTTAAAGATACGGTTACGGCGGTTTCGTAATAAAATATAGCCTGGCGTCCAACGCGGTTTTCAGACATTCCGCAGATAATAGGAGAAACTCGTCAGGACGTGAATTGAGACTCTCGGTCTATTATCGGTTTTATTTCCTCGGACAATAGCCGACCCCGAATTTTTTCACCTAATACCCGCTTTTCGAGAGAATAAGAGAGACGACGCCGTTCGTTTTCTCTCACTTCGACGAGCGTAGAAAAACTTATTGACGCCAATGCCGTGGGGCCAGGCCATCGTCTGGACCAGTCCCGCGACGGGGCTGAAACTCATTTCGAAAATTCCTGAGGGAGAAGTATGTAATTATCTAGGAATAATGGACACCCTAAGCGGTCCGGGTAACTTTCGTCCGCACTTGAACGCGCGCTTCGAGGTTCGAACCGAGAGTTTCAACCGAAACGCCCGGCGGATTTATTGTCCGTGCCGACAGCGGCGACGTATAAATTATCATTTCTTTTCCGGCGCACACGGAGCTCTTCTCGCGTTATTGCTGGTAACTCGTTACTCAAATCTGAGATAATCGAAAATCGCGCGATTGTACGCAGTAGTCCGCGATAACGAGATTTTTTTTTGCGCTTTCTAAAGCGCATATTCGTCGAATCGCTTCGGTTTTTTTTTTAATTACGAATTTATTAATTAAGCTGTATAGGATAGAAGGCATAGTTGAAGACACAATGGAAAGAGTCGAGGATAAATTATAGGTTGGAGAACATAGTGCGAGATTTCGCCGACGATACTGCGTTATTAATTGTTCGGTTAATTTCTCATTGGTGGTGAACCTGTTATTATAGCACAATTTTTCATAGACGCTGAAGACACGCTTTGCTTTGCGTGAAATATATAAGCACGTGTTGTAGACATATAAATAGATATAGAGGATTGTTTCGCGGGTTTATATCATAATCAAGAATTGATTCTTGAAACAAAGTTAAATCAACAGTCTTGTGAAATTGCAACTTCATTCTGACGTTGTAAGAAGTGCGCAAACTTTTAAGAAGCAGTGAAGCGATGAATGAAATAGAAATAAAGAGAATATTTAAAAAAATACATAGACATAGACGAAAAATGTTGATCCACAAAATGGAACGAAATACAGGCGCGTTTCTGAGAAGAAAAGATTAATATTATATAATCTCGTAATTCATTTGTCGCATTTTTAACATGCGGGGATCAGATTTCGAAGTTATAAACGGCAACACCTCACCGTGTGAATTTCTCGCCTCGCGAAGACAGACGCGCGGGGCCCCCACGGGCCCTTAAACGGGCCGGACGTAAACAGCACCTCTCTGAAACTCCGATCTTGGACCCACGATTAGACGATTTATCGCTCGCAGAGAGTGCGCGCACATGAGAGATTGCCGAGGAATGAATTATGATTACTTCTTTTTCGGATGGCCCCGGCGGGGCCTCCGTTAAGTGGAATCTAACGAAACGAATGCATAGACTGTGAGATTATTACGTCGGTACCATTCGCTTTTTTTTTACTTTTTCTTTACCTCTTCCTCCTTCCGCGGGGTATCATCGACGCGCGTATGCTGATTAGATCGTCGGGATCTCGTTCAATCATCTCATCGATGGATATGAGGTAGGCAAAAAGTATTAAAATGTAAGGACGGTATGCTATAAATCCTCCTATCTCTCCTATTATCTTCGCTCGCCCCGTTCGTTTGTGATTCGACTCGGCGTAATTTCACGATCGTCTTCGAAATAGCCTTCGATGTAAGTGCCTATACGAAAAATTCGAGCGAGACATCTTTTTTGAAATTTCTCGCCGGAGGAGATTGATCCACGATCGTTCTTTCCTGCCCGCTGTTTCTTTTGCTGTACACATCCTGTTGTCGCATTGCTCCCGCTCGTTTGTGGCGCGCGACGTCAGGACTCGAGCGCGAAATAGACGCGCGCGAGGATAAGACGATCTTCGATCCGCTCGGGTGGGACAGGGTGTTAGCCGGCCGCAATTATCAGTAATGATAGCCCCGCCGGGTCCCGTCCGCAACGTTCTAGCAACGACAGTTATACGCCGGCCGATATCGATGGCCGGTCGCGCATGAACGAATGTACGTGACCATACAAGATCATTGAATAGCTGGCAGATCCTGTAATTCCGTTACATCTACTCTTTCTCTAGGTAGCTATCGGATGTGGCGGCAGCTGCTCAGAATCTCCAGTTTAATCGGAAATGTCGGGACTCCATTTTCCAAATATCGTTGAAATTAAGTAAATTTAAAAAAAATACTATTTTAATAAATTAATAATCTCATTTTTCTCTTCTTATCTACGATATCCTAAATAATTTTATTCCTAAATATTTTATCCGAGATATCGTAAGATAAATAAAAATTATTTAGGATATCGTAGATATCTCGAACAAATATTTATATTATATTCGAACTTGCGTGTCGTCTCTTCTACTCTTTTAGAAAGAAATGTTCTACGAAGATAAGGCATTTTTATCCGTTTTTTTTATCCTCGCGCGATTCATCTTCTATTTGATGGTCCAGCTTTTCTCTTAATTTTATTTGACTGGTGTTTCTTTCTGCCTCTTCTTTTGGCTTCGTCTCTGGACCAGATGCTGCACGAAATCGCTTCGTGCTGTTCGAGTCTCATCTTGGTGCCCAAACGAGTTTTAAATTGCCCCGCCGAAGGTATTTGAATGCGAAAACATGCAACGATGCAAAATGGACCGTCTAAACGCACCTGTTCGCCCAGTTCCCCGATTCTAAGTTTTCTGCTTCGTCCTTGAAGCCTGATACGTTGTATCAGATCTTTATCGCTGCGCCATTAGTCTCTCAGGACTATTTACTACGAAGAGAACTGCCTGCATCTTGTGAAGTAGAAAAAATAATAGATTAAAAGCTAAATATACTTTTTATAAGGATGAGTTCATCTGACGTTTTAGTGTGAGACCAGTATTTAATATTATATTTACGTATTTACCTGAGTCAATGTTAAAGCGAAATAGGTATCTTGAACATAAAAAATTGCATAATATCAAATACAAAATAAAATATTTATGAGAATTTATATTAACCGTAAAAGAAAAATAATTTCATGTTAAGTGATATTTAATGTTGTACACGTGAAATTCTGTTTGATTTAAATCTTTTGCGTAATAATGATAACGGGATAATACCGTTAAATGAATTAAATATTTGAGGAATAATTATGTATATTGTTCGAGAAACGGTTGATACTAAAATCGCATAGTTTCTCGTCGCGAATAAGGAAGAAACTTACAAGGAGTTGCGTGAAATCCACGAGATTCCACGAGGTCGTCTGGAATTCATACTTTCTACGAGGCGAGACTTAGGTCAGAAATTATGCGACAGGTGGTCGAGTGCAACGCGTGCAGCGTTACGCGCCGTCTTAATCTGAGTTATGATCTTGCGTAAACCCGAACCTCCGAAGGCACCCGTCGGATGCCTTATCGACGAATTTTTACGACGGACTCTGTTCCACCTTGCCCTCTCGTCGTGTAAACTGTGTCCAAAATTGGAGTTTGGAAACGCGAACATTGATACTTTGCATTCGTGATGTTCATCGATACGTTTCTTCATGTCCAAACGTGTGTACACACTTCGGAAAAGTATAGAATATTTATAAGTTGCGATGTATCAAACTTTTCAGCATTAATTATAAATGTTTATGCTAAAAATTATAACGAATAAAAAAATACAATTTTAAAAACGATTAAAATATTATATATAAAGTATTAATAATAAAAGAAAAACGGTTAGAGTATTTCTAAGTTTGACCGTGTCTGTTTTAATTTTTGATTTAATATATATCGCTCCGTATTTCTCGATTCAATAAAATTTCATTTTTATTTACTTATGTATAATTCTTCAATAAATCAAATATCACATTCTCTGAGGGAAAAAATAATATTCTTTTATTAACTATATTTATTTTTGTGAATTACTTTAAATCATTAATAATATAGGTATATGGAGCGGAATATATAAAAATAAGCAGATAGAACTTATCGTATACATATTGATTTAATACAAATTGACATTTGTTACGCGAACGTTCCCTTAATAAGCTTATGGTTAATAGACTTATGCAAGAAGTGTTAAGAAGAAGCGCATTAAGCGCGCATCTGATGATGAAGAAGTCTGGCATCCATTTCACATTCTACCATGATTCTGGTCTCATGTGGAAATAGTCCTCCTATGATCCGACCAATCGGACTGAGCGCGCCGCCGCGACCGCCTGAAAAAAGGATTCAATTTACCGGCTGTCCGGGTTGACGAGGATAAGCCAAGCGGAGGAGAAGATCCCGCGGTCTAAAGACGCGCGCTCGTATAGATTCGCTACTCCACGGCGACTCTAGATCATCCTAGATAAGGGAGAGAGGAACACTCTTCGGGATAATGTTAGGTCTTTCGTCCGCGGAAGCGGGGGATATATTCAAGCCGCTTTGTGTATGTCAGACACGGGCTGTCGGGTATAGCGTCGCGAAACGGCTGATGTTCCCGACGAGTGCTTCGTGTTTCGTTGTTGGTAATTCATGTTCCGCCACGAGAGGAATCGGACAGAGAGACGGTTGCTGCGGTTTGTCTACTTATTTATTTATTCTGTGAGGAGGGGTTGATCCAAATAGCCTGTTGAAACTCGTGGACGTATACGAATTGTGTTACGTCCGACATATATTTCACGGAGAGGTGGAATCACGGAGAATTATGCTTATTCTGCGAAGGTGATTACTTCACCATGCCATTTATAGTTGCGTTGATAGTACTGCGGAGCAGTAATATTGAGGTAACATATTTTGGTATGTATATAGAGTATTATAAATAATCTTGTCATTTACTCCAAAATAAAATTATTTCAAATTTCGATTCCTAATTTGTGTGTGAAGATATAAAAATAAATGTAAAAAGAAATCTATTGTATCGAGTACGAAATAAACTCTATATTATAAATACAGAAGCATAAGATTATTGCATTTATTTTTACGACGTATATCTTAAGACTACTTAAAAAAAATCAAAATAATTGAATATACTAAGAATAGCTGTAGTAAAATTCAGCCTGCGCGTTCAGACAGTCCGCACTGCCGTGGTAACCTGCTATCTAGTAGCTCAATGGGGCAATCAAAGGTATACAAATTGCATATCAGTGGGCATAGAAGGAGAATCCCCTTCGAGGAAGACTTAGTTTTTGTGCATCTGCCCACGGTCGATTTTTCATCGGGGTGAAGCACTCGAAGAGGACCACCTCTTATCCTCGAGTCCTTTGATCCTCGCTATCCACTACTAATGTGCCCAAAGGATGGCAGGCAGGAGAAGGATTCAGCATTCTTGGTTTCGCGAGGTACCGCGCCAAATTAGCAGTCCCTTTGTGCTGCCATTCGCTCGCTGTCAGCCGATGAATTCAGTTTGCCTTGGCCGTCGCGCACACAGGCACACGGGCACGCGTATACGTACAGGGCACCTTCCAATGCGTGTATTTCAATCGGGATCCGTTCGTCGCTCTTCCCGGAAGGCGTCCTCGGGTTGATGTTGGGCGAGCAGTCCGGGAAGGGACGGAAAAATGAAGAGCATGCTGAGGAGCAAAGTAATTCGGGCCAATGTTCGCGACGTCAAACCCCGACGGCACTCTGCCCGGCGAAGCTGTCTCGACCTTTCTCGCGGATTGTTATTAACCTTTAACGGTCCGATTTTGTGCCGTCCGATTTTGCGGCGCGGCGGAGGTCGGCACTCGAAATTAATCGCCGTTTGTCACGTGTAGCGGTAAAAAACTGTAGCGACATTACTTGTCGCTGGATTTACTCGAGGCGAGGACTTGATTGAGGCGACGCGACGTGGCGAGATTTCTTTTTTTTTTTTATCGGTGCATCCATAAATCCAACCAACGTAGACCGACATCGTAATTTTTTTAAACTTTCCTCCACTTAGGCGAACAGCATGGAAATAATTGGAAATAAATTTGTCGGAATTAAAAGAGCCGGTTTTCTATTAATAAATATATCGAGGACTAGAAAGTGTGCGGAGATTAATAAGCGTGTTACTTTTAATCTTAGGAAGAGTAGTTTAAATCACTTAAATTCTCGTGTCACATCTCGCCATCTGGGGAACTTGAAGCTGTGAAAGCGCATTGGAATATCGGGGAAACGTTGTATAGGGCTGAAAAACCTTAGGACTTCCACAAATCTTCGCTGGTGATGGATAGCGCGGCTTAGACATTCCTCGCGACAAGATGTTTGCTAAGACTCGTACATTCCGGAATATCGGAATGTAAGATCGCCCTGTGCGTAATGGCGCAGTCAAATGGGGCTCGATCTGTACGGCTTATAGCCCGGAGATCATCCATATTTGCGGCTTTTGTACGGTACCCGATTGATCGCTCGATCACGCGTCCGATTCTGCGATTTATGGCCGCCTATTCATCACCCATAGAGATCACGGTAAGAATCTTGAAGGTTGTATAGAAGCTCCTAGCTTTAATACATCAGGCAAGAGCGTTTTATCGGCCGGACTCACAATTTAGAGCCCGGAATTTAGATGGTCTCTATCCCGAAAACTGGTTTATTTTCTCGCTCGATTTAATTTTAAATCATGAGGTCTGCTGCTGCATTAGCTCCTTGCTCTTATGCGATTGAATTAACTATCAATTTTTTATGATACTTTCTAATTAACTTTTGAGAAAATAAATCATTGGACTTTTCGGAAAGGGATCTTATAAATTTAGGGTCCGATAATTTGCTTCCTTAAAAAAAAATTGATTAAATTACGCGAACAAGAGAGACAGGCGCTAATTTAGCAGATTTAATTTTTACGTCAGTTAGTATACATAATCAACTATTCTAATAAACCGGCCTAAGGGCCGTAAATGAAGGGTATAGGAACGTGGAGTGCTTCGGATAAGTTGGAACGGCCGTGACTTCACGGTGAAGGAACAAGCCTGTCTGTATGTTAATATCGGCTTTAATCATGCTATCGTGAGCATAAATTACCGTTCGTCCCAGATTTATTCCGACTAGCAGCACACGGCCGTTCAGTTTATGTCGCCCTTCGAGATTCCTCGTAATTTGTGCATGGTAGGAGCCGACTATAGACGTTCGATTAACCGCCGGCCGCGTCGAGAATTCCGGGGAGACATTAGAAGAGCGATACCCCGCGTTCTTTCGCGTTATGACTTCTGTCGGCCGTTAAAATTAACTGCCGCGGCCGATTGACTGTAATTATCGGCTCTCTAATCGAAATTGACTCTATGCTGAAATTATCGTTCGCGCTCGACAACATTATTTAGCGGATAAATCCTCCCCTTCCCACCCCCCGATAAATATGATGTCGGCCGATCGTATCTATCGACGGGGAACGAGGATCGTTTAACATTTACGTTATGCGATTATCGAAGGAAAGCGGAGAAGGAAGGGTCTTAATGAATTCTCACTATTTCTTCGATTATAACGGCGATGCCCGTTCGTTGAGTTATTGTTATTACCGTGACTCGAAAACGTTTAGCATGGCATGCTTAAAACGATAACTCGATTTTTTTTTTCAATGCCGACTTTTTTTATTTAATCGTGCTACGTTGGGCAGATTTTCCACGATAAGCGTTTGTGGAATGCGCGTGTTTTACAGATTTAATTAATAATACCGAGCCCCACAACTCCTGCGATTATTACGCAGAGAGGAGAGAACTGATAACGCACCGGGGCCTTGGTAATTGCGGATATTGAGAATACCTCTGTAGCACTTATCCCTCATACACGCGAACAGAACCGTTATCGGATTAGCAGCCCGGTTACGCCATTTTCCCACATCCTCCATTTATACGAGGTATAAATTCTCTATTCATGCACATCCTCTCTCTGTTTATACGACGTCAAGTGTTAAGTGCGCAACCAGGCTCCGAAGTATGCAGAGTCGACCGGCGATTATGTAATTACGTAATTGTGTAACGGTCGGGAAGCCTCAAGAAAATTCCTCATCGCACATACGCGAATTTTAATTACATTTTATAACAGAAATAGTTGCACTCTTTGGCATATAATACAGAAACTAGAAGATAATATATTATAGGTGAATATTTAATAATGAGAAGATGATAGACGGATATTCAAATTAATGATGGATTTTTACATTAATTACGTTTGTTATACTGTTACAACAGAGCAAAATTATCACTGCTTTGTTATACAATCAAAACTTTAACAAAGTTCGTGATTTTCCGTGTACGCGTATTATGTAATAAATTTGCACGATGTGTAATGTCGTTATACGTGTATGTGACGTTAGTTTGTTAGGCAAACCTCACGTCGTGTCAGTCAGGTGGACAATTGACACCAGTGATTTTTCTTTTCATTGCATCTAATTAAATTAGAAGTCCACTGTACGTCTCGTCTCAAATTGATCAGTACGACTGGTGTTAATTGTGTTAACGAGCAGGTCTCTTGATCTTTATTATTAGAATACCTATACTTGATCACCACATGCATATATCTTTTAACCCATTCTATTATAGTTATTTGTTATATATTGGAAGCAAATTTGTCACGATTTAAATTTGTGTAATGCAAAAATTGCTATGAGAGATATATGCAAAATTAGAAAATTATCGTTTTATTTAAAAAATATATAGAAAAAATCTCTGACAAGTATGTATAAAAGTATTTTAGTCAGGTACGTCTGATTTTCTATGAAAATTCACGAAAATCGTTCATATGAAACGGCCTTTTCACGCGAAACAATCTAATATTATCGTGCAAGCTAGTAATATCTATTCTTAGCACGGCTCGCGAGTTTGTACGATATTCCACACCTCACTCGTATTACGCCCGTGTGTCGTCTGCGACCTTTTTGATCATAGAGTGTATCCTATATAATCTCCACACGGGCTAACCAGTATCGCACCACGGTCCAGCGGCTTCGCACGCATTCGCTATGCTATGTTGTCGGACTTCATTAAGAGGATCGTATAGCACTCCGTCCGAAGAAGGTCGAAAAAGAGAACGACGACGCGGGCGCTCGCACGTTTCGCATGCAAATGTGCAAAGGCAGGAAGAGGCAGAGACCTGCAGGAAGTTTGCCCGGTGTTGTATATCTTGTCATCCAATATTTTAGCACGGATATTACGCGCAATTCCCGCGCGTTAACCAGAGAACTGTGTACACTCCTTGAGTTATTATTACGTATCAAGGTGCATTATTATACACGGGGCGTGTCGAAATCCGCGATTTTTCTTAGAATTAAACGAATTAAATTAAATTCGTGCGTCTATATATAGAAACTATCGTTTCGCGCTGTAAGAATGTAACAATGGACGAATGAATTATTTTGACGTGGAATCCGGGATGTTACCTCTGCTTCTCTCGTTGTTTATCGAGCAGTGAAGTTTACAGGAAGCTTTTGGTGAATAATGTGCGCATTGTGTATAACTGTATACATATATCCGTGTTGTACCCGGATTCTGGGTGGTCAGAATACTTCGGCGAGCTTAAGAAAAATTCTCGCGGACGCGTTACAGGCGCCCTTCCGCGCGAGGATCGAACGAAACAACGAAGCGGTATTGAAGTATTTACGGTCTCGTTGAGACAATGCTGAATGCTCACGCACCGCGAACCGTGTCCCCAATGTTGCTGCCTCAATTCTCTTCTCGCTACCGATGGACAGATGGAGAAAAAATGGTCCCCAGTGTTGCTTTCCGATCGCCATTCACGGAAATATATATCGACTCTCAAATCTAAAGTAGTCATCGTAGACATTAATGCCATCGTATCACTAAAAAAATTGCATTTTTACATTTTATTTACGTACGATCGGATTTTTATACGAATTTCTGTAGTACATATATTTAAAATGGATTATTCTACGCGGTTAGTTAAGTCTGCGCGATCCATGGTGTCATCATAGATTCTGAGCGATCAATTCATTTTGTTAAATAATTCAATGCGTCGAATAACAAAACGGAAAATATCGGCGTTTCATTACGCGAAACACAGCGAATCCTTTCGATGTCGCTCTGCTTCCACGGAGGAAATACCGGCGAACACGGTAAGGTAAGGCCGTTGGCGGACCGCGAAGCGCCTGGGGAAGAACCAGGAGGCCATTACCTGGTGTACCAACCATTCAACCGACCAAGCCCATTACCATTTATCCTGGTAGCCGCGTGCCGGAATCGGAATTCGTATAACTTTTGCGCCGGGCCGAGCGAGAACCGAGCGAATTTATAATAACAAGGAACTCCTTGTTGCGTATAGCCCGTAATCGGTATCCTGGATTGCGGGGGACGCCAATCGTTCGTTGATAGATTGGAGGTGAATCTCGGTGAAAGCCGGACGGACGAATGAAGTCGAAGATATCTGTCCATCTTAATTGACTGCCGTCGTAGTTTGCGACTTGCCAACGGCGGCGACAAAACCGAAACCACCGGAACTGAACGTCGTGATTCTCTCGCGTAGATACAAAGCTGAAAGTAACGTTACGAAACAAATCATAAATCATAAGATTTCCTGTACTTTGAAATTACTTGAAATTTGTCGATCATTTATTTCACGATCTATTTGAATTACGACAATGAATCGTAACATAATTCTCTCTTCGAATGTCTTTAATTAATTACGTTTTGTATACGGAATTCCGATAGATGAAATCGGACAATAGCACGATCGACCGTGACGTTCGTCGAACGTAATGCTTCCATTTCTGGGGCAGGCTTCGAATGCGCGAGACGAACGCTCCTAATCATTCCGTAAAATTGATAAACGGTGCACCGTGATCTATGGTCGTGCGCGGATAGCAGGATACGTCTGTCTGGAAGAGAGAACACGATGGCGACCGAGGCGGATCGGCGCTAGACAATTAGCAATGGGATCCGCTGCCGGTCGGCGGTTTCTTGCCGCGCGTTCCTTCTTCCTAGCGGGATTATTCGCCCTGCGATGCGGATAATCGCCGTTCGCGGGCGGCTCTCCCTCTGGGCCGTCCGTCCATTCGCTCGTTCGTTTGTTCGTTCGAGAGCGAGCAATATTACTGCCAAGCACGCTACGAGAGGATAAGAAGAAATAAGGAGAGGGAGAGAAATACAGAGACGGAGAAGAAAAAAGATCGGCGAAGAAAGCCGAAGAGCAGGATTTATTATGGGGATCGTATGTCCCGTAAGAGCAGCCGTGAAAGTGCACCGCGCCTGCAACCGAGAGAGCCGGTACCGCAGCCTCGCCTTTACGATTCCACCGCACTCGACATTCTGGCTGCTTCGTGCATATGATTAGTTAGCGGTAGATCATAGCCGCGTATGAATTATCGGCTAATCGCGCGCCACTGCCGGCGAATACATCTCTCTCCTTCTCTCTCTTTGGCCATGGAACGACTCTCGCGAGAGAGGTTCTTCGGCGAATGAAACGATCGCGCCAAAGAACATGGTATCTTTCTCTCTCTCTCTTTCTCTCTCTCTCTTTTCTTTTAAAGTTCGCGTTCCCGTAGTTATGAGATTACGACCTAACCGTGAAATACGTTTAGCCTCTCCGATCCGCTCCTGCTCTCCGCGAGTTATCCATTCTATCCGCTCGCGGATTCCGCACGATTGTCAATCAATCGAACAGTTGGAATTATCGTGGATTTGGATGGGCCATTAATAAAAACTCTCTGACAGTAATGGGAAAAAAGAATAAATTGTAAAAGATCCAGAGTGGTTTTTTTTATATATTACGACGTACTTTCAGCAAAAAGATTGATACGGCATCGTTAAGACTCCTATCTTACGTAACCGCCGCTTTCGAACGTTATCCCGTAATTCACTCTGGTATCATGAACGACACGCTTCTTGCAACTTTCGTACCTGTCGATACGCCGCTTCTTACCTTTACGTGGCTATATCGTCGCTCATCAACGAGATTTCTGCGAGTGTATCCACGAGAAATCCAATCGCTGAATTTACGGAGCAAAAAGGTAGCGCGGGATCAGGTGGAATTTACGAGTATCATAATCGTTCAGTTATAGCGTGCATCGCAGATCCGCGTGGATATAGCGAATGTTCGACTATATATGGTACATACCTTATACCTACATATATTTCTTAAGATTTTTTCTCCTCAATTTCTTTACTCGTTTTCTTTTCTATCAGCATAGTATAATGATATTTTTTCACATATCTTTAACATTTTTTTCTTAGAGGAAGTCATTTTATAATTAATTTCAGATTACAAATTGTTTGATGAAATATGATATTATTTTTTATTACTGCGTGGATAGATGTGCTTTTCTTCACTTAATTCGTTCAAATTCTATCGTATTTACGCTTATGAGAATATGAATGTGTTCTGACTGAATGATATTTTTCTGTTTCAGGTAAGTTTCAATCCAACCTGTATTTCGGTGTTTTTGCTTGGTCTAGACTCTAGCTGATACTATTTATGATTGGGGTAAGTGGAAATTACAAACGTGGATTTAAGTTACAGCGCAGTTGCAAAGATACGATAATAACTTTGCATATATGTGTATATGTCACGAAACTTAGTTTATTCCGGTGTTAAGTGCTACCGACTTTCGTAAGTCAAGGAGAAACTTCAAAAGTCTACGTGTGCTTAATACATAAAAGAGAGATAAAGAGGGATAAAAATAATAAATTAATATAAAAGTCGGATGAAATGGGATATTCGGTAAAATATTTTTTGCAAAATATAAACGTTTTTAGATTCTTTCTTTTTTATTGCAGATATTAAATTATGACATTAAAAGGAAAAATAACGTAAATTTTTTTTATACGCAGAGAAATAAATTTTAATGCTTGTCGTGCCATGCATGTTCTATATTGGTAAATTATACCAAAAATTCTCTTTTTGGTTTGCGGATTAATAAATAGCTGTAAATGTTGATTAATTGTCATAAATTTCATTTTTACTAGAAGGACGCAGATTCAATTAATACATGCTTTTTCGAATGTATAAAATAATTAAAAATGAATTTTTGATATGTTTGATCAATCTGTATTATCGAGAGAGAACGCGAGTAGTAATATATACGAGAAACTTCATTTATTTCAAGGATATTACGAGAAGAAGAAAAATTACACAACACGATGACCTCATTAATGTAATTAGAGCATATATAGACTTGAGATTAACGAATTCTAGCTTTATAAATAGACTTTATTAGCAGACATACACTCGCATATTAAAGATAAGAATGCAACCGCAATCTTTGTAGAATGCGCCACGTGCGGTTACGAGAAATCATGAATTATGCATACCTACTTCTGAAAATTATAATCATTCCTAGGTTCATTATATGACACCTGTTCCAACCGCAGAAGTGATTTTCTAGTACATAATATATGATTGATCCTTGAGACATTATTGTGTGCGGCATTCCTTCCAGTTCTAGCCACACGTTCTAATTTGAAGCAGTGAGTGTTGTGGTCCTCGATAGAAAACATCTATATATACTATTTTTGTCCGTTCGTTTTTTCACTCGTTCGCTTACTGGTTATACCTACGACATATTTTCCGCGACATGTATTTCGTGTTCGTGCTTTGCCACAGGTCGTATAAAGCGTGTAAAATGCGGTAATAGTAAAGGCACGTTACTATTACCGTATTTTTATTTTCAACTAGTGCTCGGGGGATAGCCGCCTGGAGTAAAATAAATAGTGTTGGCTAGACCACGCAATTTTAAAATACTCTGTGCCGGGGGCAATAGTCTGCTACAAACACCTACTACAAACACCTGCACTGGACTAGAACTGGGAGGTGGAGCAATTAGTTGTCATTAACCGCTAGTTATTTTTAATAACTATAAAGAACAAAATTTTTTTAAGTTTTTCATAATTTTTCAACGACAGTCAGGATAAAAACGAATCAGTTAGAAGCCGTAAAGAAATGAGAGAAAAAACGTTGCAGAATATTTCCCGTACCGTTTCTTCGAACACGGAAAGACGCATCGCCTTCGGCTTTTCGACACGTAGCTTTGCGGTCGCGTCAAACACACTTCTGTATCTTTATTTTTGCAATCCCAGCATCTCAACGTACAGTCGTACACGATACGATTGACGCGAGTAAAAACCATCCTTTCCTAGCATCTCTTTTGGCTATCGCCGAAAGAGACGTCTTCAAGAGCAATATTTTTATAAGCGGCTTCATATCCTTCAGAACGGATTTTTTTATTGCACTTCTTATTTAATGTGATATATTTATCCTTTCTTGTCCAGAAAATAATCGCGGTACAAACTTGAGACGCCAATGCTAAGCTAAATAAATCTACAATCTCATTATTATGATTATTCTATACGGAATCTATACGGTATCTTTTTTTCTACAGTATTATAAAGTAATATGAACGTATTGAATTATTTTCTGTTCTTTTGTTTGCGGTACAAGTTGTGCATCTTGAAGATAATTTATTGTATTTGCAAGATTTTCGATATTTTTAATTTTTTTGACTGAAAATGATTTCTGCTGGTACAATCTTGAGGAGTACAAAAGCAAGTAGACGATATATATTAAACTTCATCGCCTTATTATCATTGCAATCACGATCGGAACGTAAAGGTATACGTGTCGTCTTTATTGTCTCGCGAGCGAAATAAATTCAATATCGAGATCCATCCTAATGATAATCGGTAACTATGAGGAATGATCCCCCGGGTATGACTCCATTACGTAAATTAATCGCTCCGCCGGAGCGGACGGTGCAAATCGTTTCAGTAATCAGTAATCACGAAGATGCGGCCGGTGCTTGTCCTCTCTTTAGGCCTTCGTTCCTTCTCTCTCTTGTTTCCCTTTCCCGTATACGAAACCGTTCTTCGCTCTCCCTTTCGTTCTCCCTTCAAGAATACGCGTGTAGATCAGTGCTTCCCAACCTTTTTGTGCACGCAAGATTTTCTTGCGGGTGGTCCCTCAGAAGCACATCTTGACCCGCCACGTCGAATTACGTGCAACGGTGCAATTTTTATTGGCAATTTTTATCGCTGATTTTTTATTCGCGCAGACGCGCGTTCATATTCGCTTAAATTAATTTTGTATAGATTAGATAGGAATATAATTTTTTACTGTTTGATGAACAGCGTCTAGTTTCCAACATCTCAATCGTCAGATGCATAAACTGCTCGATTTGGGGTTGTACAATGGTCTTTTTCAATAGAAACTTATTTATTGGAATATATATATTTGGAATTCACTGGAAAATGTCACGCGCACGAAATAATTTGTTGGGAAGCACTGACTTAGATCTATTCTGGCGTTCGATTCGCGTGCTAGCATTATAATCGACGGCGATACTTTAACGATACTTTAACGATGCTTTAACCATGCACCGTGTTTCCGATCGTTCCGGGGCAGTGGGGGAAAGGGGATATTTATTACTCACTTTAATAGTCGGCCTTCTAAAATGTCACGAGCGCGATTATTGTGAAACATAAAATTTGCATACCGTTTTATCGGGCAACATGCACGACCGATACGCATAGGTGAGAATTTTGCAGGTGGAATGGAGATTAATTGTCTGGCTAATGAGTTGATAGTTTGTTACGAGGGGACGTAATCACGCGCTGCGACGTAAAATTAATTGAACGGTGGCAAAAACGTGATCGAGCCAAAGCACGCCAAGACGGCAAAAGAGATGAATGAATGAGGGTAGAAGGAGGAAAGGGGGAACCGGACGGAGAAAAACGGGGAATGAGATTAACAAAAATCACGAGAAGGCAGGACCTAAAGGAAAGCGCAATTATATGTTAAATGAAGCCCCGAATTCAATTCAAAGTTACTTGCTTCGCGATTCTTTAACTTAAAGAGTCTTCTATTCCATCGACAACTCATAAATGTTACATATTTAACTATTTTTTTATAAATAATAAATTTAAATTATTTAACAATGATAAAAATATCTGTGAATGTCGAATGATTATATGTGTTATTCAAATGAAATAAATATATATGTTTCCGCAGTAAACTGTAACATGTCAAGAAGCATTCTCTGTTACTGTCTTTACGTGCACTCACTAATATCTAATGAAAGCAAATTTAATCGACCATATATAGGTAATTAATTTATTGTTATTTCTGTAATATACTTGATCTGCTCAGTCAAGGCCGCATTCGAGATCCGTGAACGATAACGATTATTAGCACGCGAGATGAAGTCCCTCGTCGCTCTCCGTCGTCGTACTTTTTGTCTCTGTCCTGTTCTTTTTTTTTTCTTCACTTTGAAACGCGATCAACCTCGCTCTTCACAATCCAGCTCAATATACGCTAATTGGTGCGTTCGCCGCGTCGCGATATTTTACTGTCCGGCATTTAATATCTCGTTTGCCGACCATTCAGGTAATGGCACGACATCCGGACCATTCGCCTTAAAACCGTGCTTTTATATACATCGTACTTTCAGCAAGTACGACGAAAAATTATACTAGAGTGATTTGGCGTGATTTTATTAACCTCTCTCTCTGTCTCTCTCTTTCTCTTAGTGCTTGTAAGATTTTTAACTCTCGTATAAATGGGAATAACCATCTTTAGGTATATGGTTACGTATTAACAAAATATATATTATTATATTTATATCGACTTTAAAATTTTCACATTTGTAACTTTTCCTTTATTAATCGCATGATTATTTAGCGATAAAATATATATTACTGCTAAATATATGTATAGTTAAAACAAATTGGCAAATTTTATGTTTATGATATGTCTTTAATATAAAAACCTTAATATATGTATAAGCTATTTTCTAAGCAGAGATTCGTTTAAATTATTTTACATTTTATCGCTAAATATACGTCAATGTCTTCAATGATCCTTGATATCATTCTTATGATCGAACATTGATGAAAATCATCGTCGATTATTTCTATTTCGCTCGCACACATCAATCTTTGCTACACGCACGCGTGACTTTCCCTTATTATTTAATTTACCGCTAATTAAACGTAGCCCAAGCGGGAAATAGAAGGCACTGCCTGAAAACGAGTACGTTTACCCACCGCGTGGAGAGAAGGGCATTCCCCACAACTGCCGTGCCTCTCTCGCATGTTCGTGTTAACCCTTTAATTGATCGCCCGAGGCGAGCTTCTCTCTCTCCCTGCCGGCCGCGAAAAATCTCGATTCATTCCTGTTTTCTTTTACGACGCTCGTAATTCCCGCGTGGCTATTCCAAGTAAATTTTCATCCATGCGAACGCCAACGCAGTTCCAGCTAATAATAATAATTTCTAATTAAATCAAATCACGTTTTTTTATAACATGTTTGATATTATTATAACAAAAGACACTTTCCTTATTGTTATATAAACGATGTTTCTCTAATTATTTAAACTCATGATAAGTGCCAAAATACAGTATTCATGATATGAGATTTTTTTGAAGCTCGACGAAACGATTTCTTTCGGGTTTCCCTTTTTTAAATTTTCGCCGAACATTCGCAATTTTCTGATATCATACGTCGTTTTATCCTCTCTCAGTTACGATACGGTCTGTCTGCAGGATTTGCGAAGAGGAGCGACGTTCATTGACTTCGTGAACCGCGCATTCGTAATCTTGAAGCGTCGCTTTATCTTCTCTGCTCATGATACGCACCGTCAGTTTTTCTCGCATTATAGCTCAGCGCGACGCGACGCGGCCGGTTTAAGGTTTGCACGACATTCGCGATCTTCGAGTTGGCGCGATTCTCTCACGCGCGAAAACAAAAACGTGACTTCGCTATAGAGCACCGTGCGGATGAACTATCCGATGAGCGGCGCGTCGTCGACTGGAAGCAAGCGAGGTTTCCGGTTGGCTAAGTTGGCTGCTTAAAATTGGCCACTAGTTGTTGCGAAGTTGCGTTCTACGATCGGCGACGTGAAGTCACTTTAGCGCGAAGTAAAAGAGGCGAGAGCGCGAACGACGACGAGTCATCGCGCGAAGTGACAGGGTCCGCTGGACCGGAAAATTCTTCAGCACCGAGGAATGTGGAGTACATAATTTCGATACGTCTTGAACATTCCGCTGAATCTTTCGTGCGAATTGTCGCGCTCGTAATCGCCGATCTAGACACGTCTGCGAGATCGGCTAGACGCTGTCATGAAGTGGAGCGTTGATCTCGTTAAAGTTCAAAATCTAAAAATTGTTAATTTTTTAACGGGTTAAAATTTCATATTTTTTAGAGAATAAAAGAATGACTGATGCAAAGCATTTGTGGCTCTCCGATTTGAGAAATTGTAAAAACGTGCGTATTTTTTCGATGTTCTCAATTTTTTAAATAAAATGTATTCGAAGGATGCTACGTCTTTTCGTCATTTCTAGCAGTAACGTTTGCTCCAACTGCAGAAAGTATACGTACGTTCTCTTTCACTGGATTATCCTTCGCCTCTCTGGCCGCGTACTTTATCGTTCGCGATCACGTCCCCTTATAGAGGCCGAGCCGCAGAATTCGCGCGACCGATTCTCCGCATGCGAAATTGCCGGCGTCCCGCGCGAGTTCGCTGCATGCAGAGGAAGAGTTTCCGCGCGTTTCGAGCGATTGCGGGGGGAATTGTTCGTGCTCGTTCCTCGGCCGGACGGGAATAAAATCGCGAAAGAAGAGGCTGATTCTTCGGCGGCCGCGCGCGGGAAGGAAGATGCCCCTTCGCTTCCAGATCCCGCATTCGCGAGAGATCCTTCCTTCCCCCCCTCGGCTTCTTCTTGCCGCTCTCGGCCGTTGTTGCTCGCTTTTGCAGCGACAGGATAAGTAAGGGTAACTACGTCTCAATAGCCTCCATCGTGGTAAACCGAGGAGCGCGACCTAATATGGGATTGCTTTGCAACAACCATCACCATCGCCACCATCGGCAGCGTTGCACCACCATCGAAGCGTACGAAGAGGAACGGCCACGGAGGGCGAGGACCGCGAGGAAGAGGCCAAGCGTAGGGAAGGACGCGCGAGGAAGGGGGAAAAGAGTACTGTAAATTATTATTGCCGCTAGTTTCTTGCTTGCAGCGTTGGGTAGTCTGCCTACTGCCACATCGTACGCGTTACTGCGCTACTTATCTTCGTACCCACCCGCGGCAAAAGTCTTCCTCCACCTCCTCCTTATCTTCCCCTTCGTATTCTTCTCCTTCGTCTTCCCCGTCGCAGCATCGTCGTTGCCGCTCGCGACCGACGATCGCCGTTCTTCCTGACTGCAATCGTTCCGGGACGTCGAAAGAAGTACGTTCGGTAAAAAGCGAACCTCCTCGAACAGCCGTTACATTCACAATCCAAGTACTTTTATTTGATTCCGTAAATCGCTTTTTTTTCGTTATTCGTCTTCGTCTATCGATAATATAAGGAAATCATAAGAATGATTCTATGACAATTGACATCGTTAAAAACTGATTTTTCGACATATTTGCTATTTCAGTTAAAATATGATTTATTTGTCTTATTATTTCATTGCAGAAATAAAATGAATAATTATTTTCAAAACATATGCATATTCGCAAGTTAAGCAAACGTGTTAGTTCAAAGAGAAACTTTAGTTTTTCCTGATTTAATGATGAATCATACACATACAAATATATATGCGTGTTAAGCTACAAGGCTAAGTAATTACGCCATGCTTGTGTTTTTATTTGTTTAAAGAAAAAGAAGGTATTCTCTATTTTGAGGAAACTTTTTGCGAATCTGGTGTTTATCCCTTCGTTAACTTGCGTAATGAATGCATCACTCACACAATAACATAACGATGTCAAGAGGGTTTTTTTTTTTACGGTAGGACAAGTTCGCAACTTGTCTTCATATTTGCTCCCGCGGCAAATATTTTGCCGTTCTTGCTCGCGGTTCGTCGAACCCATTGTTCTCGTTCACGGGGAGACGACGGGAGGGAATCTTGTAACGCTCGGTTATAGCCATTAATCTTCGGCCAAAGGAGCGTGTCTTTTCGTTTCGTCGCCTAATCGAAATGCCACGATGCTTGACATCGCCGTCAATACGCGAACGATATCGGAATTTATCCGGTCGATCGAAGGTCGTCGTCGCCGCCGTCGCGGCCTATCGAAAAGCGGTGATCACCGTAGAGTAAAGGCACGTTTAACGACAGGACGCGATTACGACACCTCCGTGCGACGACGATCGTTATCTTTACGAGCGGTAAAAGCGGCCGATGCACGATCGCAGATTCGCGGTGTGGCACGACGCGACGCAAGATTCGTTCTCCAGCAGCAGGTGTCCGACGACCGTACAATTATCTAATGTAGAAAGTAAAATCGAAATATCTGTCTAAAATCGAGTTGATAAAGAAATATTTTATCCGGTTGCACGCGAATATCTTTACATTTTCTTCTGCTTCAAGATTATTTAAGTAAATCAATTTGTGAAAATCAAGTTTAAAAGCGTCAATAGGACATATCTGTATTAAAAAATCTTATGAATATGAAGAAGATAAAAGTAAGTTTTTTTGTGATTTATATAGGGAATATATAATTTATTGTTATAAAATATAAATTGGCCGGTTGCAAGTTTGATTGTTGTCTCGGTATGAAATTCCAGCGTGTATACGGCCCCGACCTGTAGCCCAGGGCGTTTTTCGCGAACTGCGATACGGCAAGGGTGGGGGTGAATCACGCGGTCTGGAAAAGATATCTGGAACGGCAATTATGTTAATTGATGAGCGGCTCGTGTTCACTTGTCCGGTCGGCGCGAACGATAGGTATTTCTCTTCAACGCTCGCGCTCGCGGCGGCAAAAGTGCTGCACGCCGGAATTCCGCGTGTTACGGTAGCGATCATGCAGAATGTCGTTCACCAGATAGGTATTTACTCGAGATATGGAGACGGCGATTGTTTGCACCTGTGCGCGGCGGAGAAAGGCGATCGCGACTGGTATTCTATGAAAAACTGGACAGGTCGCGTTTCCCTGAAATTATGTTGTACGTTCTTAATGTTTTGTAACGCTATCGCAAAGAGAAAGCAGTATCTGTTTTAAATATATTTACTTGAAATATATACGTATCATAAAACGCAAGAATAAGATGAGTAACTATATATAGTTACTCATCTTATTCTTGCGTAGTATGACTTCAATGCGGAAAACAAAGCTCCGCACATAAGTCTAAACGTTATTAATTTTAATGATCATATTTAGCTAATGCTCATTACGACGCTTATGTAATTTCAACTAGCTTCATTGTGTTACACCATCGGTTATCTACTCCTACTGATATGCCTTACACCCACTTATCTGTTCGCTTTGCCGTTATCGCCTTTCACCTTCTTCTTTACAGTACTCACTGTACGCTTCATCAATCCCCCGCTCGTGCCACAACGTGAATCCGTTACATAGCAATCCCATTTATACTTGATTCGCGTTCCTTTGTATTTTCGTATCGTCGCCGTTTCAGGCAACTGCCGCGCCGTATCGTAATGATGAAGATTTGAAGGAAGTTACTTAACATTTCGCTATGCATATTTCACGCGATACATTCGTGATTTGATCATGATCGGTCAGAAGTAATATTTTACCAAGTATACATATATAACCAAGAGAAATAATTATAGAAAGATGAGACTTGACAAGCGTTTCGTGCTGTATGCCACGTTTTATAACGTTAACTTCGAGTAAATGAACTGTCTACTTTGTTGGATTAAGTCATATATAACTATCTAATAAGTACATCATACACATATAGATATTAGATATTTATTTATACGCACTAATATAATAATAATATTAATTAGCTCGAATAAGCATAGATATATTTTGATGTTATAAAAATAAAAATTTAATAATTCTAGATTATTTAAAAAATAATAATTAAAATAAATAATTTAAATAAAAGACAATAATAATTGCAATAAGAGTAAAGAATTATAATTCCTGTCGTTAATTTTTTACTCCAATAAAGCCAATTTAGATAGTATCTTACAATCACATTGATCGGACGTCGACTCGAATGACTCTCAGATTCTAATGACGTCCGATCGTTCGCAGAATAAAGCCGCAAAATGCTCAATGGCTCGTAAATTCGTCGAAATGACGTGAATCGTTAGCCGACAATCGGCCAGTAGCATGTTTTCATCGTGAATCGCCTCGTCGCCTCTGTCGTCATTCGAGGACGGCTCGTCGGAGCCGAGAGGCGAAAACACCTGCAACAAGGACTCTTCTCTCCGCCGCGCCGCCCGCCGGGTCATGACACGCGAGGAGTCCTCCGTTTTCACCATTATGCAATCGAGGATGGTCGTTACCATCCTCCGCGTGGTAGCACCGCGAGCGTGGCAACGCCAGGCATCTTCTCTTCCTGGCCGACCCGGCCGTCCGAGCCAGCATCGGCACGGAGCAAATGTCGTGCGAATCGCGCCGCTTGTTTTCATCCTTCTCTTACGTGCCGCCGTCATTACGTCACCTTACGTTCGATGCAAGGCTCGGGGGAAATCAGATCGGAAATATTCGACCGGGTGTTATTAACATCCCTAACTACGACCGCCGCGGAGCAAGATCATAAATCGCATCTGTGTCTTTGGAAACGGTTGCGCTCCGGGTATAATTAAAGGTTCTGCCTGTCTCGTCGAATTCGCATTATTGTTTAGTCGCAACGGCGCGGCGATCGGTTTATGTAACGAGCCGAGAAAATGATAAATTTTTTTCCTTTGAACACAGCTCGGGAGAGATTTCTTTAGACAGGATGCAGGTTCGCCTTCACCGTGATGAGATTAAATCGAAGTTGCAGCGCCCGCAGGTAATTCGTTGATTAACCCGGCCACAATGAAGCGCCTCGTTGCGAAACTCAATATTAGCCCGCGATAAAAATCACGGCCTAATACGTGCGCGCGCACTTTCTAATAGCGGGGGCCTTTGTAAACCGGCACGTTGGACCGATCGTGCGCGAGTGACAAGTGAGGATAGGGTTAAATGTGAACGGCATTATCCCCTTCGGCCTTGGTGTAACCGCGATTAGGAAGAGCGCGAGCCGCGTAAGGTGAAGATCGCTTGTCATTAAGATTGATGATGTTTCGCGCGTAATTTGAAAGATTCGTAAAAAGTCACACGTGCGCGCACACCATATATAACGTCTGAATATTCTTTCTCGCGTTTGCAATTACAGTAAAACGCGCGTAAAACTCGTTCCTGTAAATTGCGTGAAAATTGAATTAATGAATTTTTATGCGAAATGAACCGAGAGTTTATCAGAATTTACTTTAAACTTATTTGCATAACGGTATATCAGTTTTATCAGTTTGATGTAAAAAAAAATGGATCCATCTGTGTTTATGGAGCACACGCTGCGTTTTGTACCTTTGCATTAACAATTTTCCAATTAACGCGGCGTGAAATTCAGTCCACCACGCGTGGAATAATCAAAAGGTGAAATCTCGACCGTTCTGCATAATTTTATTTCCTATCACGACCTTTATAACAATGTTACGTTCTTACGTCGAGACAAACGGGTCGATTTCTTTTATCGCTCTCGAATATCGCAGGGTGTGTCTATGTCCGATCGTCTTTGATTTGCGTCGCATTATTGCACATAAATCGCGAGGGGAATAACTTGGCGAACCAAAGCGAAGTCGTCGACCGCGCGGGTCTGGCTTCGTGACGGTTTTCTCGGGCGAGCCAGGCTCAAGAATGGCAATGCGAAGCGTAAGTTCTGGACGAGAGGAAAGAAAGCGAGAAAGAAAGGTAGGCAGGCAGGAAGAAAAAGGCGAGAGAAAAAGATGACAGAGAGAGAGAGAGAGAGAGAGAGAGAGAGGAAGGGTGGAAAAGAGAGAAGAAGAGGAGCCCCGAAGCGGAGAGGGAAGGCGTGACAACGGCTGCACTTAGCATAACAATATTTACTACTAGAAGAAACTTAAGAGACTTGAATATTCTATGCGGTGGCCTCGCCCAGGCCTTGCACAACCAACTCGCGCGAGTCCCGCACGCAGTCCCTCGGCTGTATAATTATGCACCGAGGATGGGACAGCGTGAGTGTCCCGCTCCGTATGTGTGTATAACGTGTGCGTGCACGATGCAGCGCGCGTATATATGCAGGGCTTGAGCACGTCGGAAAGAATGCGCGCGCGGCGCGGTGCCGGGATTGAAGCTAATACGCGCTCTCGGGACAACGTGATTTTCACCTTCGACTTGGAACGCCGCAACACACCGGAGCCGTTGATCGCGTGGCGCGCATCTCGGGGGTTTTGAGTAATTACACGAGTACACGTCACATTCCCCGACTGCCTGCAGTCGGGGTAACGCCGTTGAATCAGGGGCCCCTTTATGCGGATTTTTACACGGCGGTCTCAATGTCATATGCGCTTTTAAGACGCGTTATTGGATGATATTTCTGACGCTCTAGGAAGTTCTCTAATTACGCGCATACTACCCGTCTCGCAGAAGATGGATTCTCGTACTCGTAAAGTGAAAACTGTTTGACTCTTAATCAGAAATATTGTTAAATTACAAAAAACAAATGGAGACAATCGCAGCAGATGTGACAAATGTATGTTTCCCAGTAACGCCGGGGGGAAGAATGCATCATCTAAGTCATTTCGCATGTGCACGGAGAATTGCTGAAGAAGGAAAATCATGTCTTGGAAACGTCAGTGCGAAGTCTCGCGGCGACAAGACGAGAGATACCCTATACGCAGTTTCGACGCCGCGACAAAGCGCGGCGAGTTTCGCGCCTGAAACCGCATCCCGCGGACGAGCGATGCGGGACAATTGAGTGAAAGGTGAATTGTGGTCGGCGGTATCATCATCGTATCCGCTCGCGCGGCGTGTTTGCGCTTGTCGTGCGTGAAAACGCGACGGTGTCACGTTAAGAAGAAACGTCGTCGACGTCTCTCGCGGAGAATAGGAAATTGAAAAGCGTTATCTAGGAAAGCGCGGTGCGACGATCGAGTCGCGGGATGAGAGAGGAGCGGGCGGAGAAAGAGAAGGACATTTACTTACACGTTTCGCTGCACGGCAGCTCGCTTGGTGTATCATACCTATCTAATCTACGCTCTACTCGGCGGAGTGAAAGTTTCGTACGATCTCGAGATTGCTGTTGCTGTTGCTGCTGCTGCTGCTGCGTCGTGGTCGTCGTCATCGTCGGAAAAATCGCACGCGCGTAAAAACTCACGTTCCGAGCGTAACTTTCCGCGCGAGCAAAAAGTCGCGCGCGTACGGCTATTTCGTCATGTCTTGCATCGCGCGATGCAAGACGCGCAGCCTGCATGCGTCTTGTATCGTGTGTGATTGATTTTCTTTTCTCAAGAAATTAGTTTCGAAATATATAGAAAATAACTATTATATAAAAAAATTTTATATTTTTTGTATATTATATAATTTTTTTAAACAGATAATATGTTGTTCATATCGTCACGCTGTTTTCACAAAAATCTCGGCTTATTCTCTCGGCGTAAAGTGATACTGAAATAACAGCGTCGCAAATTGACAGCGACGTGATTGATGGTTTCTCGAAGCTTTCCTTGCCATTATCGCGGAGCTCTCAATCCCAGCTAGACAAGCGTACACTTTCATTTAGCGAAAGTAGCGAAAGGGTCAAGTATCGACTACTGTACGCAAACCCAGTGCTTGAACCCTCTGTTCTCTCTAAATACGCGGATGAAGGATGAGCGTCATTTACGTGAGATTACGGCGGTTTACGTTACCGCGTCTGTGTATTTGTTTTATCACCGTAATTACGTATATAATTGCAATTTGCTAATCTATCCGGGCGAACGGACTACCGGGATTTATAACGGAAATGCAACTGACTGCGATAGATCTATTCACCCTCGTGACGTTCACCGCCGTTCGCTTTCGCCGAACGTATACCTATTCATCGACGGGAGTTGAATTGAATACCGGAGCGATAAAGTGACAGACCGCTAATTATCAATGCTCGCGTACAGTCGTAATTTACCGTGTATACCGTCAACATCGTAAATCGCCATTATCCCGCGCACCTTACTTTCCTCCGGACCCCGCTTTAGACGCGTCGTAATTTCGCCGTTAGCGTTTTCATCACGCCCACTCGCGCCGGCAACGAACTTTCAAATAGCTCAGTTTTGATAAGTGATTGTTATCGTCACGCATAATCTGCCGATGCGATTCGTGTTCTGACAATATTGCAGATTCGTGAGGCGTGGGAAGGAATAACCGTGTAATCATTAGCAATAAATAAGGCAAATAATCGGAGCTAATCAGCTGGAATGTTCTGATAGAATTCTGCGTGAATTTATGCCCGCGTCCGCATACTGCTCCAGTAAACTCGTTCGCATATCCGAGCTAACGCTGCCAAACGATCTCTAATGCAAATTATTTATTATATCACCGTGTTGTCCGCTATCATCTATTACACATTGTCATTTATTATCGTTACGACAGAGGAACGCCAACTTCTTGTATCACTTGTTTATCTAACATTTATATTACGTAAACATGAACGAATATATATATAATTATCAGTCTTTATCACGCAGAGGTATGTGCATATCGAGTCTATGTTATTATCCTGACGTTTTGATTCCCTTATGGCCGTCTAATATCGCGATCGCAAGAATCCGATCGCGCGGTGGGAGCGTTAATTATTACCGTCAGAATCGACGGCAGGTTTTTTTGCCGAAACCCGGAAAATCGGTGCCGCTAACGCGCCCGGTTTCCGGCCCGTTCGGCATATGTACCATATCACCGCTTTGATCGAGGCTCGCGACGCGAATTTCAACGGAATCCGTACTGGCCGCGGGCCGCGAACGGGTCGCTTTCTCTTGCCGCCACCGCCGCCGTCTCGTTTACCGCTTCTCGCTTATCTAAACGCGGGACGCTTTATGATCCTTCATTATCGGAGTACAAATTATAATCCGCAAATAGCGTCTGGCGTTTATAGCGCCGCTGCGCCAAGCGCGCATATACGCGTATCCGCCGAGCCGGGAAGGCGAGCTTCTCTCGTCGTGAATGCGAACACAATGCACTCGCCGTCCCACGCCATGTGGCGTGTGTGCGCTCTCTAAACACGTGTCCGCAGAAACGATCGTGTATAACGTGTCTGAGGAATCTAATTTATTAGCACGGCGCTCTCGGACTCTTGGCTCGGTGTACCCGATCGAACGGAAAAAAAAAAAAGAAGAAAAAGAGAGAGAAGGAGGAAAGGGCAAGGGTGGTGGAAAAAACGCCTAGACAATCGACGAGGAATTAAAATAATCGACCGCTCGGTTTCGTGGGCGTAATTGCCGCGACATGCACCGGGCCCGATTGCGAATCGACAGGCCCCGCCGGCCGTTCTTTGAGAATACGCGAGCGGGTTTGTCCGCGGGAAGAAAGCGAGGCGACGGATACCGTATTTTATTAACACATTTATAAGCACTACGCGAATTTCTCTCGGTTAACTTTGCGAAAGTCTAAATAACGATATAGCCAGTAGGTCCATTCTGCGGTGAGAAAAGCATTTCAAGCCTCATGCCTGCGAAGTTACTTATAAGAAATTTTAATATTTTATTAATACGTTCAAAATAGAGTTGCAAATTAATAATTCATATATGTAAGAACAGTCTCATCGCGTGTGTGTGTACGAAGAACATGATCTCCCACGTGACAGCAATAATCTGTACGCTTAGGATAATTTTATGAATCGCGATACAAAAAGTGCATCGCGTTCGCACGAGAGGACGAAGATCGACGCGTCGCATCGCGCGGCGGCGTTTTATGTTGTCCCCTCGACGATAATTCGCGACAACTCAGTTGCGCGCCCGCCGTAAGAAGGACGCAAAAACACGCCCGCCCTCCCTCCGACACTCGGCATTTGCAATTCAGATGCGCGCGAATCCGAATATGCTAAGGACGTCGCGGTGGTGGGTACGTGTCTATCACGATGAGAATTATAGATAGCGAAATTCATTAGGCACGGTCCGAGTGATCAACCGGCTTCGACGACGCCGCGGCCGGCGCGGCGCGCCGGCCGTGATCTTCCAGCCGGCCGGATCGTGAAATTTCAATTGACGTGCTTTAAGTGCAGATTACACGATAACGCGTTATCCGTTCTACGAGGTAACCGCAAAGGCATCCCGCGGTATTTCGATATGTCAAAAAGAGAATATCAATCTCTTGACACGACGCGAAAGAAAAGCGACATGTGTCTTAACATCCTTTAATATCGTGTCGTACAATTTTGTTACACGCCGAGAGAGATCACCTGTTCGTAAATAATTTATAAAGTAACGACGATTAAAACCCGTTGAAAATTTATTCGCGTCGATCCCTCTGCTTGCTGTTCGGAATTGATTATCTATTTTTTTTATCCTAAAATAAAACGCTCACGAGATTCGGAGATATTTGGGCAATTAAATATTCTATTTTAAAGGAAATTTTATACGCGGAAAGTTTTGCAAATTATGCGTTGTAGGAATCACACTTCGGACTTTCTGATCTGTATTTTTAATTTGATGATGTGCCGCGCGGATCGCGTTTCACGTACGAGATTCTGCGCATGCTTTCCGTGAGAGATGCGGTCCGTCGAAGGAACAATGCTCGGCCTACGCTGCTTTTGACACACGATCTCTAAACACGTTGTCGGGTCGTCGCTATCGTAGGAGTCCATAACGAAATCCGTACGAACGTATACGTCAGTGGATATAATTCTCCGTGTAGAGCTTTATTTTATCCCTTAAGCGATGAGTAGGTGAAAACGTGCAGGTGTCAGAAATTTGCGCGTCTCATATCTTGCGAAGTATGATTATATGAAATATATTCCGTCTGAAATCTTTTCTCATACATAAAATGAAATATTATGTATATACTTTATTTTATATATGAGAAAATAAAATATATATTTTAAACAGGATAGTTTATATACATATGTTTCGCTATAATAAAAATATTTCTTTCCAATATGTTATATTTTATTCAAGATTAACATCTAACAAACAGCAGAATTTAAAATAAATAATTCCGTCGACTTCTATTTCGAGAGAAGACAGTCGCCGCAGTGGGAATCGGCATTTTACGCAATTTAATTGCGATTTATCTACGGAAACGTCGCAGACTATCGCGGATGTAATTAGCGCCAACCACGATGTAATTAACTCGCCTGTCGTTAATGCGCTAGCACGATATCATCCCGCCGCTTGCTTGAAGCACACTCGAACTTCGCAGCGATTAATAATTTAAGTAACATCGGCCGAATGTCGTCGGAGAATGACGTCTCCTCCGTGTCGTAAAACGAGCAGCGGGGGTCCGTCTCGGATTTTCCCCGCATTCACTTTTCCACCTTTTAATATGACATCATAATCTGCGGCAAAAGTCGAGAAGCGTCGTTTAATTACCGAACAAGACATCAACGATAAAAGGTAAACCGCGGAATCTTTAAGTAATATACCTATATATTTTTATAAAATTTTCTTTTACATTTATATATACTGCGATATCTATATTTATCCAAGAGGATAGTTACCCTTCGAATATCTCAACGAGAATTACGCAGCCCATTACGTTAATTGTGTGAGGTTTGAATGATTATAAGTGGGATGTAATCTCGACCGGAAATCGGAGCGGATTTCCGAAATACATAATCGGCCGATAGCCGCATTGTTTGCCGTCTCTGTAGGAATTTAAAATGCGATCGATAAGCATCGGCCATTTACGCGGCTCGCTCGGGCGTGAAATCAACTTCTGCACCGCACTCGGCTAGGCATGAAGTGTTTGCACATACCCGCGCTTTCTTGGATATAAAGAGATATACGGTGACGCAATTAACTCCTTCCACGGAAGCCTCGCGCAAAAGGAGACCTTTTAATTTCCTATTAAAATATTATTTGTGCATGCAAGGTGAAACATTAATTCGCTGACACATTGATAATCGAGGATATCTAATGGCGCGTAGCTATGTTACTCTCGCCTTCTGATTGAAGTATCAACCAATATGTCTCAGTCTTTGGGTATTTCGTACACAACGTATAATTTATCAATTATGCGATAATTAATAAATATCTTAGTGTGTGCGTGTATTAGGTAAAATATATACGAAACATGAGAACAGTATCGTATTGCGATGCAACGGATAATTACGTGGCTTATAAAAATGTTTGAAAGTTTTTCAATATTTGCGAATACTTGAATAAATTACACATTTAAATTCTTTATTCTTTCGTCTTTCCCATATTCTTGAAAATTACTTACAGCTCAGGAGTTGCTACAAAAGATAAATTGCCGTAATTTGTCTGATGTCTGTTTATGCGTTAATTGCTCGGTTTTTTTTTTTTCAAATATCATAATCGTACATGGAACGATTAAGTACAATCCCCGTTCGGATTGAGAGAGCTCGCAATCGACGATCAGCCCCACAACTCCGGTTACCGCAATTCCCCGTTCGCTTAGCGATCGATCATCGATAAATATCGCCTTACTTCATCACGTCGGTTCATTGGTCATGTAACGGCGTACAAATATTGAAATTTACGATTCGTGCATGCCGGCGCGTGGTCCTGCGTGCTCGTATATTCCGGACACGTGTATACGTCGGCGCGTGATCGCGCGTAGTGCCCCGCCATTAATTTATTTACGAGTCCGAGAGAGCATTTGCCGCGCGGAATTGTTTGTAAAATCGTTTCTGTCCGAGATACATAATGTAACGTGTAACTGTGGCCGATCGTATAAACGACAGAAAATCGATATTTTCGTCTTTTTATTGCATATATATATATATATATTTGTGATAGAAATCATCATGACTTTGCATAAATTTCACGAAATTGTTATTAAGCATTACAAGTCTTTATAAACCTTATAAGCAATTTACATGCACACACAAAAATACTTAATGAATGGAAAATATGATTGGTCAAGCGAGAGGGATTAAGATATAAACGCACGTAGGTACATTAACTTCCAAATGTTTCGCAATATTTAAATCATTTGGATGCCGCGCGATTTCGAATATTGCTAGTCATTGTATCTGAATGCATTAACTTTGGCCTAACGTGTGCAAATGCAATACCTGTTGCCTCGATCGAAAGTATATTGCCTTCGCATCAAAGTATCCATGAAAATTCTCGCCGATATGACCTATTAAGAATTTAAGTGTTGCATTTTACACTTCGCGGTATGTAATACGCTATTGCAATCATGTGTGTAACTGCGTGAGAAAATTAAGCGGGGGGGGGGGGGGGCGGGCTTGAGAAATATTTGCGATTTTGTAATGCATTTGCACGTTACGCGATATTTCCAACTGACAATTCTTTCATCTCCATCGGGGAGTAACGCGTTAATGTTAATACGTCATCCAGACATAACGTCCAAGTGATCTTTGTGCATTCAACGGGACATATCTATCGTATCAGGTCTAATGAGTCTCTTATAATTTATACCGCCTTTTTGCTGTACACCAACGTAATCATTCAGCGGCATGCGAATGCAATTAGAAAAAATTGGCGTGAAAGGGAATAGCTTAATGGGGTTGTCTTGCGTGCATTGTGCATTATATTTACATTGTAACGGACGCTAGTCGCGTGTCGACGACCTCGTGTCGCCCGTTCGGCTACGACGTTCTTGTTCGCGGAGCAAGACTCTAATGCGATACGCCTAATTAGCTTAGACGCGGACGGTTTATTATCCCGGGATGTTCTAATAAGCGCTCGCCCCGTTCGTTTTTAACTCGCCGCGATATCTGATGATATAAACGTGAAGAGACGGAGAAGTTTCGCTCGTTATTACCCGTAGAATTATTTCAGGACTATCCAGCGTTTTGAAAATCAATCAACAATTCTCTCATAGACATTAAAATTGAAGTTTATTTAGGCATAAATATATTTATAAATATATTCTAAAAACTTCTTTAGCTATATGATGCAAGAATTATTCTGCAGGGAATAAGCAATGTCCGTCTGGTATATGTTTTTTAATAATCACCAGTTTCAAAATTATCGTTGTTCTTCTCATATCGCGTCATCCTTCACGCTGTCTCGAAACTTAAAAGCGTTGCTGGGACCATTACGTACGGCTGTACCGGCGCAATCATACATTCGCATAAAACATGAGATGTCATTTGTTCGAAACACGATCGTGCCCGAGTAGAGGCCGGCGTACGTAATCGTACGACGATTTACCGATACACAGTTATACAAGGCATTGTACGAGAAAGAGACGCGACGTGCGCTTACGCTTGTCATTTGCCCAAAAGAAGCCCGCGTTCAACGAATGGTCCGGAGGAAAAATCACTCGACGTGTAAGGTATTAATTAAAGCACGTAACGGTATAAATTACAACATATAGCGATATGCTCCTCTGTCTTTTTCTTTCTCCCTCTCTCTCTCTCTCTCTCTTTCTCTCTGATAAATGCGACATCGAAAAATCATACGAGTCGATTATTACGTCATGTCAGTCCCACCGACGCTGAATAAAGGGCCAATCCACGTTTATCGTCGTCGTTGCATAAATAATGAAACGTGATGTAACGCCGTTTCAGAGTATCTTTATCCGAACGCGGATTATCCATGCCGTGATCTTTTGTCACTTGGTACGCTTTCTCATACGCAAAGTACCTTCGAGATTTTTCGCAGCATCTATATTTTCCATAGTGTTTTTTCCATTTCTTTCCATTTCGAGTCCTGATTTTTTAACGAATTTTTGAAATGGTACGCGTTTGTGCGATCGAATCTTTTTTTCTTCGCAGGTACACGCGTTCTTTCTTCACCGCGCACGCGATCTCGTCTTAGGTGCAACGATCCCGCAGCATCGTTCAGAAATGCGATTTAAACTGCGGCGGGTCATACGTCGGTACATATACATATATGTATAGACCAAGCTTCTCTACTCTCGGCCGCACGGCTACTCGTTAAAATACACCTGATTACCGAACATTACCGTGCCGAGGGGGTAATGATCGCTGCACTTGCACGTAATAGAAATCGCTCCGGCCGGGCCGGCGAGAGCGAGAAGAGTTAGAAGTGAACGGCTCACGTGTCAGTAATTGTCTGTATCTTCACCAGCTGATATTCATTCGTCATCAAAATTCTCCTGACTTTGCGCTATTAGAAAACGCGAAGACATCTTCCATTCTAGTAACTATATAGTGTTAAAAAGAAACAAAGACTTAAGATTAACTCTTTATTAGTTATTTTTGGTAATTTTGATTGGAACCATGTTTATTGCAAACAAACAGAAATTAATGCGATCTAATAATAGCTGATGATTTCTTTGAGTTTCTTCGTGATGCAAGTCAAGAAATTGAGAAAAAAATGTTCTTGAAAATTGCGTAAAAAAGTGGAATAACACCCACTTAATTTCTTTCGTACACGTTACGGTGAGAATATCGTTCTAATGATAGTGTTACAAATTACGCCAGGTACTTTGCATCACAAATGGTTAAGATAATTGAACTCCTTTTTTTTTCTTATCGCGCTATACCGCGCTATATCGATCGCTATTGGTTCATCGCAATGAGCGATCCGCTTGACTTTCATGCACTTATACGATCACGCGTTGCCCGTTACCCGCGCGGCTAAAGTAGTCATTAAAACACGTCTTATTACCGAGCATTACCCCGCCAAAGAGGGTAACGATTGCTGCACTGCGCGTATAATACAAATGGCCTGAACTATGTGAGAAACGCGCACTTTTCTCGCGTGTCAGAGATTGCGGTTTCGTGTACCTAGTTTGCTCTTTCATTTCGACCGTATAGCCTCCACGTATCGCCTCCGCGAATCGCGCCGATGATCCCGAGATTACATTAATGCGGCAGCCGAAGTACAATCAATCCGGCATTATTGCATATTTCAAATATTCACTCGCACGCGAGTATCTCTCGACTTCGAGGAGGTTCGTACGAAACGTAAGTATTTGTTCGTACGGCTTCGCCTTCACACGCGGTTATTTAACTCACGATGCTAAAGTGCGCTGTTAGCGAGAGAACTATTCGATTATAGCTGAGAATAACTGGTTCCCTCTCTTCCCCCAGACTAAATCATTGCACGAGCGAGATCGCGCGTATGTCGTGCAATGTCAATTAGCTTAACGTCGACGGCGGATAGTTAATGCGGTACAATTATCGACCGTTCCTATAGAGTAAGCACGCCGGGATTAGAAACAAGCACGTAAATCCGCGTTCGGGAAAAAAAAATCAAATGCATCGAGCTGCGGATTCGTCTCTTTTTCGACGAGCCAGTTCCATTCTGGAGCGGCGCGTTTAGCCGTACGCTGCTCTCCACTCCGGTAGTTAATTTCGCGATCGAGATTACGTGTTGCTCTCATCCCTCCCTCCCCTTCCGGTCACCCCGGCTAAGTAGAGAAGTTATAACCGATGTCAAAATTAAATGCCCCGCCCTGTATCGATGTGCGTGTATACGGCGTGGTCGCTCGCGATTGCGACACGCCCAGCACGCGAGAGAGCAACCAGGAAACGTACATACGCATCGTACATGCATACAGATGCAGGTACACGCATATATCCATATGCGAGCGTCGCATACGTGTATCGCATGTGGGTACCCATCATACATAACGTATTTATGTAGCCACGCAGTGTAGTACGTGTGTACCGCTTGAGCGCAACAAGCCGGTACCTCGAGCTCTCGCATCGTGCACTATCCGGTATACCTATCGCATATTAGACATCACTGGCATTCCATCACATACATAGCGTACGAATATACCTGCTCGTATGCGCGCGCGTGCCTTCATAAAGAAAGAACTATACGCTCGCGTAATATTTTAATCGGCCGCGTTTCGTTGACCTCTGACAACCGGACGAGAGTGACGACGTTCGAATGTTGATGGACAGGTGGATTAGCATTTTTGAGCGGAGGATTTGTCCTACTGTAATACGGGACAGCTCATCCTCTAGCGGTAGCGCAATTTTTCCCATATTGTTTGATGCTTGTAACAATGGTTGCAATTTATTCCGCTGTTCAACGGTATTATCTTGATTTTTCACGAATATGTCATACACATTCTTTTAGGGAAACGGGATACTAATGACATAGAGAGGACGGAGGAGACAAAGAGAGATCGGGTAGAATGTCGGCACAAACGATCGGGGGTACCTATCGTAATTGCAAACGTTCTGGCGCACACGTGTGCTCGGGATAGGCTTTCTTCGATCTGCTTTTGCCGATCTACATCCGGCCGGGGCAATGAAAACCTTTAACGGCCGACGTTTATCAACCGCGCCGACGCGACGCGACAGAGAGAGAACGAAGGCTAGAACCACTCTCGATCGGTCGCTCGTTAAAGCCGCGACGAAACGATCGGATTCCCTCGAAGTCGTGGGCCTTACGACGGTGCCCCCGAGCTTGCACCGCTCGGAATTGCGCGCGCTTGCACGCACGTGCGCTTCTCTTCCGCGGTTCGCGCGCGCGCGCGCGCGCGCGTGCGTGTGCCTATAATTGCGAACAGGTGCCGCATTAATCTTACGGTCGCCGTAACCCATTTTCTTCGTTCTGCCGCGGCATAATGAAATAACGGGGGAGGGTACCAAAGAAGCGCGAGAGAACTGTATCGTGCTGCGACAAAATCGGTTGCTAACAGGTTTTCAAATTAAGGAAAGCGAGTTCTCTTGGATTTATATATAAGAAGAGATAAAATTGCAAAAGTCGATCGCCTCACAATTTTCTCGCTTTTGCGACCAGATGAAATTGCAGAAGTGGTTTCATTGATTAATTTACGCACGCCAATTTTCTCTTGTCTGTGAATTTTTTAATCAATTTAAAGAGAAACAATTTGACACGCTCTGTATCCGTTGGATAATACTTTTGGATAGAAACAAAATTTCCACGATTCGTATCTTGATTCGATAATCATGTAAATCTTTATTTTTACTTTGTATATGTGGTTTATCGTGATATTTTTTAATACTGATACAATTATACATAGTATCACGTATTACAAGAAGTACAAAATGATAAAGGAGGGAAGGGCATAAGAAGAATTCACTCCGCTGAGCGATTCTACGTTTAATGAACGTCGTTCGATTGCATCGAGCGGAAATGCCGTCCATCGGGACGAATGATTAGCGATATTACGATGATGTTATTGCGATGGAGTATCCTGCATGTTGCGGCGGTGTGCGTTATGTAACAAGACTCGTAAGTCCACGCTCGCGAGCGATTCCGGATGTCGGCCTGATGACCAATCCGCGATGTGATTGAGTCTCGCGTGCGTCATATCTATTGCCGAACGGGTGATCTCTTATTCCTATTATCATTACGAGTCTCGATTCGCATCGCAGCCGCACGGTTCATCAACGACTATACGCGCATGGAGAATGAAAGATTTATGGTAATATCGGAAAGTATCGATTACATGCATTAACATGATGGAGAGAAAGCTGGTTACACGGTATTATATCTCGGACTCTTAGATTGCACGATATGTGTCGGCGTGTCTCAGAAAGGCGATCGGCTTTTGTGTATCAAATACAAACTGCATGATTTGCAAGCTTAAACTTATCGCACGGCTATGTGATATCTCATCATAATCTTTACGGTTATTTTAAATATATTAAAATACAGAAGTGAGAGGGGGGAAGGAGATTGTCCACAAGTAGGTAATAATATATGTAATATAAAAAATTTTTATTTGTGAATATTATGTATCATTATTATTAGTATTATTATCTCGATTATTATTATTAGTATTATCAGTTAATGTTAGTATATATTTCTGTTACCAATTTGTTATTTTCTGTTAACACTCTTATGATCTCTGGTAGGCTTTGTAACACCAATATGTTGGTGCCTCACCATTTGCGTGCACTCTTCAATTGTAAAAATCTGTAGTTTTCTTTTCACTGTTTTCTTATACATTTCGCAATAAATTAAATTAAATAAAATATAAATAAATATAAAATCTTATTAATTTAAGGGATTTGATAGCTCGTTGTGTATAGAAACTCTTTAATTCTCCGAAATATTACAAAAAGAAATATTGTTTTATACAGAGATTTTTGAATATTTGGATGTGAAGAGCGAAATATCGTGAAACATAATAGCTGAGAGCTGTAGGGAAGAGGCCGTGCCCCGCGATACTTGCCAGATCGTGTCGCCGACACGACACGCAACACGCGCGGGATTGTGGTACAAAATGTATGAAATCAATTCCCTTGGATTATCCGAGGCATTGGTACGGCGCACCGCGGCCACAGGCACCGGATGTTGCGTTATGACCGACCATAAGCGAAGCAATTACGGATGTCCGTTACGCTTACGATTGTTTATGATCCAGATCTAGATCTAGATCTATCTATATTTATATGCGGGGAACTTCTTATGTGCGCGGCGCTTTGCTGCCGCGGCCAAAGATTCTGCATGACGCCCGACTCCTGTGGTCGCAGTACCGTCGAGAAAGGTCGCAAGAGTGTAAAACCATAAAAGCCTCCGCGGAACGGCAATTGGAAATATCTGTCTCTCTCTCTTTTAGTGATATATTATAGAATATATTCTAGGATAATCTTAAGCTGCAGCGGCAAATATAATTTTATAGCATGTTAAGAAAAAGTCTCTGAAGTGTCGAAAATATTAGCTAATAAACTAACGGGAATTAATTAACAAACTAACGTAAAGCGTTGAACAATTCCTTGAATGCGAAACAGTTGTTGTCTGAACAGTTTGTTTATTGCGGCTGGGAGGTCGGAATCAGGGCTGCGACACGTCCTCCTGATAAATGGTTTATCGACATTGTTCGAGAATTTGTTGGCTCGAAGAGTCTCTCGAGCATCGTAATCACTTGATACAGCGTCGTCGTACCGGTCCCAGTGCAATAATTCATAAGATCCTTTCCCCTCGCGGCGACCTTCGCCATTCCGCGAAGATCGAATCGAATCTCTCAAGGGACCTTCGATCTCCGCGCGACGGGATCGATTCCTCGATCCCGTTACTCCTCTCGTACCCCTAAGGGGAAGTCATCCTCGCGGTATGTATCGGGTATGCGCGAGCGCGTGGAGGCGACATTATATATGTTGGTGCGTGTGTACGTGTATCCGCGCGATGCTGCAGGCGAGTGTGTGCGGGTCGCGGTGCACTACGCTCCACCTTGAAGATGATCTCAAAGGTTAACGACGTTCCACGCTTCGAACAGACCTCTCCCTGGAAAAGGTGACCGGCCAGTGTTCCCGTGATGATCGACCTCCTTCGATCATCGTCCGCAGATTGTGAAGAAGACGGATCGATAAGCGAGATTGACAGGGAATGATCGGTCGAATCTACGCGGATATCTTTATAAGGCGTTGATATTTTCATGTTACGTGTTACGTGTTCTTAACACAGAATAATCGTGATTCAATGGACGTTGTGTAACTATTACACAAGTAGGAGGAATTTCTTGTAATAACGATGATTCTGTCTCTATTACTTGAAAATTCCTTTACATTTTCCATGTATTGACCATTTATCTTTAGCTGCATTTTATGATGTTGGAATGTCGCACTTTGTTGTTGCTTTTCGTAATTTAATTTGATGGATGGAAAAGAGCAGCAATAAATTCTAATCTTATATGTTAATTTATTTAGATAATTTAAATCGAATTTCTATCTCATAAATATATATAATACACGCGTATGAAGATAATCTCTATATCATTAATTTATTTATTTATCTTATCGTCTCTCAATACGTTCGATCCTTCTTCCGTTATTTTCGCAGTGTAGACTAAACCTATCGAGCGAGAAAAGTAATTATTAATGTTTCGAGCCGTTATCGTAACGACGATTATTAAATTACAGTCGTGAATTGTTTGTCGACGCTATTAATAAAGTAATTCCGGATTCTGAAATCTCAGAAGACTTCGAAAAAAAAAAGAACGGGTTTCTACCGTCGCACATGTCTACTTAATTACAGCTATGTATAGTTGACTAATATTTCGACATTAGTGCGTTCCGTTCGACCGCGCGGGTGTCGGTCGCGAATTTATTTCACAATCCCCTGACGGTGGCACCATTATTACCAGGGAACGTTATTAACTTAGGCACCTTACGGCACCTCTCTACCCGAGTCCATGCATTAATCTCCCCGCCGCGGAGATAAGCGAATGTTCGTGTCACTTTGAACGATTATCGCCATACTATTTGCTTCCCGAGTAAATCTTCAAACGTGGCATTAGCGCGACTCTCGTGATAGAATCGTCAGACGCGATACATCAGCCCCGCACTTTTGTATGCATAGATCCATTTGTTGTTATGCTCTGAAACGTATTAATTGAGCGTCGCATAAATGCGTGTAGAATTGCTTAAAGTGGATAATAATGTATAAAGATAAGAAGTGAGGACATTCGATGAGATACGCGACGTACGTGTGAGATTTTAACGGTATCAGAGGTAAAATACTGATGATTACTCCGACTTCTAATTATTCTGATGCCTCAATTGCACGGACATGCGAATTGATACCTAATATAACTGAAGTTTATATTAATACTCACTTTTATACTTAATATATCTTATTTACGTTTCGCTCCAGTATCTTGTTTCTCTTGATTTAAAAGCGCTGCTCGGATAATCGACAACAAGTGTATTGCTATCGATTTATCTGTACATTTATCTGCGCGGAGACGTGGCCGCAGATTATACTAATGGAACATAAACATGTGCATGTGTGTTGCAACGAGCAGAACAGAAAGGCTGTGACTCAAGGACAATATTACGCGTTTCATTCAATTCACGGAGCGGAAAGAATAGCAAATACCGGTCTGAAATTCCGAGCGCGAGATTGCTCAGAGCGATCGGGTTTACGCGCATTGTCGCTACTCGCTTTGACTAAACGTTCGATGCGATCGAAACGCACCGGAAGAGGTGCACGCGAAGGGCAAGAGAAACTGCTACTTCGTGCTCGCCGCAACACGGCCGGCCGCGGCGAGAGCTTAATAGGCAGAACTATCGTGCAGGGCCCCGTTCCCCGTGTTCTTTCTCCCTTTCAGCTGTCTCTCTCTTCGCCACCCCTCGTCGCTCTCGAATTAGTCAGAGGGGTATTTTAATCGAGGCTGCGGCGGTTAATGCCGACCTTCCGCGGCCTCCGCGCCGCGTCGCCCGGTAATGAAAGCAGCCACCGCGCGGCCGGTCGGCCACGTTAATGGCCGCAATTTGTAACCGGGGCGAGGTCAATTAATAAAGACATCAGGTCATTAATTTAATTGCGAGTGCTGCATCGCGCCGCTCGTCGCCGCGCCGCGAGACTCGCCATCGAGTCGAGGGAGAACGTACTATACGTACGTATACGTATGTACAATGTACATACGTAGTCTCCCCTCCTTCCTTCGTTCTTTCTTTCTCGCGTCATCTTTCTTTATCTTCTCCTTTGCGTCTCTTGGACGACGATTTATTAACCTGCGCAGTAATTCATTAATTGCGAAATTCCTTCGTCGCGCGCGTACACAAAAGGTCGCGGCTATTAAAGGTCCACGCGAGGCCGACGAGGTGCCGATCGCCGCGGGTCGAATTATCACTTTATCTCGACGAAAACGTGTACGTGTGTGCTAAGTAATCGGTCGATCCATCGGGAGATGACGAGAGAGACGGCTTATTCTTCTGTGAAAATTATAGTGCGAGCTACGACGACGAGGTTTTAGACGTCGCGTCGCGATCCGTGAGAGCATCGACTTTTCAGTCAGATCGGGGTTGCTTCGATCAGATAGTGATATTTTTGAGTGAAGTCTGTGTGAATACTTCGGGAAATAGGTATCTCCAGACAAGAAAGTACCCGCGGATTACCACCTACCGAGCGGAGTTGGATTGATGGATAGATGTTAATGCGATCCGGGACACGTCGCCTTAAGCGATCGAGGAATAATGACAGATATGTATAACTGACATAAAAAAGGATATTGCAATAACAGCATGTAAACCAAATAGCATCGAACCAACAAACATTATATCTCATTAAATAATGTATCGCTCAAATTGAATATATTAAAGATTTGTTACGCGCTACACAACAGGCTAAATAGTTGTCTTTTGAATTGTATAAATAATTTTGTATAGATTAAACAATATGATATCCTGCCTCGTTTTCGCGACATGATCCTATATATAACATTTTACTTAATGACGATATGTGCCTGGATAAATTCTATTCTACAATAATGAATATTTCATTCTGCGTAATGATCCTGCACAGAAATCGCGGTTAATTTTCGAAAATATCATCTCGTTGGAAAAAATAACATTTTTATAATGTGAAAACTTTCTTCGTTAAATCTTGATTATATACTTGTCGCGCGAGGCGCTACCGCGTGTGTTCTTTGATGCTCTCGCTATATTTAATTCTAGGCAAGAGCAGGAACTCTCCGCCGCAGTCGCAGCTCTCAACAGCAGTCACAAATAAATAAACTATTGGTACCTAATCAAAGTCGCTCGAGACGAGATCAAAGCGACCTCAATCTACAGGCACAATAAATCGGTCGTTAAGGATAGAAAGCTCCCATTCTTCCTCTCCCACCCGGAATACCCGACTTGCATTCCGCGTACTCCCTCGGGCACGCGGAGGGTATTCAAGACACTGTCCGGCTTTGTTATCGGCGTCCGCGAGTTTCAATTGCGAATCATGGTACGTAATCAACGCGCGCGCGGCGACTCGCCCGAGCTATTAGCTAGGTGCCTTTCACGGCGCGGCGCGGCGCGGCGCGGCGCGTCGACCACCGTTCGCGTTTCGCTCGCCTCGTCTCTTGTATAAATCAGTTGGGATATCAACGAGCGAAAGAGAAACAATGAGACAGAGAGATACTGTGAGAGGGGCCGCGAGAGGATTATCCTGCATTATCGAGATACTTGTGGTCGGGCTAACTAACGGTCGCGATTGCCTTCTTTCAACGGTCGACGGAACTGTCGGTCTCGCACCTATCAACGGTATTCCTTCCCTTCAACACCCGTTTTCTCCCGCTATCGAGTACCTCCTTTTTTTTTCTTTTCTCCTCCTTTTCTTCGGTGCGACTATCCGGGTTTCTCTCCGACCCTACTGCGCGTCCTTCTTGCCGGTAATCATCGAGAAATTGTATTCCTGTTGATGACTGGCGGGTGATTACACGGCGGTCGGCCGTGCGCGCGAGTTTGCGGATCACCCATACGACAGCTAATTGAAAGCGGACGTGAATCGGCACGGACGGACAATCCCGCCGCCAGCTGATCGTAGATAGTCTTGCTCCGCTGATTCTCCGCCTTTAGGATGTTCCTTTAAACGATCGCTGTTCCTATTTTCCCGACGCGGACGGCCGCGGCGAGTCAATCTCTTCCTTTTCGCAAGCTTCCAATTTTTTTCTAGACGGGAAAAGTGACGGTGTGTGGTTCTTGTTTTTAGCGCGATTACGATAAATACGTGAATACATCGTGAAATAATTAAAATCGCCTTTCACGGTTCGTTATTTATTATGCTTGATGTTACACCAAAGATCGCAGATATATGTTTTCATTACGCTGTTAAAATTGTAGAAGATATTAATTTATATTTTTTGTACACTCAAAAAATGTATTTTCGAACTATCAAATCCATATTTTCGAAAAATGGAAAAGGTTTTACGTGCTATTTATGATACAAAGCCCATATTTTTTCAAATACAGATTTTAGAGATTATCTCATTTTCTATTAACAAAAAATAAACAAAATTCAGAATCAGTTAGTCACATTAAATATTAAATTGCAATAAGGATTATCTCTCTCGGCTCTTCCTTGCGTCTGACAAACGCGTACTTCCTGCCTTACGAGCTTCAGTTTCAACGATTTCTTCGAAGAGGAATCGCGAGTTTTCTCTCAGATGCCTATACAGAATGCGCAACGCATCGTGCGTTGATATGCACGGAATATAAGATCCACCTCACGCATTCTCACGCATTCCGTCACGTCGTTGTTGGGGGAGGAATCGCCGGCGCCGTGAGGAAAGTCCGACGGTATTTCTAATCACTTTTCCAGCCTCTGCACTCTCTTTGTGAGCCAGCCAATCCTCCGAGAGAATTGCAACGACCATCGCATTTTTCCCTTCAACTTGATGCCGCCCAGTGAGACGCGCGTCTGACGGAAATTAGGTTTCGATGACGATCATAAAAACACCGGGATCGAGAAGAATGTTTTACAGTATTTTACACCTTCGAAGGTATCGAGTTTGCAGTCGCATAGCTGTTACACCCGGCTCGTATTTAATCGGCGTAATTTTATGCGAGAGATTAATGAGACTTTAATTGTGCGTAATCAGTATTGCGACGCGCGTAATGACCGTCATTAGATTACTTCGCCAACAGCGGCGGGACAATTATATATTTTTAGCTCGCGCGCCGATGTTACCGGATGCCGTTGGCTTCCCGCGCGGTCTGATAACTTCCAGTTTTATATCGATCCTCCCCTGGTTCGTGATGCGAGCCACCGCAACTGCCGCGATACACACAGCCGGTGAGACCTGTTTCCCCGCCGATGAAAAGTTACCGGATCGTTCCGCGTGCCCCCGACGACGAGACCCCTGTTGATTTTCCAGATGAGACCAGTCTCCGGGGGTACCAGCCTGTGGGCTGGCCGGCACGCCGAGAATAACCACGCGAGCATCAGCGGCCGACAAATTAATGCTTCAAGGTATGCCCGTCGCACTTTCCGGATGGAGCAATTAACGAGGCTTCGACAATTATAAACGTATAAATACCTTCTTACGCGGATTAAACACACACGCGCGTATCGGCGCGGCCCGGCCGCGGCCGGCCCGATATTCCAATAAAGACTTTTGCCGTCCGACGAGTTTTCGACGGGGAGGATACTGAGAGAGCTGCGGAACGGAATTACGAAGTCATATAAAGTGATAGCGGGCTCTACCTACGGCGAGGAGCAGTGGGAAAACGCCCGAGAGCTCGACTTAAACCAAGAAACTTTATTTTTAGTCGTCATTCTGTTATAGCCATCCACTCTTAGTTTCTTAATGTAATAATAACTTGACTCGCTTATGAGACGTGATCATCACATGATCATATGTATTTTAATTATAGTTTAATCATAGTTCAAAATAATGATTATGTCATCGTTATGATCAAATAAGGATTTTTTTCGTAGCCAAATATGGATTCAGTATTCATTCCGGCTTTCAAAGAAGGATGCAAGACTTAGCGTGCGATGGATTTCTTCCGAGCCTGTCGTCGTATCCATATTCCGAAATCACGTCGCCGGCACTCCGATGTCGCCCGCGGGTGCCTTGTCCACTCCTCGAGCGATAGGAGGAAGCAATGACGGCGGAAACGGGGAACGGGGCGCCATGAATGCCACTTAGAGGATTATTAACGACCCGGCGATGCTTAGCGCTCGGCTGATGCTTTCAGGCGATTCGAAATTCCCATCTTGGGACGTCTTTAACGACTGTCACGCCGAGATTTATGCCAGGGTCCTCAGGTCCGCGGCCCGGTGCTCAAAGTCGTCGAAGCGAGTGGGCGGGCGTTGTTCGCGCGAACACCTCGCGTGGAACATCCACACGGGGTCGACGCCGCGCGTAAGGGTTACTAGCAGCTGAAGGTCCCACGCGTTTATTTCTTTTGCGTTGGTAGGCAGATTTAGGTAGTAATAGCCGTCCATGTTTAATTAATATATGAATACGCACGCTCGGGTGGTTTCGCTTGTGCGGCTGTCACGCGTTCGATTATTCTCATGTCGCTGGTCGCTGGCATACGGAAGATCCGTTTGATAATCCTAACAAACGCTTCTTATTGAATTGCTGTCGGAGGGTTTCTCCGAATTAACGCTTTGTACCTTTATACGACCGCATATATTTAAAATTGTTTTATTGTAGGGAAGATTATTTTCCAGAATTCATTGTGATTAAAGGAAAATTAAATAATTGAGTAAAATTTAATTCAATTCAACATTCGAGAAATCTTTAAATACTACCTCTTCTCACACATGCTTTGTATATCTCTTGTACCTATTATCTTTTATTTCATGATATTTTTTGGTCACAAGAAGTTATTTATTAAATAGTCTTTTTATACTCTCTGGATTATAGGTGCACGTCAATTATTTATAACTTGCAAAATATCTAAAGTAAAACGAAGCAGAGATGCACAAAAAGAGACGGAAGAGATTACATCGAAAAATAAAGAGGGTGCTATGTAGATAGGAGAAGTAAATTGAAAGAGGTGTAGGAAATGAAGAGAAGCGCGACAACGCGTGTTTTTTACACGAGCTGCGCGGATTTTATCTCCTCCGGTACACTGGGCAAGGCTGCAACCAGGTCACGAAAGACCCGGGTAACCAGCGGGGAGCAGGTTTCGCGGATCATGGGCCACTCCGGGACCACCTGTTTTATTTTCGCCGTGTTTTGTTACTGCGTTTTTTGCGTCATCCGCTTCTCCCTAAATCTTTCCTTCACATTTTATCACCACCTTTCGATCGATCGCTAACCAATCCATACCACCGTGTTATTCCACAATCAGTGTTTTCGATCTTCTCTCGCGCTTTTCTGGAGAAAAATATACGAGGGGAACGTGTCAGAAAGTGGTGTCTCTGTTCTTTTTTCCGCTGGAGAATCTTGCTAGAGCATTCGATGAAATTAAAAGAAAAACTGATTTCATGCAAATTAAAATCAATTACGTATCGAATATATAACCGGTATATATTACGCAAAATACATCTAATGTATTTCCTGTAGGTAATGATTTTTGCAATATTACTGCCTAAAAATCTTATGAGTATATCCCGCGCCAATGATAACACTTAAGTACGCTAGATAATATACAGAACTGCAGCGGTGATACCGTGATACATTTATTTTCTCTCTTAATAAACGGAAGAAGTAAAAGGGCCGACCCACTTCTTGCCAATAAAAAAAAAACCGAGAGCAGGGCGGTCTTGTGTACGTAAGGCCTGACATAGGACCGTGATGTATCGCCCGGTTGGATGCAACCTTTCGTCCGTATCCGAGCATAATCCGAGGGCATATGGAAGCGGTGCTGCCTTAAGACTCGCGTGCCGCGATGCGGGCTTAATGCGTCACGGATTTTCTTTTAGACTTTGTTCGTTCTGCGCGCCGAATATGTAACCGCCTTACGTATTTCGGTCTTAACCCGAGATGCGTGCACGAGCCGAAAAGTATTCCTAATTTTTCACCTTTATTTTTGTGCCTGTGTATTATACGGAGCGTCACTGCCGTTTGTATGTCGTGTTTTATTCCAGAATTAGACAATTGTAATATTCTACAACGATGTGAACTATCGTTTCTTGACAATTTGGTATTATTTATTAAATAGATAGGTTATTACATCAGTATCAGCAGTGATCAGTTAATTTATCATTTAAAGCGTTGATCATATATTTCAACAGCAATATTGTCATGCTATCCGCGAACGTCGAACCCTGCCGCGGTTGAATGGATTATTATTATTGTTCAGAGAGATTTCGCAAAGCGTTGCGTTTACATTGGTCTCATAGATATTTATCCGCAGAAGTCTTTCGCATTTCGCTGCCATACAGGCGGCAAGTATGTGGGAGCAGCACCGTGTCTAATATCCTCGGATTTTCTCTGGCATTCGTTCTTCGCGCGTCACGTCCCTTTCTCGCAATAACCACGCTCTATCCAGAGTTCTTTGATCTTTGCTTGAAATGCAAGCGATGCAGGGATGCTGTGAAATGTGTCTGTAAGAAGGATGCACTCCTTTATACGATACAGTTACATCCAGATGGATTTCCAAGGAAAAGGAGGATTTATACGATTCAAAAGTAACTTTATATAGAATAATTTTTTGTTAAAATATAAAGTTTCCGTTTTTGCAGTATATGTAAAATATAGAAAAAGATGATGATATAAATGTAATTTCGGTCGGTTTCTGAAAAAATTATATTCGCCGTTCTTGAAGAATTAAAGATTTAGAAAATACTGGAAATGTTGAATTCAATTTAAGCGTGCCTATTTGAGTTTCTACAAGAGTAGGTAGCTACGAAAGTAATTAATTAACATTTAGGTTTATTACTTTCTTGCTAAGGATGGGGAAAACATATATACATATTTTCTTACGCTCAGTCTTTCAAAAGTTTCAGTGCGTTTTACGCAACTGCGAATGTATGTATATAATATAATGCACATTCGTGTAACACACCGCATTAATGCAACCTATTTAATGTCGCGTACGTATCGGGTAATATAAGCAAATAGAAGAATGAGAATAACAGAGATTGCGCGAAGGTACCGGCGTAAAAGATACCAGATGATGTTAAGAGCGAATCTCTATAACTGTGTAGACTGCTTTCCGTAGGAAAGAGCTTCACGTTACAAAGCGCGAGACGCCGACTAAACGCGAGGAAGGAACAAAAAAATACGGGAGGGCTATTAATAATGTTTTAATTATTTTCATCGTCGCACCGTCGCGGACTTCTCGCGTTCATAAATTTTTTTCCTCGTCGTTCTCGTGCCCTCTCTCATCCCCCGCGATTAATTATGCGGGCTACAAGGAGGGATTTTTCATATGTAAATTTTTGCATTATCCCGACGCGAGCGGCGAGAGGCGGGGGGGGAGACCGTAAGAGGAGAATATATTGTGTATAGGCGTGCAAAACGCCGAGAGACCCGCGCTGCGCGCAAATGAACCTCCTCGCGTTTCAAGAATAATGTCGCTGCTCGCGCGCGAGAAAAATTGCTGGGCGGGCGGCACTTTGAATTATACGTGTTGCTTCGCATACACACTCGACGTTACGAATGCCTTCGTCTTTCGTAAACGAGCATTTTTAGGAAGAATATATGACGCAATCGAATCCTTTGTAATTAAATTCTAATTCCTGCAAATAAATGTATTTACGTATTTTTTTTTTTTTCTGCAATACGACATACGTGGCATACAATGACGTTCATAGCGTTTTCGAACGCACACATGTCGAATGGAATTTCGATGATTTCAATACGATGGCTTTTGCTAATAATTAAATTTCTGCCCCGGAGCTAGTGTTCAACGATAATGATATTATTACCGGCATTAACGCAGAGAATTGCTCATTCCTTCTTTTATCGTCCAATTTATTACCTAAAGATTGGTTATTAGTCCTTTATTGCCCGTTTCGTCGCACAGGAATTACTCGACCTCCGGCATGAAAGCGATCTGTCCGATGCAGGCAGTTAAGCTCGTTCTTGAGGAGTATCTACGGTTGCATTGTGGTGACATTCCCCGGGTGCACTTTGCGCGGCGTAAAGTGCCCGCGGCACTCGCAAATGGTGTGCTTTGACCAGCGTGCGACTCGCGCCGATTTCTCGTCCCCCGTCTTGCTCCCCGCGATGTCTCTCTCCCCCCTTTTGCTCCCCCTCAAATTGGCGGCAATTGCGCGATCACCGATGAAACTCGCTTTCGTTTTACGAGGAGCGAAGTGCCTCGCACTGGAATCAGCAATAAGAGACGTTATTTTTATCTTCCACGGAGTGCAACTTTTACGACCGAGGGAGAGATGGGGAGAATAGTCGGCTGCGCGACCGGTCGATTACGCTATTGCGCTGAAATGATACGTTTCCGGTAAAGCGAGTCCGATGTAACCCAGCCAACCGAATGCGGGTGTTGTGCATGTGTAATTTCGTGAAACGGCCGTTCGCGGAAGAAAAAAATTGAGCGCCATAAAAGTGAACCATGCGGCTGTACACGCTGTGATAATTGTTATCATTATCTCATTATAAGTATTTGCTCCTTTTCCTTTTAATAGCGACAAGCATCACACCGCGATATCACGTAATTATCATCGTACACATATTTTCGTGTACGCGGATAGACATACGCGTGTGTTTACGGTGTCCGCGATGTCGGAGCGTCTCACTTGGCATCGACTTTTGCGCAAACCGCGACACTCGCGTGCGAGAACGCATGATCAGGAGATCCACGATAATTTGACGATCCATTACGTTAACTCGCCGTAATTCTGCGACAAAGTAGAACGCTCGTGTTTGCCGGTCTCATATCAGGTGTTCCTCCTCTTATCGTTGCAGCCTGAAACGGTGCCGCAGGCGAGGATCGACATGACCCGCGTCCTGGAGGTGGCCGCGGCCGAGGACGTCACCGGGCATCCTTACAGCCTCGCCGTGACTTCGCCGGAGGGTGTGACCTTCGTCAAAGGGACGTGTCGCGAAGAGACCAGGTGGTGGACGGACGTTCTCCAGGTGTACTCGCGAAATAAGGTTGGTCCAACTTAATATCCTTATGACATTCGCCGCGTCTTTTACTTTTGCGTCTGTTTCATTCACGTCGTCTACTTGTAGACGTCTATACGCATCTTGATTAATTCTAGGATATTCTTTGGTGATCGAGATAAACCATAAGCGTACCTAATCGGTATTTAAAAAATGTTAGGTTGTTGTAAATAAATTAAAAATTAAATAGTGCAGCATTTCTTTTTCGTGAGATAATCTTCGCGTATAATTGCAATAATAAAACGCACCGAGAACTGTTGTAGCGAAAAGGTGCAATCGAATTTCTGCGTCGAATTATGAGGGAAATATCGATTCGAGAAAACGGCTCGATTGCCGAGCGGAGAAAGCAGCGTGCGTTCGATGCCTAATGTACACTTGCGTATGTAGAATCGCGTCTTACGTGTATCATTAGAGAATTTAATTTTCTGTCGATTACGGAGGATACGCAGCGGCGGGGCTCCATATCGATACCGCATTACGTCTCTCGCGAGGAGCGATGTGCGGGAGAACGGAGTCACGCAAACGGTAAGAAAACGCAACCGACGGGCTGATTGCTGGTGCCCTCGCATAATCATTACGTGCCATGCATCCTCTCTCGCGTCACGCTTGTTACGCGTGCAAGAATGATTCCCCCCGCTCGCGCGATGTCTTTCCGCGTCGGCGGGATTAGCTTCGATAGGGTTTCAGTGTGTTACCAGAAATCTAACGCGAGAGAGAAGAATATCGCGATTATTTCAGCGCGAATGCTTATTACGGTACGTATTGAGATCGTGTTAAATCGTTGAAGATTCACTCTCTTTCGCATTTCTTACAGTGCTGTCTACACTGTTAAAAAAATCTGTATTAAAAATAATATAAAAATAGGAAGTTTTTATGCAGATACCGTATATGAAATTTCATATACGAAGTTGAAAATTAAAGAAGTGACGTATTTCGAAAATAAAAGTATCGAGCAGTAATATTACTATGCTCATCTGTTTGTTCATATACTTACAAATGTTCTCATTTCCAATCGAAAATATGTATTATTACCTTGCGTATTCCAAAAAATCTTAAACGGGTTTTTAATATTCAATGTTGTGTGTATTAAATTTCATATCATGTGATTAAAATTCATGTTTGTGCATGAATTTAGCTATACACACAAGTGCAAGAATTTTTATTTCAGATACCCAGTTTGTAAATTTAATTTACCGTGGTATCGTAAATGTGTTGTAAACTTCATAGCTTTTTTAACAATGTATAGAGTATACCTATAGAAATCATCATTTTAAAAAAAGGTATTATCTACTTTTTAATTAAATCGCAAATAAAATCAATTTATAAATTAATTTACAAAATTATCAGTCAACGTTCACGCTACTTCGTGGGCGATGCCGGCGACGAAAATGTCTTTATTGTCTTTCGTTACATAAAAGAGGCCGTTGTACGTCGCGCGGGATTAGCGACAATGTAGGACAGAATGCGACATAAAAAAAAGTGCGTCGTCGAGTTCATAAACGGGCGCGCGCTTTCGCGTGATGAAGCGGTTATTGAGTGCAATTGTGGCACGGTCGGCGCTTGAAAGGCCTTGAAGAGAGAAAAAAAAAATAACGCAAGGCGCAAGCGACAGCGAAACTGCCGACGTTGCCTCGCATAATCGCCACACGCTGACCGATGCGCGTACCGCGGCGCGCTCATTACTCCGACAATAAACGCCAGTAGTGCGCGAGTTGTCACTGCTGGGACCGCGTCTCTCGCGGGGTTGTCAGTCGAGTCCGATTGGCCGTTTCCTGCGATTCATCCGTCTTTTCGCGATCTCTCTGGAGGTGCCCCCCCGTTTTCTCTTTTCACTCGTCGCTTAACGCCGCGCCGGGGCGTCTCGCAAAAAGAGCGCCTCTTATTCAGCCGATGACCGAAAGCGCTCGGTGACAAATGGAGAGTGCACCGTTTCACTTGCTGCTATGCGATCACGTCGCGAAGCCCGGCGAAACGTGCCGGACGTGAGAACGATCGTTTCTAGTTCGTAAAAGCTGCCTTACAAGTGGTAACTCCATTAATTACACCTGCGTGCTCTTAACACGTCACGTTACACAAGTTAGGTACTTTAAAACCTTTTAAATTCTGTATACTGACGCCTCTCATCGTACTGGAGAACTTGTTCAGAGCATGATATCCACATTTCTGTTCATATTTTGCTTATTAGCAGCCATAAGTTTGTTAATTGGCAAGATATGTAAAGTAAGATACGTGCGAGATTGGCGAACGAGCTGGAAAAATAAGTGACTTTTTTGCAGCTTCGATGTTCCATTTGCTATGGCCGGTGCCACGAGGTAGCCGTAAATTTATGACATTTCAGGCGACACGAGTGTTGCAAATTGTTGCGGCCGTAAAACAACCGCTGCTAAAGCGAGACAGGTTTATCCAATCTCTGCTTGTCAACGATTTCAAGTTTACAACGGCGTGTCGAGCGTTATACGGTGTTTGTACACCGCGTGCTGTATACGTTTATTACGTAACTTACAAGAGTCGGCGAGCGAGAAATTCGGGTCGGGTCCGCGTCGACGGTCCTCCAAGTCCGAGCAATTGTCTAGCCTCTCTCTCTCTCTCTTTCTCTCTCTTTCTCTCTCTCGATTGTCTACGAAATTGCGGACCGAGGTGTCCATTCACGAGCTTCTCAATAAATCAGCCCCCCGTTGTAAATCGAGCCGCTCAAAAGTTGTCATTCGTTACATCGCTACTCGGAGTTTTATGACAACACCGCGACTCGCTCGGCCACGTGTTACGCAAGAAATGATCGATCGGCAAGCAGAAATATCTCTTCATTCGGCTTCACTTCTGGTACAAAACGCGAAACGGTTACCGCATCGTTGCACACACGATCATATCGACGATTATCTCACCGAAGGATAGATTTCACGGGAGATATTTTTAATTTAAAATACATATATATGCAACATCCAAAAATTCATCCCAAAGTGGGTCTCACGTGTTACAACATATCGACATTTTGGCTAATATATTTTTTTTCTCTTTCTTGCAGCGCGCATATATGTATATTCTTATTTAAATTGACTCTTATTTAAATTAATTAACGAAAAGATATAGTTGCGAGAGGAAAATATTTTGTGATTTAAATTGCCGGGACGTATAAAGAAATATTCTGAAACATGCAAATATACAACGCTTTGCATATCAGATGCTTTGGTAAATTATTGCACCTGAATTATGTGTTACAACGCGCGTAGGTTGAAGTTTCGTAAAGTTGTAATTCTCAGACGTAAAGCATCCTCCTTCGGTACATCCGAGATTCTCCCTTCCTCCCTTCCCTCTCCTCTCTCTTTCTTTCGCTCTGTCGCAATAGCCTGATAATTATCTCTTCAAAACTGAATGAAGTATTCCTTTTGCGCCCGCGGGTTTCGCGTCAGCTACCAATCGATCAATCGTCCTCGCGCGAATCGTTTAGGATCTCTCATCGTAGACTCGCATTGTTCATACGGAGATTACACGGCTAAACACGTACGTCAATTCCGTTACGCAAGCAATGATCGATCGGCAAATGGCTACACCTCGTTGTCGCGGATCCGCGCTGGTGTAAACGAACGATTACGTTACGAGGCCAAGGCGAGATGCATATACTTATGTGCCGCGCGACATTTAACGCGGGTGAACGTGGAGGAAACATTGCTGCCGCGTTATTTTCCACGTTTTTTTTTTTATCAATTCCTCCCCATTCTCCGTTGTCCTTCGAACCGCCACGCTGTCTATGCTAAGGAGGCTTGCTTTGCATCTCGAGACCATTCACGAAGTCAACTTATTAGCAATCATCGCAGCTTCTTTCACAACTGAAGATATAGGAACGGTGCTTGAAGACAATATTACTTGCGTCAGGAACATAAAACTATTAATGAATGGATATATTTTTATATCATTAGAATTGATAATTTTTTTAAATTTTGAATTTATTTTAATTTCATTATTATCATCTTTCTGAATGTAAATTTATAATTTGCTCTGAGGAAGATTAAGTTAGGTCGAAACGTAAGCTTATTTAATAAAACGGAATTTGTTGAAAATTAATTGGATATTCTTCTTATCACCCTAACATTGCTCGAAAATTGGCCGTATTTTCATTGTGTTAGCTGCTGCTTTAGACGAGCGAAAATTTCTCTATTTATTAAGAATTGATAATGCCGCTGTACAGATATCTCGTGATTTATGAGTTAAATTAAAATTCGATTGAGTGCGCACCGAGAAATACGTCCGTTCGCGGATCGCGATGTTCTCACGATTATTGGGCGCGGATGAACGTAATCGTGCGATTATTCGCGGATCGCTTTTCAGAGATCGCCCGTATCCCGTCGCAATCGATTATCCGGCTGCATTGTTACAGCGACGGAATGCTCGAGAGTTTTAACAATGGACCTTGGGTAAACTTCTCTTATTACAATGTCTTGACGGTGTGCCATTTTATGGTTTTCAGGGTCGGCACAAACGAAATGCAACCTTTCCCGGTGGGCAGACGACGATCCTACAAGTTACGCCGACGATTCGAAGTGAGTGCCTGCTACTTGTATATGCTATGTAAATTTTATAGTATTTATAATAATCACAGACATTTCCATGCCGGTGGTTAACACGACGGTTGTAATCACTATTTCATATAGCCATGTCGCGGTATTTCGCATAGACATACCTAGAGGGGGTCTTTACGCAAACAATTTGACGTGGTAATATCGCATGGAAACGCGTGTGACAGAAATGAATACCAGTAACAGGAAGACAACTATAGCGCGAGGAAGAAGGAAAATATCTTCTTCACAATGTGCGCCTATTATTATACCGCTCTGCCACCTCGTTATCCCTAGTTTCTAGAACGAAGTTCTCGTTATCCCTAATTGAATTGCATTTATTTTAATTATCCATGACGGAAATTACGGCGATTAACTCGAGTTGAGTCACGTATCGTCCAAGATGATGATCCTTTAATCTCGCACTTGCAACTTATAAATTTCTTTCGCATTAAAGTTTCTAACTTCGATACCACTGTCATCTAAGAAAAGACTAGGATACTTTGTTTCTTTATCTTATTTGTAGAGATCTTGCATTCCGCTGTCTCTGTTCTTATCCGCTCGTCTGAGCTTTTACAAAGGGTGGCATCTTGAACTTGTTCGCCAGGTAACACGCCAAATCCACCGCGACCGCGCTTCAATAGCTGCCGATCGGAGCCGCGCGGCACCGCGTGGATTCCAGAGACCGGCGGCGGCGGAGCGTCGGATCTGTGCCCATCCGTTTTCTCGTCCACGCCGTCCTTGGTGACGACCAGCGTCATTACCGCCACCAGCAGCAGCGTGCTGACCAACGGCAACACGGAGAGCATCTCCGAGATCAGGAATAATCTGTCGCCTCTGCGCGCCCTCGAGAACGGCACCGCCGGAAATTATCTGACCGCGGTGACGTCGGCCGCGTCGTCGTCGTTGAACGGCAACGTCTGCAGCACGGCCTACTCGACTTCCTCGACGACCGTATCCACGGCGACGACGACGACGACGGCGAGCATCGTCTCGTTGACCGATAAGCCACCGATGATCCCCAACGACGCGAGATCGACAAGCTATCGGGATCAACCTGCCAGCAGCGCGTCACCGCCGACCCGGGACAAGCTCCGCGCCGAGGACAAGGCCAGGCGCAGGATGAATCAGCAGGGCGAGCGGACTGGCGGCATCATCGGCGACGCGGCCGGCCCAGCCTCCGGCGAGAAACTAGGTCGGTATATTAAATGAGGCACAATCTCTCCCTATTGATACGGTGACTCCTACGGATGATACCGTCATCCGTACTCTGACATCTCCCTGACTCTGATTACACAGGACATCTGTGTGCCTGATATCGTTATGTATCTGCCCCAGTATCTGTTTTATATCTTTGCAATATGGGGGATAAGATTGTGTTGTCTGTTCGCATTTACGTAATCAAACCGAGATTTGATAAATTAATAGCTGAACTTTTAGTGACAATTCTTGAATTTTTAGTCGCTTGTGCATTATTTTTTCCATCATCTCGTGATACATTGAACTAAATATTTTTTAATATAATCATTTAATGAATAATCGCTGGGATTCTAATGACAAGAAATTATTATATACGATCGTCTTATTTGGAATGATTTATGTTTTATCGCCGACTACGTTAAAATTAGAACATGCATGTGTGGATAATCGACAAAAACAATTTACGAAGAATGTGATTTCATTTCATTTCGAAACACATGTGAAAGTCACATTAGAAGTCATAACTCTCAAGAGGTTCGTCTCACCTTGTCACGATTCACGTCGAAAGTTTTTCTTGCTCTTAATAGATGGATAAAACTAGTTTATGTACGGATGAAAACTAGGACGCCGCCACTTTGCGTTTTACATTCTCAATGACGATGATTTGCAGTCCGCGGAAGAAACGACTGACATATTAAGTCGGAGCTGACCTATTTTTATTCGATATAATTGATACCGCAAACGTAGCAGTTAGTGTGAAAACGTTGCCTAGACTTATATAGCTATATTAATAAAACTGAATCTTTTTTAGAGGAGAGAAATAATATTTATAACTGTTGTTACAACTAATATTATATGAATTAATATTATAATAACGAATACATTATAATATATTATTGAAGAAAATTCTCCACTCGCGATATGAGAATTACGGCGATGTGTTATGAAAAATCGGTACCGCTGTTTTTCAGTTTTACAGGATTTTTGACATTAGATTCTCGCCTGTATATTTTTCTCTCGAAAGTCTCCGGGAGAATATCAGCACCCCAATTGTACCCTCCTGTACCTGGCGTTACACGTTGCGTAATTGCGTGCGTGCAATCTCGAGGGAAATCTACGGTCGCTCGGCCACGCTGCGCTGCACCGCGCGATCCGTAGATTTCATTTAGATCGACGCCAAACGAACGACGGGATACTTTAGAAACTGCTTCGCGAAAAATCAGGACGCAGGCACGCGAAAATCGTCGAACAATCTGTCTAACAATTTTCACTGAACGCGGATCACTGAAACGCGTCTGTCTTATCGGAGTGCTGAAATCACTCGCGAGATTTAAACCGCAGATCATCGCCGATTAGCCTTGGTCGGTTTAAGGAGAATCAGAAATGTTAAGAATTATAGATATATAAAATTGTATAGAACATAAGTTCTTTTATATGAATAAGGCATATGAATTGTTCTCAAAAATTAACCGGTGAAAAAATCTAAAAAACTTGACACGCTGACGTGATTTATAAAAGAGCTTGTGTTTTAAATTTTATAAAATTCTTAACATTTCTCTCTGCTTCTCCTTACAATTTATTTAATCGCGCCCGACGAAAGATTCCAATGTGGAATTTATATTCATTCACGAGAAGTCGGCGATTTATTAGCAAAACCGGGATTCTCTCACGAAAGTTTAAGCAAATTTATATTTATTTTAATATCGTTCACTGCTAATTTAGTTTTATAGGAGTTCCGTTTGATATAATATAATTTTCAACCGACTTCAGTTATATATTTTAATATGTCAGTAATTCAATTTATCCTCTAGCCGAAACGTAACATCTTTTTTATGACGAGAGATAGCCATTAATATAATGACGTGGTTGATTTTGACATACCACTAAGATAAACGAGAAGTAAAGCGCGCACAAGACGGTCTTTCGCTTCTCTCGATCGCTTGTTGCGGCATCGTATTGGCTAGAAAGTTATTAATTAGTCGGCGGTCAATTAATGCGGAGTAGTCGTTTACCCGTGCCAACGAGCGCCCATGTCGGGCGAACGGCGCTTAAGCAGAAAAGAAATTAATTAGTTAACTCACCGACGTGGCGACGTGGCGAAACGAATATTTGATAACTACGAACGCAGAGAGCCGACATAACGGTTTCGCCTCGTGCGGTGGTCTTTTGGATTCTCCTCATCGGCATTCTAAATATCATAATTATAATTATACTGTCCTGGGGCACGCCGTTAGGCTCGTGAACAGATCGAAATTATAGAGAATAAATAAATGGATAGATGGACAGATAAATTCGTTAACGTTACATTGCGATGTTGCGTGATGCAGAAATGTAGAAAAGTACATGTATATTGTACAGACGACGATGCGTGCCGGAGGATACTTTTGGAGCACGAGCGGGAGAGAGAGGGAAAGCTGCGAGATATAGCAGCTTCGTTAACACAGCCACGAGCGAGAAGAATTAAGCCAAGAACTTCGGAGCCAACGAGGGACGTCGTGGATGCGGTCAATGCGGCCCATCAGGATAAACTTGTACGTAATGGAGAGACATGAAAACTATTATTATTAGCCGCTAATTGTATCTCGCATCGGCAGAATAACAATTATCCACTATTCTTTAAAGCACATTTATTAGATATTTTATGGGAATATATCTGATTCGTTTTATTTAATCATGCAATTAAGAGTTTGTGAGAAATAAAAGTACGACGTTTAGGTACATAGAAAATTATTGATTTTGATTTTAATTGAATGAATAATTTTTATATAGAAGATTATTGATATTGATTTTAATTGATTAAAATAGCATGAAATAAGATACGTTACGATACGCATTTCACGTACAGATCAGAGGCGATCCCGACGGTTGCGGCCTAGATATTTCCGGCATCAGGTATTCACCTACTTCCGAATTGAGAGTCGATCTGCCGGCAGAGGACTTGCTGAATATCAAGAAGGGCTGGCTGATGAAGCAAGGTTTGAATAAGGTGCGTCTCGCATATTCGACAGTGAGAGGAGTCACAAAAATCTCGCTTAATAAAGTTGTTTATTTGTATTTTTATTTTTTGTCTAGGAATGGAACAAACATTGGTTTGTTCTGAGGGGTTGCGGACTGATGTACTATAGGGATCCCTGTGCGGAGGACAAGGGCATCATGGATGGCGTTATAGACCTCAATACTGTCACCGCAGTCACGCCGCTTCAGGTCGCACGAAATTACGGATTCCAGACTGTCGTGAGTAATCGTAATTATGGTATCGCGTTTGCGTGAGAGAGAAGCGTTCGTGTTTCCCGGAAAGTAGCCACTTTTGCAAAGCAATCTGCTTAATTACAGCTGCTTAATTACGCGATAATATTGTTTTATTTTAAATTAAAGTCTAGCGACTTTATGATCTAGCGTGACCCACTTTTCTCACTGAAAAAGTTCAAAATTGAAAAAATTGAATGTATATTAATTTAAAGAATTTGAAAAAATTTATCTTAAAGTCAGGGAAATTAGATTCACATGTATATATCGATCTCTCTCTTTAGAAAAATTTTTAAACAAATTTTTTGCTTAAACGAGACGTGAAAAGATGAAAAATAGATCAGAAGTATTAAGAGATATACATATAGGCAACTTCAACTTAAGTCACTTGATAGATATGTTGGTTCGAATTAAAATTAGCTCCCGCATTTAAAATAGGAGCGTCCAGGAGAAAATACTAACTCAATTTCACGGTAGAATAAATTGGGAGCTTCTTGTACACGCTATTGATTGTTGGCAGCGGTCGCGTTTCTCGCACGGGATGAAGCCTATGCGGTTGTATGTCATTTCTTTCATGCTTATGTCGTTTGTGCGACGCGTACTAACTACTTTGGCTTACGACACAGGCCTGGGACGACAGAGGTAGCACGGTGCTGTCCGCGGTGACAGCTGGTATTAGGTCCAGTTGGATGTCGGCCATCAGAAGAGCGGCCAATCTACCTGATCCTGATAGTAACGTAGATTCTCTTACCGTTTGCCCGGATACTCAGCAAGAGACGAATCCGCAGTCGCCTACTACGTGAGTATAATTACACAATTGTTTAGCAAATTTAGCAAAAATTGTTTAATAACTTTTTTACAGAGCAATATCACAAAATAATGGCATCTTGTGCTAATAAAGTGACATATTTAAAGAGTGCACGCTGAAAAAGAGTTATTTAATATATTACATTGCAATATATCTTTTGCAAGATAGAGAAATTTTTTCAAGAGGTAATTAATTACATTTTTAAGGACACGTAAAAATATTGTTTTATAGATCCATTACGGATCGTGAAAGAGACTCCGTCGTTCCATCGACATCCATCACGCCCAGATCGGTTCTATTCTCGTCTGACGAAGAGTATAGGACCGCTTCCGAGGGTGGACGAAGAGAGTCCGGCGACTGGTCGGAAATGCCGGTGTCGCCGCCGCTGGTGAGGAACGACGATTGGCCTATGACGCTGAAGGGTTCCGGCTGGTCGGATGCGGCAAATCACGAGTGGTCGGAGTTGCCACCGTCGCCGCCGTTAACGAGAACCGCGCTATCGAGGGTAAAAGCTCGGTCTAGATCGAGTTCCAGATCGAGAGTCTACAAGAGAAGTCGGAGTTCTCCACCGAGCTCGCGAAGAAGCACCCTAGACAGCGTAAGATCAGAGGATCTGATGATGGCTTGCTGCGAACTCGGCGAGGACGAGGAGCAGAACAATGGCCATCTGCAGAGTAACAGCTGTCTCTCGAGTACCAACGACAGCCCTCTTATCGTTGAGCTTTTGGAGAATCAAGTGTCGCTGTTGCGCGATCAATTAGATCAGAATCAGTCCCATCCGAGTACGTTACTAGTCATTGTCGAGCGTCAGGAGAACGAAATCGAGAGTTTGAAATCGCAGCTGAATGCAGCGCGAACCGACATCGCAAATGCAGAGAAAGAGCTGTCTAGGCTCCGACAGCAGAAAGCGGAGGCGTCCATCAGGGAGAAACAAGTGGAGGAATTGTTGAATACGATACAGAGGACAGAACAACAGAGAAATAAGGATCTGGACGACTTGGAGAAGATGAAAAAAGTGTACAACAGGGAGAAAGAAGTCTTGGAATGTAAATTACTTGAAACAGAGGCTATCCTGAGAGAGACGACGGAGAGATGCGAAATGCTTACGAACGAATTGACGTCGAATCACCGAAACGTCGAGCATCTACAGTCGGAAACTGCAGCTCTCAGCGACAGATTGTCGCAAGGTACGTATATATTTTGTTTATGACGAAACACACAATTTATATTTTAACACTTATATTTTAAATAATATTTGATTGATAATATATTATTCCTTAAATTAGGCATCGAAGAAAATGAACGACTTTATAATAGAGTAAGGGAATTGGAGGAAAAGAATGGACTCTCAGTTTCGAGAGAACGTGGACGAAGCTTCGATTCGCTTAGCGACTTGACCAATATTGAATTGGATTTAGATTTGACTTCATTGGACAAGGAAAGGTAAATACACATTGTAAAATATAAGAAATATATTGCAGGGGTAGTAATCAAATAATACTAGTCGTATAAAATGTGTTATTTTTGTTGCAGAGTCATGGAAGAATACGACGAGTTGCGAAGCCGTTTCGAGAAGGCTGTCATGGAGATTCGAGCTATGAGGAAAGAGCTGCGAGAAGCTCATGCGACACAAGATGTTTTGGAATTGGAAATCTTTTCTCATAAGCAGGACGCAGTTAATGTCAGCGAGACAAATCAAGCACAGATTCAGTTAATGGCGGCGAGAATCCAGGATTTAACTAACAAGTTAGCCGCTAGCGAAAAGCAAATTAGAACGCTGAAGCAAAAGCTGACCAAAGCTGAGAGCAGAGATAAAAGAAGATCACTCTCTCTTAAAGGAAGAGAATCTTTTCAGATCTCTCAGGAGGTGGAGGACAAACTGTTGGATCTAGAAAATAAAATATGCGCTATAGAGAGAGGTAAGAGCATCAGCGTTCCTGTTTCGGCTGGCAGCAGCTCGAAGGAATCGAGTCCTAATCCGAAAAAAGAGAAGAGGAGAGAAAGCAAGAATCTGGATCGGGCTAGACTGCGAAGAAAATCTTTAGACAGCGCAACGAGCTCTGAACCAATGAAAGTGTTGATTAGACTAAGTACTCTGGAAACAAAAGTCGCGAGCGTTGCTGAGACCATGGTCAGTGACGCGGAAAAGGATTCCAGTGAGTGTAGCGAAATCAGCGGATCCTCCGAGGTATCGTTAGAGGTCTTGGCAAGGCTGAAGAAACTAGAGAGAGTAGTGTCGAAGTCGAAAAGACGGTTGGAAAAATGTCTCGGCTCGACGCAAGCGGAGGATAAGGCCGAAAAATGTTTGCGCGAGGTGAATGAAATATTAGACTCGTGCTTAGAATGTAAGAAGAACCAGGCTAGCGCTCAAATCACCGAGTCAGTAGGAGTAGTGGTATCTAGGCTAGAAACTATACTTAAGGACAAACTGAGCGAACTCACGAAGAGACGGCAGTTGCTGGCGCAGGAAGGCCGGTTGGACGAGAGGGAGAAGATGAGACTCGTCGCCGAGAGGATAGCCTTCGAGTCTGTGATCCTGCGGCAGATCAAATGCGCGCTGAATCGCACAACAGACAGAAGTGCCGTTCTGAGTGAATTGGTCGAAACTAGTCAGCTTGCCTCAAGCTTAAAACGTAAGATTCACGGAACTAAGCCCAAAACGTACCAAAAAACGAATTACATTCAGTATCTCACTAAAGTGTTAGCGAGTAAGTTAGTACTGATAGGACACGCCTCTGTATCGACGGAAACGCCGAAGGATATTAGTGCCGCTCGCAGCGAAAGTCTTAACTTTCTGCTGCAGAAGCAGCGGGAGATCAACGAGATCATGCGGAAGTACAAGGACGCGAAGTTGCGACAGCTCGCGGAATCTCTGGCCGCCGAGACGTTGAGTCTGTCCGAGCAGGAGGACCTCGCAGGCAAGCAGATCAGCGGCTCGAACAAGAAACTACTCGAGGATAGACGTATTCGCGAGGCATGGGCTTTAGCGCAAGAGACCGTGAGCAAGGAACTCGTGCAGGCAGAAGTGTCTCATGTTATCATGCGTTATGGGCAATTGTACGAGCAAAACGTCACTTCGATCACGGACATTTGCCTCAGTTTTGATAACGCGGACAATGTTAAGCTAGAATCGTGGGTGGACGCGGCGCAAGCGCGATTACGCCAAGAAATGGAGATTTCCATACATGAGCTGTCGGAGGCTTACGAGGACTGTCTGCGTACGATGAAGAAGAACAAGTTGACGACGCTCGATTCCAAGCACGAATCCCGCCAACTGCTCACAGACTACGCTGACGTAATTGCGCACAAGGCCTTAATAGATTCCAGGATCGCCCTTCTTCAGGAAACCTCTCGGCAATCACCTATGACATTGTCTGGCGAGACTTTCGTATCTAGTCTTATCCGAAACGAAGAGATCCTTTCCTGTTTGGCAAACGACGAGGGATACGATCTTCAAAGCAATCCGATTCTCGACGCGGAGTATAGTTACCTTTACCAGCGATTGACTAAGGAATGCGAGGATAGGATATCCGGAAGAAGAGAGTCGAAAGAGCAGCTCAAGAACGTCAGTCAGTCATTGTTTCACTTGGAAGAGAATCTAGCTGAGCTCAGCAAATGTATAAGAGATAAAACAGGCATGAAAATCGAAAATATCATTTGGCCCAAGTCGACGAGCAGCGTCGCGGATTGGTCCAGCGTATGCGAGAAATGCTTGCATTTACGAGAACAGATAAGGAAGCTGAGCGATTACATGAACAATATGTCGTGCCAGACATGCAATCAACTGCAGGAAACTATTCAGAAGATAACTAACGAACATAATCAGGAATTAGAGACGCTCAAGCGCAATCAGGAGAGAGATTTGATGGATATCAAGGGCGAATTGGACAACCAGCGGCAATCTCTGACGACACAATACGAGCATGAGGCGGCCAGTTTACGCGAGAGAGCCAGGAAACTGGAGCATCGTCTCAACGCGATGGATTCCGAGCATTCGGCTCACGTGAACGAGTTGAGAGCTGCTTATCAGAGATCGATAAGCGCCGAGTTGGACACCGACGCCGAGACGCGAAAGCGGTACAAGGAGGAGATCAAGCAGCTACGCGCGTTATGCGAAAAAGGTTTGCTGGCTATGGAGAACTCGCACAGGCGCATCATCGCCGAGATGGAAGAGAAACATCGGCAGGAATTGGAGAACCTCAGGGTGGAGAAGGAACAGGCGCTCTCCGAAGAGACACAGGCGACTCTGGCTGCATTAGACGCCATGAGGAAAGCGCACGAACACGAAGTGCAGAAGGAGATCGCCAAATTCAAGCAAGAATTTATCAAGCAGATGCAGGCGCGCGAGGACATTGGCGTGCTGCACAAAGAACATGAGTATGCGAGAATTTTAATTCGATAATAATTTAGTTAAATTGATGCAGATATTAAAGTGCATATCTTTTCTTTCTTACAGGGAGGAAATGGAGGAGATCAAGCAAGAGATTCTTTCTCTATCTGCGAAGTATTCGTCCAAGTGCGTGGAATCGGCCGCGTTGGAGGAGAAAGTGGGCAATCTGTCGAAGCAACTCGCACAGGCGCAACAGCACATCATGCAACTGGACGCGAGGAACAAGCAGTTGCGAGCGCATCTGATATTGGAGACGAACGACAGCGGTATCAACGACATACAGATTCTGAGAGGTAGGGAAAACGAGCTCGCCGAACCGAGGGAAGAGATGCATCGACTGCAACAACAATTCAAGGTACGGCTGTCCCTCGACTGGAAGTTTATCGTTTTAGAAAAAGAGTAGATGTGGTTAACAACATGTACACTGCTAAATTGATTAACTCTGCTGCAATTACATATTACGGTGTTTCACCTAGTGAGCTTTTCGCGCTTTAACGAAATTCCGATCATATTAGTATCTTAATTGCTCAAATAAAAACTATGCGCTTTTCATTAACGATCGCCTCATCGTTTTCACTCGTTCTCGAACTTGTACATCTCGCCCTGTAAATAATATAATGTTAGATCGTCGATTCTATTATCGAATGAGTCGCAAATACCACAACTGATGTAATTGTTAACGGACAGTTGACGATTTGATTAGTCGATTTAACCCGTCTCTCCCGCTCGCCCATCTGCCGCATTGACGCATATTTTCGATATTTTACTAACAGCATGGGGACACCCTTCGTGAATCGTCCGGCGTGCCGTCGAAAGCCGCTCTGTCGCTAGACTACTCGCCCGCCTACTCGCCACAACGCCTCAGAGGTAATCAGGGTGGCGGCGAACAGAAATTAACGTGCGAACGGAGTCTGAAAGGAGCAAGCTCCTCATCCAGCGCGTTGCAAAAACAGTCTCTGTCGATGGATCGGCCTCAGAGCGCATTCTCGTACAGACTCGAGCGCGTAAAATCCGTCTCGTTGCCGTACTCGAGTAGTCTGGCCAGGCCGGCGAGTAGTGTCGGTGTTTCCGGCTCGCACGTTGACAGGAAAGAGCCGCCGGCGAATTTAGGGCAAAAGGAGCGTAACCTGGGCACGTCATTATGGGACAGCTTGAGACCGAGGAGCGGCCTGCCTCATCAGTATCAAGGTACAGAAGAGAGATGAATGCAGGAGAGAAAGAAAGGGAGAAAGGTCCACGGTGATGGAATGTATTGTCGGACGACAGCGGGAGAGTCCACGGTGCTTTTGTAAAATATTATTGCGTCACTGACATAATTGTGGTCTTACTGTCGATGATGTTACTTTATGATTGTTACTTTATGATCGGTACTGGCTGAAGATTTTTACTCGAAATGATTTTACGCATACGCAACCGAAAAGGTTTCGTCTCTAATTTAAAAGCGTTTTCTAATATAACGCTAGAAAAACGGGAAAAATCGGGAGTATCGGACAAGGTTTCTGTCTTCAATTGTTTACCTTGCGGAGAGAGAGTATGAGATTAACATGTGCTTTATGGAAATTAACAGCGCTTTTAATATATTATTAACACTGTTAAAATATAGCTGACTGATATGAAGACTGTGAGCATATTATTTTAAGCGGACTCTACACGACCAATGTTATTAATGCAATAATATTGTGTCAATAACATTAATGTAGACATTAAATAATCAGTTTTGCATAATATAGGTGTAATTGCGTGAATATGTAGAGGCCGCTTAATTATGCATATAACTGTGCAATATTTACCGAGCTATGTGACGTTTTTTAACATCTATGAAGAACTTGTCCTTATTGCATGTATATACGAATGAGTTTAAGCCTTTTCTCTTTATTATTACTATATTGTTAATTATTGTATAAATTTCCAGAATAAACGACAAAAAATTGGCGATGTTCTAATCTTAATTAAGTTATTTATGAGTTGTACTGACAACTAATATCAAAAGCGTGCCTATTATCTGGTATCAATTGCATACGATGCATTATGCAATGCTTGTCTAACGCTGATTATTTACTAACATTAATTGTGTACGGGTCCACGATGTGCAATATACAAAATAACTTTGCCTTACCGTGGGTGTAACACGCTATAAATGTCTAATCTATAATAAGTATATAAGTTGGTTAATATATATATAAGCCATGTATCGTATATATGTATGTATTTATTAATCCTTGCCTTGCGGCTTCGGATGGCTTCCGGTTTACATTACACTTATTACATTTGTACATAGTTTCTTAGTTTCATTAATAGTCTACATTTACCGAGCATCACAAAACTAAAATATGAACACAGTAAAATTCTGTTTAATATATATTATATGTTATATGCAACTCAACATCAAAATCCAACTTCAAATCTAAATCTAAATCAAAATCTAAATCACAATCAGAATAAAATAAGGAATCCGAATAAGTCGCCTCTTTATTATTGCACATGCTTCCTCCCCTCATCTCCTCCTCTTTGCAATTCTTTTCATTTCTTCCAATTTTTTTCCCTTCTCATCTAATAGTGTATGATTAGCTCCCAGCGTCTCCCTGCATTCGTACAACATATGTTCCATCTTCTTCTCTTTTTCACCACATATCCTGCACATCCTCTCTTCGGGCTCCATCCAGTATGACCTTGCTTTCATGTCGTTCCCCATCCTAGATCTTGCGACCAGGCTCCTCCCTTTTGGCTTTCTTCTGTCTTTTAAGTACTCCGGGATAGTTTCGCATCTAATGTCCTTGTACATCTCATTATATTTTGATTCTTCAATTCTCCTTGCTCTTTCGTCCTCCACTCTTCTCACGTATTTCCTCCCTATTATCTTCTCTACCCTTTGGCCGTCTTCTTCCTCTCTAACTCTCTTCATCTCCAGCTCGGTTACGTCCACGTATCGTATATAGTATATACATTTCTTTAATATGACTGAGAAAAATCACATCACTATATTAATTATCATATAGGGATCTAGTCATTGGCACATCTCCAACTGAGAATACCGCAATATGCATTGATGTAACAATAATGGAATTTGAAATTAGCCTAAATTAATTTAAATTAAAATTTAGTTTTAAATTAAAATTTAGTTTTTATTCATTTAAATTAAAATTTGACTTATTAATTTAAATATTAACTTATTAATTTAAATTAAAATTTAGTTTTCTATTATCTTAAAATATTCGAAAAGGAAATATATATATACATATATTTTTTTTCAAATAAGATGTATGTTGTATATATCTTTGCACTATATTTTGATTCTTCGATTCTCCTTGCTCTTGCCTTCTCCACTCTTCTCACGTACTCCCTCCCTATTATCTTCTCTACCCTTTGGCCGTCTTCTTCCTCTCTAACTCTCTTCATCTCCATCGGTTACGCCCATGTATCGTATCTATATAATATATAATATATATATATGCTAGTTTTTATAGTAGTTTTTATATAATTACGTATTTATACATACGTACAATAATATAATACATACATATATACTCTATGAAAAGCGATGCAAAGCGGTCTAAATTAAATAGATCTAGAGAAGATGTAATAAATCTGAGAGAAGCATGTAACAAATTCTACGATTCTACGATAATCAAAAGTATTTGGAGTAAAAGCATTACGCGGCAGATATCGGCTGATAATTCACATTTAATAATCTACAGTTTTAATTGTGAATTTAATTCTCATTACATTTTCGTAACGCGGCACAATAACCGATGCTGTCTATTATACGAAAGACGTTTACGGATACATGTAATAATATATATGCATTGAGCGTAACAATATTTCGACAACTGTTTGACATGTAAGGTGGCACAACAACAGAGATGCGAGTCGGCAGCGGCACTGGCACCCAACGGTGGCAGGAGACCAAGCAGAGTGAAAAGCAGCAGCTCTCGCAGGCATATACCCTCCGTGCCAACGCTCGTTACACATCCCGCCTCACCCCGGAACCCCCAGCTCTCTCCGTTGCAGGTCCGTTTTGCCTCCTTCGTCGCTATGTTAAATGTTACTTAGGCGCATCGTTCATGCTACCTGCTTTCATGTCTATCTCATTTTATCACGATGTGTACGATATTCGTATGTCTGCTTTAGTTCTCGTGCTATATGTCACATGAAAAGTCGTGCATTTATAATTTTTGTTCACGCTTTACGGATACCTCGAGATGCTTTTATAATTATGGATAACATATGGACACTTGGTGATATCTGTCATCTGTTTGTACATAACAGAGTTGATGAGGTCTCCAGCAGTGAGGTGGTCCAGCAGAAGTTGTCGCAGTCTACCTCCGACACCCACACCGAGTTACCATCATCCACTTCACCCTCCTCTACCCGCCGTGGGCATGGTCGCCGAGAGGAAGAAACGTTTTGAGGTCTGAATCGTTGTCCTTTTTTTATTTCATTTAATTAATAACTAGATAATACGTGTACGTGCACGGAAACGGTCGAAACGATTACATAGAATGTATTTAAAATTATTTGATAGACTAAATTCAGCCTGGATAATAAAATAAACCACTTATGATATCGAAGTAAAAGAACGAAATAAAAGAACGTTCCGATATGTGCTTCTTCTTTCGGAAACTAAGTAGAAGACTGAAAGTATTTTGATATACATACATATAATAGGACCATAAATAATTTTAAAACGCTCTACGAGACACAGGACCGTTCGGATAATACCATATCTGTGTGATTCGTGTACACGCGAATTACAATTTCACCACTGCCATACGAGAATCGCGTGAGGCTTGGATGATTTTTGATGGACCAAAGTCAAAATACCGATCGCGCTCGTCGTGAATATTGAACATGTTTATTAAGTAAACATGATTCAATAGCCGAAACGAGTCCCGATTACTAGAAGAGAACGGATTTGTACAATCCTTCTTCTTCCACGATGTGTAAATTATCGTAATGTCAAGAATTCATCGCGGGCCTATCGATCGCGATAGGTCATTTTTGACAGAATTTTTCCCGAGAAATTTTTCTAAGCACATTTACTCACGTCATGCCCCACTTTTGCGGGCGACCGTTCTTTGATATGCATTTAGACTTTGATAAAGGGGTTTTTTTTTACCGTTAGTTGCGAGTAGGTCTTTTGCTACAATTGACTTTCCGCGAATGTCGCGATTTTGGAATACATATTTCGGGGGCATTATTTACCGCAAAACGCTACGCGCGAAATTCTTCACGATGTACTGTTTGGTGCTAAAAACAAGCGTGTGTTAATGAAACGTGTATTACGAATCATGTATACAATCGTCGTGATAGCTTATTATAGGTAATGTAGAATAGAACGTGTTTCGATGTAAAAATATACTATAGGACCAAGGATAAATATTTATTATAGATTCCCACAATCTTCTCGAAATTCGCATCGGCTTAAGTGTACTTGACGAATAAAATTACACTTTGATTTTTCATGTTAAACAAATCCTGTTCTACGGTTATTATTAAAGAAAATAATATTTTTTACGTGTATTAACGTTGAAATACGAATAATTAAATGTTTAATATCATTGGATTTTCGTAATTCTTAAGGATTTGTATTTGTTGAGTATATTCGTCAAGTAAAACGGAAGATTCGATTTTATATGCTGGTTGATATTGATTCTATATTTGCGTACGTCTATCCTCTCCCAGAGGAGATCCCGTTAAGTTTGTTATCTTTAAGACACGAAATATTTTATGAATTATGCACTTCTGGTTATTACAGAGAAGATATTTCTGACACTAGGTTGGATATCGATGTAAAAGGGAAAAAAAGAGAGAAATTTTAGTTTGTTAATCGAGAACGTAGAGATCATTTTACGCTTGTTTCTCGCTCTTGTTATGTATAGATATTGCACGTAATACGGCGATATGGTATTGCACTGTGTATTATCACATCTTTTCATTATGTAAATGTTTCCAGATTGCGATCATTTGATGTTAATACTGTATAGTTTATGACGTTTTATTAAGGAGCAATAAAATATAGACGATTAATTCCTCCCTTCCCCCCAATCTCCCATATATTGTGTGTATGGATTGTTTATATATTATTATTGTATTTTATATTATACATATATATTATTATTGCGATTATTATTGCGATTCCAGTGATTCGCTCGATATTAAAATGAAGGAGGATGTTAAAAACCTTTCGATTGTCCCTTACGTAGAATAATTACTCAGGATTGTTTAACATTTATAATATATTACGATTATGCTATTGTATTTGTATAATAATTTATATATAACGTTTGAAAATAAAATACAGTAACCATGAACACATTTATCCAACAGCGTTAATTGTTATTTAATAGTTAATTTCTACTTTGTATACCCCATATACGGATATATTAGCATGTTTCAAATTTGTGTGTTTGCATGCTTTTTTCTGAAATACAATACCGAATCTTTTTTTAGATACGAACATAATCGAGATAGACAAATTTTTGGAATAGATATCTATAGATTTTTAAAACACATAATTTTCGAGGAACATCTTTTTTTAACAATGCCTTGTAACTATTAATGGTAAGTATGCATTTTTATATAACAGATTTTACAATAAACAATTTTAATTAGTCATTGAATAATAAACGGCTAATTGTAAGGATATTGAAACGCAACATTATAACATTTTACGATTCTCGAGAAATATCTTCATTTTAATAATGTTATTAAAACTTGTTAGCTTAGGTGCATTTCTGCATATAATTCAAAGGTAAGAAGTTATGAAATATTATAAAAAATATTGAACTACGAACGTTATAACAAAAGCGCGTTAATTATACAAAAAAAGATAAATAATTACATTCGTTAATAAAATATTAATTAAATTTAAATTTAACTTAATTTTGCATTTAATTTCTCAGTAATACGCGTTATTAATTTTTCGACCAAGAAATATATCTAAGCGATAAAAAGCAAAAAAGAATTATATATCATCAAAGAATGTAAACAATTTTATATTAAAAAAGTCGGTGGGACCTTTCGTTTGTGAGAATTCAATAAAACTTTGCCAGTTGGTCGGCTTTAAACATACAGAGTTAATTTTTTTAATTTTTTACTGGCGGAATAAAACTTGTTGTTTTAATTTTATATTAACCGCGTTCTAATCAAAAGTTCCGAAAAGTTTCATGATACATGCTCGAAATAACGAAACAAATGAGCAAAGAGCCGACCGCGCGATAGTTCGGGTTACTCTTCTTCATTTTGAATTATTTTATTACTCTAAAATCGTTAATTCTTACTTACAATTAGATCGAAATATTATTGAGAGAAATTATCGGGTAATGCGCTAATATACGGTTCCACGAAACAACGCGAAAGATATGCGATAACAGTCCATTCATCGAGATACGAGAAACGGAATATTCGGCGCACTTTTATTCTATCCCGTTAGATATATGTATAATTACATATGTATATATATTAAACGATAATTAAACGTTATCGTCAAGTAAATACCTACCTATTGCCGGCGGCGAGACCGTTGCCACGCGGCACGCAGGTGGCACGCATCGACATTGTTTTCGTATTCGCGTACGCGGGTGGGGCCGGCGCGGCGGGGGAAGTACGTATACACGCGCGGGTGTTTACAAAAACGGTCGCCCCGCGGGCGGGGGTGACCGGTCACCGGTCGCGCGCCGCGCTATTATTCATTCATTCAAGTCCCGACACTCGAGCCGACACAGGTAGCCGAGCGAGCCGCTCCGTGCGTATAACGTTATTACGTTGCGAGATATGCGCGGGGTAGATATACGCGAATCGTCGTATAATGGGATTTAATGTAACAGAGCGCGCGAATCGCGTAATTTCGAGTAACGAGACCTGATGATGTGTGATGTGTCGATCGGTTAATTACATTCACGAATCTCACGGAATTGACGAGCTCGAACTGTATCGCAGTGTGTCTCGAGCGTATGGTGTACCTGTATCTTAATTTGAACGGTTCGCTCGTTTGAATTCGGTCATTGACTCCAATTGACTCTACTCGCGTACTCGCGTAATATCCCGCGCGCGTTCGTGCGAAGTGTGCTAGCGTTCAATGGAAAGAGAAACTCGGTGAACTGTCGGATTTAAGTAAATGTCGGAAGTGCGCCGGTCGTTTCATCTCGGCAGTGTTTCGTAAATTAGTTTCTTAATTCGCTCTCGATCGCGGAATATTGAACAGTGGTTTTGTGAGTGTCCTGTGCAACGGAAGGAGGCGAAGGAGGCTTCAACCCAGACATTCTTAGAGGAGGAGGAGGAGGCCTGGCAGAGGCATCGGACACCAGCGGAGCAACCTTGGGGTAAGTATAATTTCTTATCTTAAAATTAATTCTTTTTTCTCATTTATTCGGGCCATTTTATCTTAAATAATTACAAATTATTAGAGAAAGAGAAACCATCTATATAAAAAGTTTATTCTTGTAAAGATTTTTCTGGAATAAATGGATAATAAAATTAGTAAATCTAATTGAAAATCGAATTAGACGAGCGTAAGAATTATTTTTTGAAACGTTGATCATTTTCAGCGTCTCTTTAATTTGAATCTTTCGTTCTTGTGTCACAGAATCATCGTAGCTACGTATAAACTAATTTGAACGATATTTTCACAATTTGCATGGTATTTAACAGATCGCCTGAATTTCTTATCGAAAAATTAAATCCAAATTTAACCAAGCTTCTAATAAGACTTTGAACACGATGATGAACCTCATTCTTTGCACAATTCTGTTGGGTATGAAGGCAGGAAAGAAGAAAAACATTAATTTATTTGAAAAATATTTAATAATAAACATTGACAATATACAGAGAAAATACGCCATAAGAAGTCGCTATGGGATTAATAAGAACCTAACAACTGGTCCAGACTTACAAAATATCATCAAATCAGACAATGATAAAGGTGTCACGTGTCACACCTTATATTCCTATCAATATTTCGCAAATAAAGTTCATCGAGTTGACCATATATTCTTGCTCTCTTATACTTCTTTTCTTTTTTTTTATTCTTTTACCAATTTCCATAAATTTCTCTTTCGAGTTCGCTGTTGCGTTTAAACTCTCCGTCCTCACAAATCGCTTATGCACGGTATGAGGAGGAAATCCGCAAGGAGACACAGAGATATCAACGGCGTTTCTCTTTGTGGATTTCTTTTTTTTTTTTTTACATCTGCGAGAGAAGCGGAAAAAACAGGTGGCAATTTTAGCTGTTTCAGTTTTCTCAGCGATCCGAGTGTCACTGGTAATTTGTTCCTTCATTTGTCATTTTGTCTTCGTGCTACCTTTATAACGATTAATTAATTCGTGCTCTTGATTTCACCAATTTGTGGGAGAAGGGGTACGAGTTTCTCGCTCATCCGTCACGCACGCACGCACACACACACACACACACAGCACACGTTACACACACGCACGCATCATGTTTCATATATAGATACATTGAACTTTACACGCACGCGTTGCTAGAAATATCATTAATAATAACATCCTAATGTCATGGAACATCCTTCATTAATTTTTCTTGCAATAATTCGAAAAGAATAGCACGACGCTGCCGTGTCTGCACGAGACAGTTTTCGCTTTAGGACGTCGATCAAATTATACGTTCATCCTCGTGTCGATCCTACGATCGTACGACAAAAGGGAGGATTCTCCGGCAGCGCCCTGCTCAAATACCTAGGATATGTTGCTTGTAAGATGTGTCATTATGTAGTCATGTATTCATCTAAATTCATTTAAAAATCCCTTTACGGTATTTATCGTTAATTAATTATACGTATAATGTACGGTGCGTATCATTGAGTTATGTTACATTGCGCGATTCCACTAGCTCTGGGTCTCATCATCAATGAGGGTAAAAATCAATCATCGGCGGAGTTGAAAATTCAGGCTCGAGACTCTCGTTTGCCATCCGTCGTTAATTTTATCAGGATAGAAGAGATCTTCTCTGCACGTCATTTTAATCCATATTTTAAAAAATTTCATAGATTATTTAAAATATGGACCAGTTTGCAGAAACGAGCTCTTTAATCCGAAAAGGAAGGTACGCTCGACGAAGATCGAAGACTAAAGTGACGACAGAGAGGAGATTTCGGGACATGGAGATATACGTAAACGTGCGGAAATTTGGCAGAAGTCGTTGAACTCCCTCGTAAATTATATTATCATCTAGATATGTTTCGCGTTCTTTGTAGACAACGTTTTTAACAGCCGAAAGAATTTCCCATTTAATTCTCTTATAATTCCTTTTTTCAAATAAAATGCAAGTTAGTTTAATCAGAAAACGAAATTCATGAACGAGACATTGTTTCAATGTCGAAAAGAAGAAGCAAAGAACACCGCGGAGAGACGTGGGGGAGGGAAGAGGCGGGGGAAAAAAAGAGAGCTGATCTAGCCTCTAGATTCTATGAACATCTTGTATGATAGGCCTGCTCGCAACGGTAACGCGCATAAAGAAAGGGAGAATTGAGGAAAGAAAGTTGTGCATTCGTGACGAAGATGGGACGCGACGAAACCGCGGGGGGGAAAAAAGTGTCTCGCGCGGCTCTCCCGTCTCGCTAATTTGAGCTTGACTTATTACGCTAGCCACTAATAGTAATAGCCTATCGATAAAGGTCTCGATTACGAGTAAGTATAAATTGTAATTACAGTGTACAATATACAAGGAGATAAACCTCGCAGAATCTCTCTCGTGTGCTTGCTTTCACCCGCGGTAAGTGCGGCTGCGAAAATCTCTATTTCCAAACGTATTCGTTCGATTTTTTCTTTTTCCTCCGAACGCACGTTTCGCACGGCTCTACAACCGTCATGCCATTCACGTACGACGAGTAGATCACTTCCCGCGACAAAATCCGTCCTGGTTTTACGTATTCACTGCGTAATCAATTAATTAATCTACGTTCATTAATTTAACGTTACGAGAACCATGAGTATGTCTGAGTGGTTTCTTCTGCTTGCTTTTTTAGAGTACTTCCTAAATTATAGTGCGTTCCTCGGCACGCTCCTCCACGATCTTGTGCTCGAAAAATCTATGTTGATCTATGTACATGTACACGACGTTCGCGAGAAAAAAAAAGAGAATTGTCATGCCTCGAGCGCTCTCGAGGTCCTAGAGCTTAGTCTAATCCTAGTTGAAGATTTTAGATTAAAACGTAACGACGGCCAAACTACCTGCCGTACTTTCTAAAACATCTTTGTCATATTTGGCTATTTCACACTTCTTATGTTCTTGCTCCTCCCTTCCGTCCTTCTTCTACTTTTTACTCTCCGCACTTCAGTCGCATCAGTTCGCATACACGTCTCCTTATTCCTGTCGTACGCAACGTATCGTGGCGTAACATATCTTATTCTTTTACGTATAATATATACGATAAATCCTCGCTTAACTATTAATTTAACAGATATCACTCATTCGACTCAGTGTGCGTACCATTTTTTCCTTTTTTGCGTTACTCTCAAATAGAGCATCTTTTACTTTCTGTATAGAGCGCACCGGTATATCTACTCGATCAGGAAGCAGTGTCACAAGAAAAAATCTAGTGGCCGAGAACGCCGATCTGAATAGAAACCGAAATTGACGGCGATTTAGTGTAAGAACAACCACCTACAAATAAACTAATGATCTCCTAAGAATGAAAAATATATTTATATAAAAAGTCATGTGCGTTCAGCAAAGAATTTCCATAAATCCTTAAATATAAATACAAAAATTATATTTTAATATCAAGATACACAACGTCGATCGTACATCGCAACTAAAAAGGACGAAAAGGATAACGTTACTTAATGGCAAGTATCTATCCGTATCGGCGTTTCCGATTACTCGATGTATTTCGTTACAACTGGATCGGCATTTAGCTGAACCTAATCATCCTTTGTGACGAGAAGACGAGTTCATTTTACAGGCACGCGCGCGCGTCACTTCGACATCGAGGAACCGAAACGACCTGCTGAGTATGCAATGTCCACGCTAAATAGTTGTTCGCACAATATTGCTTATTGCCGGTTAATAGCGGTCCGACTTAGCATAACGGACAGAGCCTCGTGTGTTTGCGATGCGCCCTGCAAGATCGATCACGCCAAGAGACGTATTCTACAACTCTATCTTCGTTTACATACTATTACTACATTCTTGTTCATTTGCGTCAAGATTCTGCGCTTAGTGATTACACAAGGTGGATTCTGTTTAACGTTTATTGTAGTAAGAAAAAAAATAAAATTGTCATGTCTGTTCAGTCGCTTAACTAAATAAATAAGTGGTACACACTGGAGGAGGGAGCAGGGGGGGATCGCATAACAAACTTAATGTCGGATTCTTCTCAGAGAAAAGAGGGAAGAGGCGTTGTGATGAGACAATATGACCGTATTCGCTGCTCCAATACATAACTCGACACTCTTATTATTACATGCGTGAAAGAATGTGAAAAATTTCTGCGCGGAAGTTTTCGAACAAATAATATCCTTTATGGGATTAAATCTGCGGGTCTCAAATTCAAGTTTCATAGAATTAAAATTGAAACAAATTTCTGCAAAATAGATCCTTTAAATCTCGTTATTTAACACAAGATGTGTCGGTTTACGGTATTTGATGTCTCGGTAAAGTCATAAAAATAATTAGACGTGAGATAGTTCGAAATTTTGTTAATTGCGTTTGGAAATATCTTTAATTTAGCTTAAATGACCGCGAATGAAGCGTGCGAAATGAGAATTCAGGGTCGAGACGCTGATCGAATTGTAGAAGGTAAATAAAGATCAAAAGAGCGCTATTGTAATTAAGGAATCGATTTAATTAGACCCTGCGCAATTAGAATCCGGCATACTGTTTCAGAGGTCTAAGCGTTTCTTGTCCCTGTCTTCTTCCGTTCTTTGCTACTCTTCTATGTTTACTGAGAACAGAGTTTTGGTTCGCAAACCTACGCATACACACGCGCGAAAAAGCGCATACACACACATATTTGGCATAGAAACCCTACCGGTCACGTGGATGCCTTTATTTCTTTCTAGGTCGTTTTTTTTCTTTTTTCTTTTTAACTAGCTACCTAAAGATCTCGCTTTCTCGGATCACCTCGTGTCGATTCGTGTCGACTGAAATCGTCAATGCCTCGCTGCCATAGCAGAGAAGTTACGTCTTATATTGTAGCAAAATATAACGTGTCCATTTTGCGGTAGTTATTCATTCAGTAATCGCGCGTTTGCTCATCTTAATTCCATCATCTAAATAAATCATGTGCGTAAAATTGTCCTATGATATTTGTGCGAAATGTTTAGGGCTTCTTCGATTCAGCAGCCCCCTCGAATTATTAACATCTATCTGCTAATTTAAACTATGAATGCAAATTGTATTGTGCAACGTTGACTTAAACAGAAATAATTACAAATGTACAGCTATATTACAAGTAGTTCATTAAATGGGCAAACGTGCATGAATCATGTATCGTATCAGACATAATATCACAATATTAATGCGTTTAATAAAAACTATAAACAAGAGAGAGAGAGAGAAAGAAATATAATGTTACTACTATTATATTTCATTTAGTGGCTCGTGAAACTTTTCGCAAGATTAAAACGCTAGGAAACATATTAAATGTGTCGTCAAGAATATATGAAAAATATAGAGAAATGTGATGGTGTGTTATTGGAAATAATTTTGTGCGATAAAATTCGAAAGTGCGAGAAGCATTGCCATTATTTTTATTTTTATTTCAATATTTGAAATTCAGTTCAATTTGCTCAGACCGATTGATCAGATGGAAAACGGAGTCGGGTAGAAGGTCTCTCCCCTGCGAATAGCTGCTGGCAGGGGAGCGACTTAGAGGCGACTTAGAAGCGACTTCCGGCCGAACACGACTCGACACTTCGATGCGCCGACCTCGACGCTGCCGCTGCATTTAAAGACCGATTTTTCTCGCCCACTTCAGTCGCCGTTCATATATTTTCGAAGGTACTATTTGAAGGTCTGACGGTGCTTCGCTAGTTTTACGTTAACAGTAGTTCTGATTTCGGACGATTTCGGTGTCGAGGGTGTCGCGAACGGTGTCGTATCTCCATGATGATCCTGAGTCGCAAAGTTGGGAGTAAAACCGGCGAATCAGCATGCGTGGGTCCAGGCTCGTCGTCTCGTGGGTGATCTCGATGATGGCAAAAGATGACGGTGATGATTGTGTCGACTTGTGTCTGGTCATGTTCTGCTGAGTATAACTTGGAAGGCTCTCGCGCTCTGCTATCAACGATCCATTTAGTATGGCGTGAACCTGTTGTAGCCACCTCTGTATACCGTTGCCTGTAAGGGTAAAAATTCGTGAGATACAATTTCGGCGTGGTGCATACGTAGCGCAAAATAACGTATAAACCGTCGCGGCGCATTCAGCGTTAAACGCGAGCGTTTGTTTCGAGATCTTATTTCGAGAGCCGAAAAATTTATGAAGACAAACGCCAAATAACGTAAGCGGGGCGTTTTACGTAGGATTTTTTAAATTACGACTATACGACATCGCGATGTAACGCGGAACTTTCTACTCGGAAACTAACGAGATCGAGCTAAAAAATTATTTAATTATCGCCACGTTAAATTGAGTTTGCCGGGAATGATTGAACTTCCCTTACGGAGCGCGGCGCGCACCCATCTCGTACGGTCATCCCCGTCATTTGCACAATACGTTAACGGTTCGCGTTCGCCGCGCAAACTGTAGACCGGCGGTCTCCGAATAGTCGCGTTTGAGGATAAATGCGCGCGATGGGTGCACGAGCCATTAACTTTCGCCGCGACACAGTTTTCCGTTAAGTTGAAAATGCCCGGCATTAATAATTCATATGTGAGTGAAACGCGCCGAGGCGGTCTTTTCCTAGCGCCAGTTATTTATGGCGTAATAACGGGGTGCTCCATTCTCCTCCCATACGGTAGCGGGGCACGCGCGCGAGAGGGGGGGGGAGGGGGGAGGGGTAGATCTATGCGCGCGATTTAACGGCACTACCGTTAAATGAAATCGTAAAAATATACTCCGTAATCGAAGCTCTCTCCTTCTTACCCCGTAACCCGCCACAGGTCCGATGCCATGTCCGAGGTAGGGATCGGCGTATTCACGCCCGTAGCTGGAAGAACAATAAAGAGTCGACTGTTAATACCGATGAGCTTCACCGACTCGCCAGAGTCGTACGATTTCATACATGCGTATTTTACCCTTCCGATTTTTCCCCGCTGTCTTCCGCCAGGAAGATCGGAAGAGGAAATTGAATAAAACATTGGAAATGGCAGCGATGTGTGGAACGCGTTAGATATGAAATCGATTCTAATACTCATATTTGTACTTGATATTCCTCTATTTGTGTTGGATACCGACGCGAAGTGCATTAAGAGCGCTTTAAGATTTCTCGGGAGGTGTGTCTGGACCTGGACTTTCGGCGGGACTATCGGGACGGGTCTGGATTTCGGGAACGTATCTGCGACTCCTAAGTGGTCGTCCGCGACGTCGGGATTTGCTGCAAGGAACGGACTATTCGTGTTAAAACTCTGTTAACAACTTTTGTAATTCTCCTTCTTCGCGGAGAACGGAGATTTTGTGGGGCTGAAAGGGGGATGAGGAGAGCGTGGAGGTTGCTGGAAAATATAAAGGAGAATGGTGAACATCATTAAGGATAGTGGGATGAAGGGCAATTCATTGCGATGTTCCAATACATGATATACACACCTCGACCTCACTCTCGTAATGGGGTCGAGCTGATGACTTCAAAGCGTCCCCCCAATCTATACACGTGTATCTGCGTGTCAGTATGAGACTGCGTACTGATTTACTGACCACAGCTATGATGGGAGAATCATGGCTCTTCATATCGATAACGAAGACAATATGCGTTATAATTCCGAATGTACCGAGTGAGGATTGTTACGAGAATGAGCTCGGAGTGTATTAATATTATACCCCCAAAAAAATGTAAAATATTCCACGTTATTCCTAATAATGATAAATTCTAATTTATTAAGTTGTCATATATTTTTTAAGAATGCAAAGATCAGTTATCATATATTTCTCAAAACGTATTTCATACAATTACTGCAATAATATATTAATGTAAATGTACGTGTAATTGAGAGATATTACAATAATACAACGAACGTTGTACAGTGTCCCGAATATAATATAGCGATATAGCAGACGCTAAATAACGAGCTATAAATAATTCGTACGAAATAAATGAAGCACCGTTTCAAAGGAAAAACCTTGAGATCTTACGAGAAAAGCGCGCTCGCGAAGAAAAGTCGCAAAGCTTCCTCTCTCTCTAAGAAGAATAAAAGGAACGAGTTTGAAAAGTTTTCTTCTCTTCGCAGAGATCTATGCTTTTTCTGGCATCGTACGAAGTATTTCTAAAACCGAGCCACATTTAATCAATTTAGAATCATTTAATTTTGCACGTAATTTGTGTCAGCAGATTTTTTAATTAAATAAGAACAGTGGCAGATGAATAATTCAATATTAAACGTTGCACATTCTCGCTAAAAAAAAAAACTGACTCTGGTTTTGTTAAATAATCCGTGGACGGAAGCTGGCTCGCTAAATCTGGGACGTTCTATATATCGAATGGCAGGGAAGGAGAGGGAAAGAGGAAGAGAGAGAGAGAGAGAGAGATCCTGGAGGATTCGTGGTGAGTGAGAGTACATACACGGGGGGTTTCACGGGTGAAAATGTGGTGCACTTACCCCGCGACTGCGGCATATCCTGCGACCGGTTGTGCCGCAGCTGCAGCTGCGCCGTATGCGCGCGCAGCCACCGCCGTGTAGGTTGCTGCAGCTGCGTACGTAGCCTGCTGTGCCGTTGATAGTGGTGTCTTCAACAACGGTGATGCTGCGGCTGCCGCTGCAGCGGCCTGAAACAACAATCATGACCCGCCATGCAAGGCTCAAGCAAGCTCGAAGACAGACAGAGAGGATGATCTCAGCGTGAAACGATACTAATACGATCGTTCCTAGAGGCTCGTGTCGTTGAACACAGAAAACGTAGCTCTAAATGGTCTAAATCCGTGGCTCTAACTCCGCGGGAAAAAGGACAATTGTGGCTGGAAAAGAGGCACATAACATTAAATGTACTCAATTACAGCCATCACCAATAAAACTGCACACAATTACCTCTACGAGTAAATCAAATAAAATCAAATAGAAACTTTACAAATGAATGTGCACTTTTTTCCAATCGTAGCCTCAATTGTTGAATGTGACAATCTACTTGATGCGAAAGAAATATACAGAGAGTTTTAATTAAAAACGATTTAAATATCAGAGAAATATTAATTAATAATATAATAAAATTAATAAAAAGCAACTATGAATGACACTGCATCAGCATGTGTAATTGTGTTATGCAGTAAAAAAAATATTTTAAAACCTTTAAATAACCAGGACTACTTCAGCTATAATTTCAATATTAGCAGAATCACCTTCCTTGTTATGGTCCTAAAATGTTTTTTTTTACTACTATGCAACATTACACGTGTATTGTGATCTTACCAAATCTTGTTACATATCTTTAATATAAAATTAATATTTTAAAATTTGTCTCAATAAACGATTTTCGAAATAAATGGAATCTATTACTGTCTGTTTGCTAACGTTTTCTATGTACAATTACTACGTGAAACGCATCAGCGTTGTTCGTTGCGACATCGATAGAACAGCGAGATACAACAGCCGAGTGACATTTTCAGGTGAATATATAGAAAAAAAAAATACTGTCGAAAACCTTTGCATCGCATTTTTCTCGCTGTTTTAAAAATGTCAGTGCGTGGATATTCAAACATTTCGAGCATATAACTAACTGTGACACTCGAAGCTGTATTTTATACAAGCTCCGAGGGGATATTTTATTTACAAGGAATACATGATCTGGTCGAAACTGATGATATTCAATTTATTTATGACATCAAGCGACTATATATCGAATGAAATTTCGCGATGATGCAAACATTCCACTTTCTAATTATGAGTCCTAAAATACAGAGAAACGTATTAAAAATAAGGATTCTTCCTAAGTTTACTAATCTCGAAACTATTTTTCGTATAACACAAAAAATGAATGAGAAAAGTGTATTTTGAAAACTTTTTCGACACGGATACTTTTTTTGTTCCATATATTAAATAAACGTTAGTGAAATGAATGAACGGAGAGATGTAAAAATGTCATGCAACATGAAGATTCATGAAAGTAGCCACGGTGCAAGATAAAATATTTGAAAACTACAAATAGAAATATATGAAACAGAAAAGAATTAGGACGACGAATCGTCGGTCTTCTTCTATTTTTCCAATCTCGACACAGGCCTGGCCGATAGAATAGAAACCATTCTAAGTGTCTCCCAAAGTGATCTCGAAAATACTTTTACCTAAGTAATATAGAGTGGAACGGAGTTTTGTCTCAACAACGAAATCACAGAAACAAGCAAGAAAGAAAATTCTCAATACGATACAATAAATAAATTGCTCTGATCTCTCCGGAGTGTTGACAATGTGTTGCAACTATTGTGCTCCAGGCAGTAAGTAAACTCACTTGAATGAATCTCAAAAGGGCCGTCCACAGTTACGGCGCAGTTGGAAATAACTACGGTGTTTAAACAGCAAATCCCATAAGTGTTTACACGCAGCATCGAGATCTCGCTCGATGTGCCAGGGGATTTATGCCCGTTGAAGATAGGGCTGTTGAGCGGCGGCACTCATTGGCGCCCGAATGACGGCGAGAGACCTATGTGCATGCATCTAGGATGTGCAATCCGATACGCCAATGTATATGTATTCCATTACGCGACAATGTAATGCGCGCGCGCGCGCGCTCAGATGCTTGCGATTTCCATGACATTTCCATTCGCGCGTTTGACCTAAACTCGAATGCAGTTTGCTCAAACAGCGTCGTGTCAAGAGTGCTCCCTGAAATCCCGGGGATTAAGTTCCCCGTTTTAAGCCCGATTGCTAAACCACATCGTTAATTTATTGTAGAATTATACGTAAATCTTGCGTAATCTTATAAAAAACGCGCTATCCTATTGTAAATAGTTACAATATGATAATTCTAGGTGAATATTACAAGAATTATTAATAAATAATTAGCAGAACAATCATAGACAATAAATTAACACCAATATTATACTACATAAATAATAAAACTTTTGTTTTTCTATGGGTTTTACTTACTTATGTAGCCGAATATTTTACGATAAAAATTAAGATTGAATAGTAATTAATCAAAATCGCCGCGTGCATGGGTAAATTTGTCAACAAATCTGTATTTCATGTAAATTACGTAAATTGCTAATATATTATGTATAATTTAATATTAGCTATTCGATGAAACTTCACTTAAATATTAAATAGATGAATTATCATTTCATTACCTCGATATTAACATAAAGAGCGACAATGCAAAAGGAATATTATAGCACTGCCACTCATAATTCCGATATGTCAAGCATTATTATACCGTCCGCACACTGATCAGTATATATATTTATATATATAGTTATTTCGTAATTAATAAAGGAAACCGATGCAAAATGTATTCTCTGCCAGGAATTCTCTGAATACTAAATCTGGTTGTTCGCAGTTATGAAGGAATGTCATATTCTGAGCGTTGTCCATCGCGCGCGCTAATCAGTAGGATTCGTTATTGTTTAATGAAAGAAATCATATAAAAAAAATTCCACGATACTAAAACACGTCCACCTACAATTCATTTATAAACTTTTTGCAAAATGTGAAATCGAGTTTTACCGAGTAAAAATATTGAAGCATTAATTATGCATTTATTAGCATTAATTAGCATTCAATTGACATTTATGAAATTAAAAGTTTTTAACTTTTAAAATATTAACTTAAGGTTCGATAGCAAATACGTTACTTTAGAAGATATTTGAAGATTGAAAAATTCGAAAAGCGATATGACTTTTATTGAGAAGACATTTTTCATGGATTAGTCAAAGAACTTAAATGAAAAGAGTAAAATATTCTGCGTGCAGTGTGCAACGGGTTAATAATGCAGGCGGAAAATAAAATTTTCCGAACAGAGTCGTTCGTAATTCCGCAAGAACGACAGTGTTATCGAGCGTTCAATAATTTTTGACATCGCAGCGAATAACGGGCTGGAAGCAGCGATTTGCAGGGCGAATTGGCTGGCCGGCTCACGTATCGCGACGAAAACACGATTTAGTCGGCGCCAGAAACTTTCGGCGGTCAGGAACGAGTTGTTATTCGACATTTTGTCACGAAAAAAGACAGCGAGGGGTAGGTGGGGCAACGCGGCGAGCAAGCTGTTTTGCCACCGGGAAGAAAACAGGACGACGAGTAGGTTGAAAGCGGAGCGAGAGGCGCCAAATTGCCCCGCGAATTTTCTCGAACGAAATTTCGTTCTCAAACTGTTCAAAATACAGTGGAGGCTTCGTCAAAGGGGCGGCGACGTGGTCCTCTCTCACGACGGTTCGATCCTACTGCGGCGAGAATTATGTAATCCTTCCAAGCGTATACGATCACAATGATTCCGCTCTCGATGAAATATCGTCGGAAACAAGGAGACAATAATTTCTCGCGAATTCAATTTCCGAGGGCAACCGACCGGAAGTGTCGAGATCGTGGCGAAAAACGGTTCTCTTGTCGCGCACGAAAACCGGTGATTATAGCTTTTTATCTCGCAGTTACGTCGATTCAGCGCCTCGTTGCGGTCGGACTCCGCGCGAGTACTTTTTTCGCGTCGCGTCACGTCCCTTCTCGCGCTTCGTAGGTACTTTCCGTCCGCGTCCGAGATGGCCGGTTAAACGGCGTAACCGCAGACTCGAAACCTCTATTTACATTGTGGTACAGGTGAAACGCTTAACAATTAAATCCTAACGGTGACGGAGATCGTGGAAAGTAAGCTTTGCTTAGCGCTTGGATGCACGAAGGGTAACATCGTCCGTAATGCAAAGAGAATATAATTGTGTAGTCCGCTTTGTTATCAATTTTAGAATTTTGTAACAGAAGAACAGTGAATGTTATTTATTATTTCATCATTATTAAAAATGTTATTTAGTAATATTTGCTATCCTTTATTACCAATGAAAGTTAAATTTTAGCGACGTTGACTCTAACATCTTTACTTTCTCGCGCGTATTAGCAAACATTTCACATTGTAATAATAAAAACTTCTATTCTGCACGTCTAATCGATTTTAATAATTGAAGACTACAGCACTTACGAAAGAAGAGAGACTTCTTTCAAGACACTTTGATTTTCCATCTCTTCGCTTCTCCTTTCTTTATATACCTTTTATTAGCGTTGATATATATTAACAAGAAAGAGATAAAAGCTCTAATTTTATTCGCGGCTACAAAAATATCCGGTGAATAACAAGAAGGCAAGAATATCTTGCCAATTACGGTATACAAACAACATGGTCTATACATATATGTTACTCGCTGATTGAAACCTAGTTGCAGGCTTGACGAGCCCTCAATTAAGCTAATAAAAAGACTTTCGAAATATTTATGGCATTCAATCCCCCTAGAAATGGAACGCAAATTAAACCTGTGTGGCTGAAGTAATATTATCGGACCAAAGTTAAATAAACTAAACACTTTAACTTTACCGCAAACTTTCCACGATTTTCAAAGTTGATCTGCTTAGTCGCTATATATATATATATATACACGTTTAATTGTTAAACATGAAAATATTCACCGTATTTGTTCGTATTTTTATGAACGTAGAACGATCTACATTATACCTGACGTGATAAAATGGAGAAGTAAAATTATTATTGTAAAAGACGATTAATTTTCTTTGAAATTAAAAGTTATAGAATGCAATTATTATCGCAAGTCTTTCTTTAAAATCTGGGTTTTCGATTAAACTGCTATAATCACAATTCTATGAAGATTATTATATATTTAAGATACGCGACAAGTTATCACATATTTCTATACACATCCCATTTTATATGAATTATTCATGTTTTTTCCTAAAGATCCTTTACACTAAATTTAAATTTTACGAGAAACGTCTGAAAAGAAGAAAAAATGCAGAAAATTTATATAAATAGCTAGAATATATGGACCGAATTCGCGTTGTGCCGTTGACATTTAACACGCGAATATCCTCTCGCAGATCTGGCCAGGATGAACCCGTCAGTCGTTAAATGACAAGCGTTCCTCTATGACGTTGATTTACGGCGGTCTCTCGACAAAGTCGAAGAAGAGCTTGGCAATTGGGCCGACTCTGTTACGCGGGCGGGTCGTAAATTCTCGTACGAACGAGGCTTTGCCACCGACGAAAACGGCGCACGGCTGACGAAGCCTTGCTTGGCCGTCGAATTCGCAGATTGAGTCCGTCCAAATTAGCCACGAAAAATTCTCAACGCGCACGCCTGGACAATTTATGACCGAGCTCGTTTGAAGACACCCTTTACGCTTTCCGATCACGAATTTTCGCCGGACGCGAAAATCCCGTTTTCCCGTTGGCGCCAATTAACGCCTGTTAATCGCCCTTGATTATTGTTTACGTGTTTCGCTACTAAGCATATTTTTGCACTCACACGCCATCGAGGAATAATTTATTCAACATTTATTTTTGTTTAATAAACCATTTGTTAGCAACAAAAAAAGTAATAATTGCAATTTTGTACTGTTTAGTATGTTCTTGAATTTTAACGTTCGCTTGAATTTTAAAAAGATTAACAATTTATTCAGTTATTTCTCTATACAAATAGGATCCAATAATAGTTTTATGTTATCTTAACATCGTTGCTTTTTAATCCTCTAAAGTTGAAATTTCTCTTGGAATTTGCGCGAGAATTCTTGGCGCGATATACGCTTCAATCTCTCGATATATTCGTAATAAATTTCTTTAAAAGAGACATGAAAATTCTTGTAGCAATATATTTTGACGCTACGACATTCATAACAAGGCATTTTCGCAATAACGCCATAATATCGGAAGACTTTTGAGATGTCTGCCAGTGATGCTCTCGTAAAGTATAAAGTTATTCGTGCGTATAATGCATCCAACAAATGGTCATTGCTCAGTAATTCATAACTACAAAACGATCCTCGCTTTGATATTTATAAGCCCGTACATTTACGATTGAGATATACGTGTCATTTACTTAAGTTTTATAGACGTTTTTTATAGACATATATTTCCGGTGTAAGACAATCTCCCTTAGAATGGTAGATTATTTAACCAAACTCGATTACGTCATGTCGATCTTCAGAATAAGTTCTAGACATGTCGTTAAAGCTTCCGTTGATACGGCAATGTAATAAAATACAAATCAAATGTGTTCTTGAATATTTTCCCCCGTAATCGAAGCATTCCTTTAAAAATACGAATCTCTGATCGTGAAGTCCCGAATTAAAGGCTAAATATTAAAAATTCCTGATTTTCATAGTTAATTAATCAAGAAATACTTTCACTGTGGTGTGTTTAACTTCTCTACAACACCATGTAATTAAAGTACAAGTCATGGCTACCGTCTACCTTATAGCGTAGCTCTAATCACACGAAACCTGCCTACGTCATTTGTCTACCGCATAATACAAAGCTCCCTCAAAACTGAGGAACTCCAAACGACACACTTAATTGCGTGCATTTATCACAAAATGTTTGCTCCACTTTTATAGGCCTCCTACGACGTATTTCTAGATCTGTGCGACGCATGCTCTACTGACTGAAAAAGGCGACATTACATGCTGTCTTCACGCTAATATCAATCGAAGATCACAGAAAAGAAAAAAAAAACGCAACATGGTCGGAGGAGAAAAACCTCGTCAGCTGAAACACTCTTCTACAGCTCCCCTAAACGACCTTCCATCGGAGGAAAAGTTACAGCGAGATTTTCATGGAAGGGATCTTTCTTTTTTTCTTTCTTTAGCAAAGAGCGGATTGGGAACACGTTTAACTAAGTAGTCGCCGACAATCGGTGAGTACTTCAATCTTGCGAACAAACGGAAACGTAAAAAGAACATAGAAAGAACAGACTGAATAAAACAGACTGAAGAAGTAAAAGAGAGAGAAAGGGAGATGTGTATAGATAAAACAGACGGAGAAGACGAGAGAAGAACAGGCGGACCCTTAATTCCTACCTCCAGGGCGGGCGCTTTAGCCTGAAACACAAACGGCAAACCTGAAAAGAAATTCCGGAAGGATACCGGACGGCGAAAACTCGAGCTCGAGTTTTTACACGAGGGAATTAAGTCGTCGCTTTAAGCCCTCCCTCCCGCTTACGATGCAAAAGTCTGTACAATCGACGCACGTTAACGTTATCCCTATCCAACGATACTTTTTCTCTCGCCATTTATATCGTCGCGATATATATCGTCGATTAATAATCATCCCTTTAAACAGCTAAAGATGATGGGAGAAGAATATAGAGGGAGAAACAAGGACAAAGACGACGCGAAGGTGCATGATAAAGATGCATTTAGGCAACAAGATGCAACAAGATGCCGCATTGGGAGATGGCAGAGTATTCTCATATAAATGAATAATGAATTTCATCTCAAGATAGTACGTCCTAAGAAAATCGCAAACTAATCCGATAGTTAGTTATACACGATAATGTAGTGCATTCGAGATGTTTAATGTTAAAAGATACAGCTTTTAAAATCTGTTGTTCTCTTATTCTTTCTTGTTGGAAGTTCCATTTAGGAAGATGTTTCTATCAATACATGTTAAAAAACACAACCATGTTAATTACTAAAAACATATAGCAGAAATTTCTATATTATTATAGCGTTTTTGCAAAATTGAAATCTTAAGTTTAACTTTATCGATTTATTCAGAATTTTCTAAATTTTCAATGTAACTTTCACTAAATTAAATTTCTCATTAAGAACAATTTCATAATGCGATTATAAAGTCAAAAGAATAGAAACGCTATTCGTCATCAACAGTAGTCTGTTAATAGTTGTAGCTGTTGTGATTCGACATGTTGTTTTTCGACAAAAAGCTAATGTCAAAGAGAACGTCAATAAAATGGTCAAATGCAAAATCCATTCACGCGGGAATGGTGTCAGAGAGACAACATCATCGGGACAGAAATAATCATCTCGACAGTTAGCAGTGCTCGCTTTTTTTCGATCAATCCTGCCGTCGGATGCATCGGGATTTTTACATGAATGAAACGAAAGAGAGAGAGAGAGAGAGAGAAAGGAAAAAAAGAGGAAGAGAAAAAGAACGAAAGATACAGGCGAAAAATGAGATACAATGAGAATGGCGAATGGTCGGGACAATGTATAGAATTGTAGAACGCGAGATAGGGATGGCGTAATTGTTATCGGTTTCTCTCTCGGCGTTCTCTCGTATGTGCAAGCCTGGCAAAATGTGTGTCAACTAACGTCAGCTGTTGCTTGAGGCCATTCCAGCTAAACGGGTCCACCAAGAGATTACGGACTTTAGTCAAAATCTCTGCGCTCATGTGTTTCGTCTTACAGATACTGCGCATTCCGCTTCCGGTGCACGTGCGAATAAGCGTTTTCCGTTTGCTCTTTCGAGCGGGTAACATTCACTGTTGAGAATATTTAAGGCTTGCAAAATGGCGGTTAACATCGTAATGATATTACGAGCCATTTACGGTCTTTTAAATACTACACGGTTATTGGTGTAGTTGTGAAAAATGTTTTACTATTATCGAGTTTAGTTTTGATGACGTTTATTTCCAGTCTATCTATTTTTTTAGGGAATACAAAGAGATATATTTTTAATATGTAATAAAAAATACCAATGTTTGAAGATAAATTTTAAAAAGAAAATAATAAGTTTTACTTTTCTACTAATTACGCGAGTAAACTTATTTTAATAATATAGATATGTATATTTAATTATTTAGAATTAGACAAATTAGCTGACAAATGCTTTTATTCTACATATCATTGAAACAACGTCGACAAAAAAATTCGTGGAAGAAATCTATCAGCGAAGTTTTATTGAATCACGGAACACTGCAAGCTTGCGTCGAACGTTTTGTATCGATTTCATCGGAGATGGTCCGCCGATTGCCCGATTAATTATGTCCGCTCGATGTCCGCGTAGCGCAACATAATGAAAACGCGTCAACGCTCGCGAGGGTTTGTTTTCCGATTAATAGCCGATTATCAGTCGGCGATCGCGACGTGATTGATTATCGCGCCGTTTCCATTTAACCGCGCGCGCGTTTCGCTGTATTCTTCGATTTAATTAAAAACTCGTTCGAGTATCTCGTGTCTCGGTAGCCGCAGATTTCTCTCTTTTTCTATACCTCCCTCTGCGATCGCGTGCACCAGAAGCGGAGAATATTCGCGGGAATTAACGGAAATGGAAAAATGTCTCACCTGCAACCTGTAGTTGGGATCCTGCGTCGCTGCGTGAGCCGCGAGGAAGGGGTCGTAGTAAACACTGTAAAAAGATAAAAATCATCAATGAGTATACGAACGGGCTTATCCGCTTGTCCGCCACTGCGCCCCGTAGGGATTACCGAATTTCGAATTTTACGATTTTCTCTGCAAATTGTAATTAACGATACAACCGCGCGTCCAATTATTTCTACGTAAAAAGATTCAATACCTTTCACTTATAAGTATCTCCATTGAAAAAAAAATCAATGTATTTTGCAAACTTGATGGTCCCTATATTTTGCGTATAAAATATTTATAAGGACTTTAATATTGAATACGATAGGGACATTCGGTTAAAAGCTGTCACTTCAAAGAACCTTTAATCTTTTGATTCAATAATGCACAGTGTTCGTTTAATGGACGTCGCGTATTAAACATTGCGTTCGGTCGGGAATAAAATTGGAAATTTATTTCTGGGATACGATAATCCTCGCTTTGCAGAATAATGGAGGACGGCAGAGAGGCGATAAACTTTGTCCCCCCCGCGACTACGCGACAACGAGAAGTTTGTTTTATGCGCGAAGATCATAAATTATGCTCAGGAAAAGGTTGATTGCTTTATATTGCATCCGCACAGAAGCATTTGCAATGGAATTAGTTTTATGAGTAGTTCGCTCCCGTTATTATCCTCGTTGAAGGAGATCGTTGTTAAAAGTCTATTTAACTTGAATAAGTAATAATCTTGTTTTAAAAGACCCGGAGAAAAAAGAAGCTCGTTGACCTTATGGAATGCGAATTCGCTCTTCGTTTTGACTAAGGATTGTCAGGAATGAAAAAAGTTACGAAACGAAGTAGGGGAGATTAGAGACAATTAGAAACAAACGTAACAGATGCGAAAACACACAAATGATTATATTCACGACTGAGAATATTGATTGTTTTTATTCATGTCGACACGCACTCATCTCAAAATCCTAACTTTATCTCTGGTCTCCCTTATTTATCACGCAATACATATGTATACGGGATATTTCGTAAAATGCGAGCGTAACTTCAGGAGTGAGTTCAACGTACCGATAATGATAAAAAATTGCACAAAAATGTTCATTCTGTCTGACTTTGTTTAGTGTTCTTCACGCTTCGATACTACTAGATACATGGAAAATATAAATATATAACCGAAAACTGTGTATTACTTGAAATATGTATGAATAATGTCTGATAAACGGGGATTGCCTTTGAATAAAATAAACACGTATATATCTCTTGCCTTGTCAATATTGAATTCGGAAAACAAATACATCATTTCTATGTTCAAATCTTCGTAAGTATGATCAAGTTTATCGATACCATTTTGCTGCACTATCATTATCGCTGCGGATATAAATTATCACGGAATCATATGTATATATATTTGAAAACTATAAATGTGTGTTCTTATAAAGAGAACGGGCTGATTTTCAAAACATCACGAAAATATTTACAAACAAACAATATCTACGATATACGAGGTCGATAAGACAATACATATATAGTAAATGGCTAGACCCAGTTCATACAGAGTTTTATGCCAAAAATTGCTGAAACTCAAAGAAACGACCGTAAACAAGTTAAATAGGATAAATATGTTTGTGCTTGAACTTTCTTTCAATCGTTTTCGTTATTTCTCTGTACGCAAAATTCACTCTCGAAATTATTCGAATATTTTACGAAGTACACTTTATATTTATTTGAAAAAAAAAAAAAAAAAAAATCTATTAATGTTCTGTGTAACGATGTGCGTGAATTCAAGGTAAAACACGACGTCATTTCCTTCTCTATAATCTGTTTCACGTTAATAATTTGCGTTTATAAATGAAACGACACGAGCGTTAAATTAAAATGCATAACTATATAGATATTGGGTTTGACAAATCCGATTTCGTGGCCGGGGCCGTGCATCGATGTAACAGGCTTCGAAGATTGATTTTCGTCCGTATTCAAATTTTTCATTCCTGCCAACGCCATGTCCAATTCCGTAACGTTAAAATGAACGAACGATTGACGGTTCGAACGCGAATGCTTGCGCCTAAAAATCCGGAATGATAAAAAGTTAAAAAAAAAAAAAAAAAAAAAAAAAAGAATGAAAAAGATAAAGTGTCTATATCCTACAACGATTTTTGATTTTCAATAGAAAAAAAAAACGCGCGCGATCACCGCGACATGATAATCCGCGCTGATCCGACAGTCGCGTTTTAATCTCTTAATCGGTCAAAGTGCAGTTCCATGGAATCGAATCTCTTTTTTTCCTGAATGCCTCCTCTTTGATCGTCCTCGCGGGGAAGCAATCGAGCGTCCCCCGTTTTCCCGCTCGTTCTAAGTTTCCGTTTAGCGAGAAACGAGCGAGCCGCAAGCGTTCTCTCGCAAATTATGATCCGCATTGTGCGCAGATTTACACGGGCGTTTGCGGGAGGTAGGTTTGGGAAGATAGACGTGCAGTGCAGACGCAGTGAGATTGACAGGCAAAGCCTTAACGAGCGGCACGTGCAAACTCATTGCAGCGAGTAATTTCCCCGATCGTTTTCGATATCACTCGATAATCTTCGACGCGCGATAAAGTGATATAGTATATACTCAACGATACCCTCCACACCCGCAACACACATACAGTTTAAATTACCGCTAGCGAGTCATTAAAGTTGTTTATATCAACGATCATTAATATCTGGAAAATAAAATTTTTAATGCGCAGCTAAAACTTGAGAAAGGATCAAAGGAGAATCCTATCGCTGATAATAAATCATTTATCGAAAATATAATTTGTACTCGATGAAAAGAAAGACCCTTCGATCAGATTAGATTTAAACAAGTTTATACATATATAGTCTCAGACTAGTCTTATCTAACAGACTAGTCTATTACTATACATATATCATCATATATTGTATCAAAGATAAATAATGTAATTAGTTGGAGAATGCGATCTAACATTTAAAACTCACCGGTTAAACTTTATTACATTGAAAGAACTGGCATATAAATCACGCTAACTACGTAAGTACTGATCGTTAAGAAGAAAAAGGCTATCGCGAAAAAGTCTTCCGAAACTTCAACGACGCACGCACCTCTTCCACACCCCGGCTACGTAAATTAATTATCGTCGTTACACCACACGTCCGTTTTTATCGCTCGACGAACCCTCGCGAAAGTTTCGCAACTTCGCGAAAGTATTTTCGAGGTGCGCTCTTAATTACTCGCTGCAAGAGAAATTTCACCAAGAAAAAGAATACGTACAAAAGATACGAAACAAGCGTCAAAACACAGATATATATATATATGTATATACATATAAAAGACATTCTTTTAAGATGGCTGGTCTTGATCACGTTGAGGTATTCCCGTGGAGATACGTACTTTATTAACGGCATTTTTCTATATTTTATTTTCAAAAGCATAGAGTAGAAGTATCATATATAACAAATTCGACAGAATACTAGTTTCCAACTCCGTTTCACGTTTCACGTTCGAAACGTGCAGTAATTTAAGACGATATCTCTGAGACGATATCTCATCAATTCACGATAAGTTACTGCGAAATGCCACGTGCATGATCCAATTTAATTTAAGACGCCGTTAGAATGCTGCTTAACAGAGTACTCTCCGAGTACATCAGGGAATACCTCCGTCCGGTTAGACGCTGGTTAGACGCAACCTGATCTGGACCGATACTTACGCGGGTGCGAAGGGATGCAGGGCCGTGGCCGCAGCTGCAGCTGCAAGCGGCCCTGGATTCCTGGCCAGTGCCAGAGCGGCCGCGCTGGTTGGGAAAGTCGCCCTCGCCGCTCCTACTCGGCCACGCTGTATGGCGACTCCTCTAAGTGCCGCAGCTGCAACAACACACACGCGACACGCGCGCGCACATGCACAATTACACAAGGTCGCCTACCTTGGGGACTTACGTTGCTATCGACCACTCCGCAGGACTCCAGGTTGCTCCTCGAGGAACCGCGGCGCACATCGACAGCCGGCGAGACGAGGTTCGCGGCTTGATTTGATACCCGGTTACGAGACTTAGGATCGATATCCCGCCTGGGAATTAGCTCGTTTCACTGTCGCGTGGGATTTTACCGAGTAAAAAATTTATAGAGTGCCTATGAAATTTTTTATTCGCTGATCAGTCAGCACGTTCGGCAAACTCGTACAAGCGCAATATTGATCTAAGGTCATTTGACGGAGTTTCCCCCTTTTCATCTGGGATATCACACTCTCATCTTGTCAAATTTCGATAAGTTTTTAAACGAATTTTTATAATCAATTCTTCTTTAGAAAATTAATAAAAACTTGGTATTTGTTGTCACTTAAATATTTTATATAACTAATTAATATAATTAATTAAATAATAAATTTAGTTATATAAAAAATGAAATTTTCGTATTGATTTATGTATATTTTTGCACTTTAATTTGCTAAAAAGTTTTTTAAAAGTTTCTTAAGTCAATTTGAAATTTATCAATGTCGATAAAAATTTAATGATGAAGCGCATAATAAAAAAGGAAAGGATTACTGATTGTAGTTGGAGTAAAAGATCCTTCTTTTTAATGTGCGTGTAGCACGTGCGATGCGAAAAACAAGCATGATTCATCGACAAACGTATCTGACCCTGCCAGTACAGAGAAAGCTTTCAAGAGAAAGCCGCCTTCTAAGGGAAGCTGCGGCACGAGCAGGAAATTTTGTTCTTCCTATCAAAGATTGGTTTTGGAGAATTGCGCCCGAGAAGTAAATACGAACATCGGAAAACACCGGAGAACCTCGCGGCGTAAGAAAAGAGAGAGAGTGTGTAGCGGAGCGAAGGAAACTTCGGAAAACCAAAAATAGAAAAGTTTACTTCCTCCGCTTCGCTTGCATTTGACACTCGGGAATGGCTCGAAGAAAGAAATGGCTACAGAACTTCGCGAAACGGAATTCATCCCGGAGAAACTGCTCCTTTACTGGTAGATCAATTTTTCGGCGCATTTTATCATCGATCTCTGCTCGCGACACGGGTCGCTACACAATTTCTCTTGGCAGATAACGTAGAAGGATTTTCGCGAGGGTGGCAATCGGAATTCGCATGTTTTGAAGCGAAGCTCATACGAGCGATTTGAGATCCTCAAAGCTTCGACGAAGAGCAACGCCAAAAGCTACTATGACACTTCGATAAAAATCGAGATTTCGTGAATCTACTAACAATAAGATGAAACAAGAGCAAGAGCATAAAAAAGCTCGAAGAATGCAACGTCAAATATGGAATATTTCGCGAAGCTGATCGACTTGTTTTTCAGTTGGTCTGATCTACAAAGGTTTTCGAAGGGAATATTTTTCCAATGGAGTTGAATAGACGACGACGTGGATGTCACGACTCGGTCTATCCACTTTGTGGAGCAGCTGCCGGTTGCATGATCGACGCCGGTCTTCGTAAGGGGAAGGAAGACCGCGCGCGCGGATGCGCAGCTCGGGAAGCTGACGATGCACAACAGTGACTGCTGGGCTTTCTTGCCCGGTGATGCATTTCAGATTCGTGGCAGTGGGTTTCACTCGGTAAACTAAAAACGAGATTGTATAGCCAATCTTTGTATTTCTGGAAAAGGCAGAAAATAATCGAGATTCTAAATTGCAAGACGATAAAGAATTAGACAGGGAAAACGTACGTGATATAATGTTCCATGATTCGAGATAATTTGTAAGATAAAAATATGATTGTTACTTTTGCAAATATTAAAAAATAATTCTTTAAATTGCAGAGATATGAAAAGTATTAGGACAAAGATTGTGTAGCGTCGCTAGACTGAACTATGAGTATCATTAGATAAGGATATCAATCTGCCAGAAAGTAAATGATTTATCGGTCTATCATATGACGGATAATATTTCTGAGATATTTCTTAATTTATGTTTTGAGCGTTGATAGATGATGTGATCAGAAGAACCATATAGGTAGCCCTGATGGATGGATAGTGACTTTAATGAATAGCCGTTGTATTGACGGAAACGACAAATGACGTTGAGTTATCGACATATCTGACAAGAAAAAAAAAAAAAGTAGGGAAAACAAACTCGGCAATGGGAAGAATCCTTTTCATCTCCGGCTGGTCCAAGATGGAGCAATAAAAACTGACGATTCTGCCTACCTTTTCATTGGCACCAAGTCATCTCGTTCGGATCGGCTGCTGATGAAGCGATTTAACAAGTGCTTTCTCATTTATATACATTTGTATCGAAAAATTTACCTTGAAGAGAATAAAGTTTGTTAAAAGAATGAACATTTCAATTCTTTTAAAAAAAAATGTAAAAATTTTTGTATTACAATCTACTTAATTTATTCATTATATAGGTACTATACTTTATACACTGAGCATGTGTATTTAAAATATAGATATATGTATAATGAAATCCGTATCAAGTAGCCAAGCTGAAATTTTTCGTTTAGAAAGTTTAATTGTAAATCACGAATAAAATGTTACATAAAATTATTTCGTATTTTTTTTTTTAATGAATAGGATAATCGTGAAAATGTATATCTCTTCAAAGTGCTGACAATAAAAATTATACCGAAGGTATAATAAACATATGCACTGTTGTTAGGCTAGTGGGTTCAATTATACGAGCAGTACATCAACAGCATCCTCAACAGACAACTACCTACTGTGCAGGTAACGCGCGTGATGTTAGCGCAAACCAAAACGTAAGTTAACGATCAACGACGGGGGTTGGTTAATGGGTCGGCTTGATTGCCGGTTATATCTAAAGGCAGGTCAAGAACAAGAGCGTGATGCATAAATAGCAGGCGCATTCCAAAAAGAGGAGAGTGGTTTATGTGTGGGGGGGGGGGGGGGGGGCGATGTTACAATCGCATCACGAACTCCATATTCCTAGGCTCGCGTGATCTGTGGCACGGAAATGTAGTTATCAACATCGCCGGCGTATAAATACATCCATTTTATGGATTTTATTTATATCTTTTCGTCAATTATTAAAATACGATTTTTAGATCGCGTCTACAAAACTGGCAAACTCTTTAATTAATTGAGAGAAATATTGATTTTTGAGCTCCTCATGAACTTCTCGATAGTATATTGTGTCCATTCCTTTGCATCAACTTTCTGAAAATACCGAGATAGAACATCACTGTCAATTTTGTTCTGACCGATGCGAGACAACAATTTGTCGCAATTCGCTTTCGAAATCCACATTTCACTCTAAATCAAAATAAGCGAGCGAAATATTTTTAAAAAAGAATGTTCGTACATGACACTGACATTTCGGGAATGCAATACACGCGACGATCTACCATTCGATTCATCCTGAACACAAGTTTAAAAGCCACCCATGCCGAACGATCGCTGTCTTCGGCCAAATTTTACGAGTGCGCGTGACATGCCAATTAGTGGTTATTAATTAATCGACTGCGCACGCGGTGGCAGATCGTCCGACACGCCGCGCCGGCACGGAGAAAATCCGAATTTATGGAAATCCGGAAGTCCGGCGATAACGCAGCCCGGCGAAGAGCGGAGAGATTACATTCTCGAACAATAAAAAAGTTAAATACGCCATTATCGGCTCAATTGGCCCGCGTGTCTCTTATTTAAAATCGTACGTTGCGTCCATGCCATCAAGTATAATTCTCGCGATAACGAAAGTTTCCCGTTAAACCGTGCATTGTAAATTCCGTGCACTACTGTTGCAAAAAAATGGACTTTTCATCGCGCAAGTTTAATCGGAAACCAATGAGCTTACGAATTAAATATTAACCCTTCAGCTGCCGCCAACTAGAACGTTTCAATCTCGTATGTATTTCGATCCATTTGTATTTGCGCGCATGAGATGAATTAATACAAATTATTACACAACATAAAAGATATAAATCTTTCGTGACTCTTACACAATTCTTTTAGATACATTATTTTAACCTTTTTTAAAAAACGACTCAATATTTTCTCGAGAACTAATAATTTGTTATCAATTTTATCGCTTATTAAATTCTCACTTTAAAATCCAGTTATAAGAGACATTAGTGGAAGTCCGTGCGATTATTTCCGGCCACAGATCGCCGCCTGAAACGAGAGCTTCCTAAACAACCGATCGAGTTAGACTAATTAGGTGGATAACATCGATGTATACATATACGTGCCCTAAGGAAAGAAACGATTGTATATAGTATATATACACACGTATAACAGAGGAAGGAAGGAACAATATTGTGTTCGTCCAACTAGCATCAATGCAACAACCATGGCGGAGCATTCGGGTGGTGGTTTTGCGGTTCGTGCACAAGTGAATATTCAAAGGGTTTCTTTCCACTCTGTGTGCTACACTGCCGATACGAGTACACCGAGAAGAGGAAAGGTGACAACATTAATTATCAAGTAATAAAAAAGAAGAGATACAGTGAACACACGAGTGGGTGCGGAAAGATGGAAAGAGGGTGGACGATACGGGGGATGGTCGTTCGTCAGACACACGCCCGCGGTCGTTCGATACTAAATTTATGATATCGGTTCTTTTTTGCGGCGATCTGCCAGATAGATCGCGAAATTCCGCAATACGCGGAAAACCGTGGCAGAATATATCATAGCGGTATTACGCACGATATGATAAGAATAACACGCGTAAAATAGTGTCCCACGATGAATTCACGGTAATTAGTGAACCGGCGCGAATCGAAAACGGCGCATTACCGCACGCCGGTCTTGCGTAAATAAATCGCGGATATTTCGCGATTCTCGCCGCGGCTCATAATGGACTTATAATGAAGTCTATCTCCCCGGGGAAAAATGTTCCGATGATTAAAAATGAAACGTCGGCCGCGATTAATTCCCTGATGCACTTCGAGAATCATAATTGACCAATATGCGATTTCTTCGCACCCATTTAACCTCGCGCGTACCTGATGCTCTGATGCCTCGATTTAGTATAACTTTAAAGCAATATCGGAATATTGCACGGAAATACCTAATAATTTTTTTAAACATTCTTTAAAATATACTTTGGAATACTTTAACACCACGTACGATTTTAATAGTATTTTATACTATTAAATTGCGAGTAACATGCAGTCGCAATAAATTAAATAAGTATAATTTACGCTAGATAACGCGCAAGTTAAGAAATATGCAATATTATTTTCTGTATATGCAACGTTTTTATAAGAGTGAGGAATTTTAGCTTTGTTTCGCGGATTACACACCGTTTGACATCAGCCAAAGAGACCCAGAAAAGACATTCTTTTTGCCCAAAACGTATATAGTGGAAAACCGCGGATGCGAAGCTTGTATGTAAAGATCTTGAAGATTACATTGGACGGAAATTTCTGCCAAGCGCGACCTAATTTTAAAAATTGACTTAATTACATTAAAATGAGCGAAAGGAAAGAAGCGATTGCGTGGTCTCTGACGACAAATGGAAAAAGGAACGAGCATACTTTTAAAGATCGCATACAGATTTAAACAATTTAATGATCTCGCACGATGATAAAAAGTTTTCGGTGTCTCACATATTTCTCGAGAACGCGATTTTCGGCATTCTCGAAAAATGTAAGACCCGAGCGCGTTTTATCGCGATGCGAGATACCTTAAATTGTCCAGATCCACTTTGTTGTTTAAGCACAATCTTTTTTTCGCGATTTGGACGTGCACGACGAAGAGGATGGAGATCGATTAGGGGTTGATCGGGGGGTAGTTAAGGTGTTTATGCGTATCGTTCTGAACGTAATATTTAACAACACGTTTGTCTCGGTGCCGCGTATGTGGTAGGATCCTTAATTCAATCCGTACCTCCGTCTCGCCGCCGCCCTGGGTGCAAGGACGAGCGGTGCAGCTGCAGGCGATGGGGTCACCGCGGCCGCGGCGACCGCTGCAGCTGTAGCCGCCGATGGCGCCGCCGCTCCTAGCCAGCTCCACGGCATGGCCGGCAACCTGTATCCTGTTTTTGTCAGAGATTGTTAGTGTTCCGTTGTCGCTCCCGTAATCGCGCAATGGCGGGGGAGCGCAGAGTCTTAATCCACCCCTCGCTCGCGAAACTGCGAAAAGCCGCGTCACGTCCGGCAGCAGTTGAGCACCACGTGACTCATGCAATCAGAGTAATAATTAATAAGCGACAACGTGGTTACCGGCGTCGCTCGAGAATGTAGTCTCGCGTTACATAAAAAATGAAAGACAAATTCTTTTTTTAAAAAGCGAGTATTTTCCTCTAGATTCCTTTACACTGAAAAAAGGGTCTAGTTATAATAACCCAGGCTTGGTGAAATAGTTTCAACTAAACGGTTTAGTGATTATGACGAAATAATTTGGTTAATGTTAACAAATTTGTTATTAACCAAATTATTTTGTCATAATCACTAAATCGTTTAGTTGAAACTATTTCACCAAGCCTGGGTTATTATAACTAGACCCTTTTTTCAGTGTAGCTCAACAGTGTTTGAATTTTAACATTCGTGAAAGTGCAGTCTTAAGACATAGGGGACTGACTCATTGAATAATCGCGCTATTAGTAATTTAAACTAGACTGCCGGTATTCGTGTGACTGCCGAACATGCAGTCGCAGCTGTCCTATCGAGAGGGTGGATTGAAGCCTCAGAATTCTGAGACTCGCGGAACGCCTTTTCATAAATTATCACGCTTGTTTACATTACAACGATATTTCATGAACGTCAGACCCATTGTTGTGTTAATTTCAACGTTCCGTAAATAATTGGCGAGTTAATTCGATGCGGTTCAGACGGTCGTAAAATATCGTTGTCGATTAAAATTACGAGTAACATTTTGCGCAGAGAAACGATTCAGTCGAACCAGTTATTTCATTAACAATTTTGTTAATTCACGTTAAAATTACTTTGCACTGAAGCGTTTGTCTACGCAATAAATATTTTGCAAATATGAGTATATTATCCTAATAATTGAGAGCGGATAATGGCATTTTCGGTGTCAGTTAGCGAGTTCTTTTCACATTATCTTGCTGCCGCTGATGATAATTATATAGATTGGTATATATTTCTAGCGAAAATCTTCCGTTAGTCTGGTTGTACTAATGTAGAAAATAAAAATAAAAACTATTATAGGAAAGATTGTCTGCAAACGAAAGTGTTTCTTTTCGCCGCCTATATAAATTATCACGTGATTCATATTTACTTAAATTTAAGTTGACAAGTTGATACAAATAAAATATGCGTAAGTAATGATTGTACAATTTTGCTTGTGATTTAAATGGCTAAATTTGAATCCAAATTCTTTCTCTCTCTTTTTCTCTTTCTTTCCCATTTAACAGACTCGTAATAAAACCACTCGATTATTCCACTATATTATTGGAAATTCCAAACAAATGGATATAAAAATGATAATTAATGCGATAGCCGCGTGTATGCGTATTGCAAATCGGATGTTACATAGTTACGTGCCCTTCGAAGTGCCGCTCGGAACACACGATTTAATATCGATCTCTTTACATGTAATTATTAGTCAATCGCGTAATAGTAACATCATTACCGAAATTACTTGAATTACGCCAACTAGGCAATCGAAAGGTGCTCGTGAGCATTTATTTGCCGTGTCGACATGTTAATGTAATGCAAATATAATGAGAAGGAACTTGCGCGATAAATTCCGCCTTAGTCTTCGAGATAAAAGTTGCGCAATAGGAAGATATTAATTATGCGTTTCGTTGACTTTATTTAAATTTTTAACTAGTTAATTAACACGATCCCGACGCAGAGATCTCTCGTAAAACAGATCCTAATGCTACACAGACGCACGACCACGTACGATCGGGCAAAGAGGATTAATCCCGCCATGACGAACAAGATGAAATTTTATGCAAAGCTTGCGGACTGACTCGTTAAAGCGAACGCACCGGGCAGATTTATTGCGTTCTCTAAAGTTTCCAACTTTTTTCCAAAGCTTCGTTAAATCGTAACGGCGCGCTGCGCTGCGAAGAAGACGCAAAAGGGCCGGGGAGAAAACGTCGACGAGATTTGATTATGGTCGGCGGATCATCCGACACGATGTCTCTCTACGCGTTAAATCGGAAACGGATTAATTTTACCACGAGATCGCGCGTACAGATCGAAAGCGCGAGAGCGACCTCTCGACCCGTGCCTCATCGCAGTATTTAATGCTTCTCGATATGGATTTATTAAGTTTCATTGTATTCGCGTCTGATTGTTAATTCGACGAATCAAATAATCGGCCCGTTCAAGCCTCTCTAGCGTTCGCGAAACCCTTCATCACGCTGCGAACGATTTACGATTGTAATTAGAAAACCTTTTAACTGCTATTTTACATTGCAATATTGCTACTTCGATCCATTTAAAGAAATGGTATTCGATTAAATAATTAGCGCGCAGTAAAAATCCATGCTTGGTCAAAAATTGACACAGAATTATGAAAAATCAAAATAAATTTTACGTTTTAACGTTTATAATAAAATATATTACGATAAAATATTTTATTGTGTATCATATCAATTTAAATCGTATATCTTTTAATATTTTGGAAATATAATATGATTGAAGATCAAGAAATCTTACAGCAATTACTAATATTTGATATGAGGCAATATTTAAGTGAAAATTTGTTATATTTTAAATATATATTAAAAAAGACCGAAATGTAAATTATCGCGAATTCTCTTGTGTATACACAGTATTGTTAATTATCGCTAATTTTTCATGCTAGTTTATTTGCTAAACGACCGCGACCTGTACATTCGCCCAGTATGCACAAACGAAATATTAATTACGATATTTACTCACTGATTTATTACCAATCAACGCCGCGCCATTCGTGCGTAATTGCATATTTGATGTCCGATATAATTTTACACAACGCGCACTTTGCTCCGGGCGTATATATGCACTTTTTTTTTCAATTCTACAAATGTCAACTAAAAATCTAACAATCGTATGCCGCCATACCGATCCGAAATGTACCTGTTACGGTATGTATCACTCGCGTGTTCCATAAAAGTATTAAAATATTCAAACTGTAAACCGCACGATCACGAAATATCGCGAGATATACTGGCCCCTTCAATTTCATGACATAAAAAAAACAACGTTGCAAAAAACCATTTGCGAAATATCAACATGGGTAATCGTAAACGCAAACAGGATTTACTTATTTTCATTGAGATTATATTACTTCGTATATAGAGCACGTAATATTGCACACAATTCCGAATCCTCTACGTAAAAGAAGTTGAACGAAGAGGCTTTTATATTATTGTATCTCGAGAGACAAGAGGGCACACTTGCATGATATAATTAAGACGATGGGGGGAGGGCTGAGCTGACTTATGCAGAGCACTAAATTTAACGAGACAGAGAAAGGGGCGTCGAGGGAAATATGCATAGAAAATAATTACCGTCGAGATTTTATAATTCCTTCGATGGTGCCCGAGATTCTCTCTATGTTTCCTTTAAAATAATTACTCACAAAACCACCGAGACGATTTTGTAATTCCCGATGTACTTACAGCTTGACACTCGTCCTGTTCGATTTTAAATCCGAAGATTTGCAATAATATATAAAGCGCGTCGAGCGAGACAAAACGGGAAGTAATTATTAATTTTACCATCACGAGTAATATATTTTAGCGCAACAACGATTACCGCGGTGTATTTTACTTTACCACGTTTTTGTACTTGATGTACTTGTTTCATGTAAATTCTCGCGAGAATGTGGCCGCGCCGACGCGTGTGTATTGAATGGAAAAATGGCAAAACTCCGAGCTAAACCGAAACAAACTTTACGGACTTGCGCGTAAACTAATTATCCCCTCTTTCCGTCCTCGTTTAATTAATTCCGCCCATAAGGGTATGACGTCGGATAATTTAAGATTGAATGAATAAAAACGGATAAATTCCGAATGAACCGTTTCTTTAATTAAACGAACGTAGGAGAAAGAGAGATCTGACGGAAACGGAGTTTGAATTACTTAAAATTCTTAATTGAAAATTTAATTGCACCGGAAGAATTAATAGTAAGATAATTATTGATATGCAAAATATAACGTACGAGATTTCCCACTGACAATCGCTTTTAACGAAAATACAATTCGGAAATCAGATTAACACCTTGATTGAAGGAATGAACGTAATCGAATTGAATTGTATATTTTCCAATTTCACACGCGAGATAAACACGGAAGTAATATTTTTGTCGCACCGTACGTCGTCTCGTACGCTTATCAATTATTACGCTATAACTTCTCATCGCGCACCATTTTCAACGCAATTACTCGATAATGAGAATATTGGAAAAGAGGAACTTTTATCAAAGTGTTGCAGTGTGAAACTTCGTTATTGCGCATCTAGGTCACCTGGCCTCATCGAAATTATTTTTCATATCAACAACGATGACACTTTTATCGCGTTTGCCATCATAATTGCCAATTATATGTTATCACGTGACTATATTTAATTTTATGTTATATATTTGTATTAAAATTTGTAATATCAATTTTCAACTTCTAATATATAGAATGTGAGGATCCTATGAAATCCTGAACGCGAGTCACCATCCCTTTAAATTTCGGACAATATATCTGGCTGCCGCAGCATTCGGCGATTTCACGTATAGGTACGTTATTTACGCGTGGATTTTTACGCCGGTCTGACCTTATCGTTCGTACATACCGGTAACCAGAGGGAAAATCCCAATAGAGAGAAAACGTTGTTTTTCGAGATCACCGAGTTGCGCCAAAAAATTTGCTTCGAATGTTTCGCGTTTGACCTCGTTGCGCGCAGCTCGCCACTTTTTTCGAGACATCGATAATATTTAAAGATGCCTCGAAAAAGCGGCGAGCAGTATATAGCAAGGTCAAACATTTAAACATTTAAAAGAAAGTAAATTTTTTAAAGGGCAGCTTGACTTCTGTATCCTTCATCCTGTGCGAAAATATCGACCGTGTTGTTATTTTCGGAATGTAACGTCCTCTCAACTCGAATATTACAAAATTGAATGCACCGTCCGGGATGGCGTTGCGCGCTGCGTTATCGTATGGCGGCGAACGCGTTAAGAGAAAAACAATCCGCGGAGATTCGGCTTATGCGGGAGATCAACGGGCGCGTTTACGCGGATACGCCGAGAGTCGTCGGCGGTGCTGTGAGTAATTAATATGATTGAATCCTGGGGGAGGAGGGGGGGAGATGCAGCTCGTGCAGCTTTGAGGCTTTCGTTTCGCGGCCGGTGACGCGCGCGCGGAGAGAGAGAGAGAGAGAGCAGGAGAGGGTGAACTCGGGGAGCACGAGAGGGCGTCGGAGGGTGCGGTGAGGGTTGCTGGCAGGGTTGCTACGAGCGATCAATAAATGCCGCTGCCAGCATCCACCCCTGGACCCACGTCTCTCTCACGCGTGTCGTCGTCTCCCTCTCGCGCTCCCTTTCCATCTCCTTTCTCTGTCCGTCCTCTATCGCCCTCTTCCTACCCGTTCTCCCTCTCTCGCACACTTTTGCACGACGCGCCTCGAAGCTCTTTCCATCGCTCGCGAGGTACAACTCCGCTAGTCGATACAACGAGAGGAAAAAAAGGGTACGAGTTTACCTATGTATTTCCCGCGAGCGAAGCTGTACACAATCGTCTCGCGAGAGAGCCACCGGCGACGGTTGGCTCACGATCAGAAATGACAGATACGACGGCCGAAAACGTTTGCGCGGCGTTGTATCCGCGTTTAGGAAAACGATGTCGCCGTGAGGAAGAGAGCCGCGCGATGCTCGATTGATTTTCTCGCTAAGAGGCGGCGAGAGGGAGCCCATTTTTGCGTCGACACGTGAGAAATTGAGGGGTTTGCTGTGAGAACGAGGGGGGCAAGCTCCATCATTTGTAAGACCCTTTAAACACGTATAGTCGTATCTAAATGATACAGATTTAAAAATTACGGGTCTACCACCCTCTCACGTTGAATTCTGTACCCTCGATTCTGATATGTTCCAAAAAAAAAAAGAAAAAGAGAGAGAGAGAGATGAAGAATGAAGAGTAAGATCTTGATCCAATCTCTCGATCTGAAACGACGATATAAAATTATGCGTAGGAACGGAATATTAGATTTTGTACAGGATTAAGCGGGGGACGGGTCGAGGATGTAGGTGTTTGAGATTATTCGACGTCTCTGAAAGTGACGGCTCGCTCGCGTGCGAGGCGAGCAATTGAATCAACTCGCTCGCCTTTTCCACGTAGCGCGTTAGAGTCGTAAATCACGAGTACTTAAGGCGTAATTAAGCCGCATTAACTTTACAAAGTGGGCGATGCGAGCATCAAGATCGAAGATCTCCTCTGTGCGCTCTAGATCGTTTCGCGAAGATTAAGATGTTTGAATTGTCTGAGTTGGTAAATCGTTTTGCTCGTTTTATTCGGGAAATTACGTAAGCTTCGTCGTATCGAGTGCTTTCAAAACAATGCATCGAAAAGGAGTTTTCATTCGTAATAACGTAGGTTTGTAATATCGTAAAAGGAAATATCACGGCGATAGAATCGAATTAAAAGAGTGAACGAATATGGAAACAAAACGTTGGTTGTCTCAATATAAGCTTGCAATTTTTACCAAAGTGTTAATAATCAAAAAAGTTTAATAATCGGTGAAGTAATATATTCACGTTAAATTATCGATTTTCAATACATTGTTGTACGTGCATGTAACGCGATTGCGTTGTTACAATACATGTAACAATTGTTTCGTGAATAATAAACATCGTTACCGGACTAAAGAAATATCGTCGACGTAATGACCTCTCTCGTGAAGTTTATTAAACTCGGGAAGAAGAATAGCGGCGGATATTAAAGCGTACGTCACGTTAAGCGTCTCGCAAATAAATCTGCCAATAAGTCATTACGAATTCTGGAAATGACCGGTCACGAGGTGACGAGGTACAGACCCGACTTTACGTAGAAACGTCTTTCTCGTAGAAACGTCAACGTCGAGGATGAGAGAACGGAAAAGATGCAGGCATTGACATATCCGGCGAGGGAGGGAGGGGGGGGGAGGGGGGGGGAGACAGGGGGAAGAGGAGAGGTATGAAATGGACGAAGTGAATAATAGAACGTGAAAGAAACAGAAGTAAGAACATACACGGAAACAGGTGTGAATGCAGCCGTGGCAGGCTGAAAAGTCAGTCAAATGCACTAGAACCACAGTCGCATAACCCAACGAGTAAAGCAACAGTGATTAAGGTGTGGTGTTTACATAACGTACTTCTCTTGGCAAATTACTTGGAATTCAAATCAACGCTCACAGGACTAATGACGTTAGCAAACAGGACTACCGCGACCCGTTGAGAGCGCACGACAAACCTTCGGTGTGTTCGAGACACCCGTTACGTTCACCCCTCTCGTTCGGGGTGCTCGGTTCCGAGACGTAGAGGGTGATCCAACAAAAACTAGCGTTTACTAAAAAATGCCAAATCTAAATACGAGATTCTACGTTCACATAAAATGAAATTAAATAGGGCGAAATTTGAATTGCCTTGCGTCATGATGTTCAGTTTAAAAATGTGATACGTCATGAAAATGAAGTTAAAACAATGCCTTTATGATAAAATCATTCCTGATTATTCCGCATACTGAGGACATGTTTATCGTTAAGAGGAAAGCAAAATCAAAAGTTGCTGTTATATACAATTGCCACTACGATATCACATCAAAATTATTAATTAAATAACGACTCGAGAATCCCGATTGGTAATTTGACGATTGAAATGAAGAAAAAGCTCGCTCTAATTTCACGAGCTTAAAATCTTCCGCGTTTTTTGCTCTCTCTCTCGCGCGCGTATTATCGATCCGAGCTCGCGCTCGCACACAGGCGAAGGGTCCTCTCTCTCCCGAGGGTCAAAAAGTTTTCTTCGCCATATCCCAAGGCTTGCAATGAAAATCGTTGCCTCCGCGACGGAGACAACCAAAGTTTCCTGAAGCGGTGGATGAAGGCGCATTCTCGGCATCGAGGTATGCAGGTTACAATATACGTGTTCTTTGCTACACAGATAGACTCGATCGCAAGGCTTTAAATCGGCCTCGACTCGTGTGCCGATCTCGCTTTGAGATATATGATTCCATGCACTAAGAGATATTATTCGTTCCAGAAGTATATAACAATAACGATTACGGTCTCCGAACGAAAGCCATTCAAAGATACTTCCGAGCAAATGGTGTGAGTGAGTAATATACGCCAAAAAAGGAGATGCAGAGATTAGTATATATATGTATATATATATGTATAAACGTGAGCTCTTCTACTTTCACATCTCGCAAAGAAATCGCTATCTACGGGACACGATCATAGTGATTCAACACTGTTCCCAATGGCCGATACGGGATAGATGCGTCTTCGATATGTGTTTTCGCGAGACTTCGATAACGACTCCGCGCGACGTGGTATGCTTTTCTTTCTATCGAATCCACCCCGTGGCGACCGAATGCCGACAAAACTAATCCGTCCATCTAAAATCGCTTTCACCGTGCCCGAGAGCTTTACTTTCTTCGAGAGTTTTTGCGAACAATTACCATCGGGAGATTTCCAGTTGTGACAATAGTTCTCGAGGGATGAAGCGACGGTTTTCCTTTAATAATCGCACACGTTAGTGGTTCTCAAACTAAGCTTTTCTCGCTTCTGAATTAATATCACGAAAAATAAAATTTATACTTGAAAAACTGTCGTTTAAAGTCAATAAAAAGATATTTTGTTAAACTCTAATAAATAATCATAAAATATTAAGGCTCCTGGGTAGTCACCGCGGCCATATTAAATTCCTGCTATCGAGGCGAGGAAAACAGCTTAAACAGCCTATTTTGTCGTCCATGGCATTTTCAAATAAAAAGACATTTCGATAAAATATCATTATAGATCGTTTCAGAACACTTCCAAAACTGGCCGAAAACTATCCTTTTCCCTCCACAATGAACAAACAGTTAAAACGAAGCCTAAAATACGCGTAAACAAATCGTATTTTAGGCTTCGTCTTATGACTGTTCATTGTGGAGGGAAAAGGTTAGTTTTCAGCCAATTTTGGAAGTGTTCTGAAACGATCTATAATAATATTTTATCGAAATGTCTTTTTATTTGAAAATGCCATGGACGACAAAATAGGCTGTTTTCCTCGCCTCGATAGCAGGAATTCAATATGGCCGCGGTGACTACCCAGGGGCCTTAAAAATAAATGGAATTATAGAAAAAACTTATTGAAATCTTCTTAAATGGGATTCAATTAATAGTACTATTGATTATCTCGCAATATAATTTTCCAGAGCATAAATGCAAAATGAGATTTCTATCAGGTCATTTTATTCTCTCAGACGTGCTACTTTATTATTCTTAACATTATGATTGTAATGCGGCTCTATTATTCCAGACTATTAGAGACAGCCGTGGGGGTCGTTAAGCTCCAACGATTCGTCGATGATTGTCGAACGTAAGGATTGGCGACAACGATTCAATAAAATTTAACTGCGCGAGGGATGGTATTTCTCGTCATGTATATATATATTTTTCGCGTCGATCGCAGCAACGATAAAAGCAAAGTATGAGAACCACGGGATCGTTTCATTCACGTCGGAAAATGTTAACGCGTGCGATATTACGGAGGAATAACAGAAACGTCTCGGCGTTGATCGACGTCCGCGAAAGCCTGAGAAAATACTGTTGTAGCTGTTTCCGTGTAGCTACGGTGGCTTAATAATAATTTAGTTAGTCGATAAAAGAGCCCCTCCCACCCCCCCTGATAAACACGTGGGGCATTTTACGGCCACGACTATCGTTCATCGAGAACACGAGATTGACTGGATCGGATCTTCTTCTTTTTTTCTCGAGAACGACGACGACAACGACGACGGAGTCGTCCATCTTCTCGCCGAGTTTTCTTTATCCAAAAAAACAAAGCGCACTCCCGCTTGCGGTCCACTACTAAAACTGCTGGCGGTGCTTGCACGCTCAGAGGTAACTAATTAAGGCTACGCACTGACGACTAATTAGTGGATGCCAGGCTAAACAATCAGTAAGAAAGGTGAACGTTGTGTATACGATCGGGCTGTTTCTAAACAATGCTCCCTGCTTTTTTAGTGACAAATAGTGATTAACAAACACTGTTTTGAAGAAAGATAATAATTTTCAAAGAGAAAGAATTGAAAGATTCAAACTAAATATTATAAATTTAATTTCAATATTACTATAATTCAGTTTAATTTAAAAAATTAATTTATTCATTTATAAAATAAGAGCTTAGCAATTTTTTTTTTAAATATAAAATTATTTTCAGTGAAAAAACATTAAATTATTTAAAAATTTATTTTTTCGCAAACACGATTCTTTATGCTAAAAAACAAATAATCTTTATGATCGACTTCTAAATTTTTGTTTAGAATGTATTGATCACATTGTGTAATCATCAGTTATAATATCGCGAGGAAATGCGATTATTTAGAAACGCCCTGCATATTACATACTTATGTGCCTGCTGAAATAATGTCGACGACAACGACACTCGCACGATTCTTTCGTATCGTGTGCGATCACTCGCGAGTATCTATTCGGATCTAGTTAACGAGACGTTGTCCCGCCGAGAATTTCGCGGACGAGTACCGATGTACGCGATTATCGGATTCACTCGCGAAGGAAAGAAATGGCGAGCGACGTGGCCGACACGATCGGCGATTAATCAAACGAAGGACGGTATACCAGAATTAATTAGTTACCACTAAGTCAAAGGCGGCATATTTGTTCGAGCATGCAGCAACCTTCGCCCGTTCAAAAAATTATTTGTCATGTCTCTCGCCAACTAACACACCGTGCCACGATCCATTAACATTAATCAATGACAATTAATAAACAGTTCCAAAAAAATAATAATAATCATAGTAAGAAGAGTAATAAGTATTACAGACTGTGCCGCCATGGCAGCCCGTACGTGAAGTAGTGACAGAGAACTGACGAAAAAAAAAAAAGGAAGGAAAAAAGTAGATATCGAAAGAAATTGCATCGAAAAAGAGAAAAAAAGTAAACGAAACAAGTGAGACGAACATGCTTTCTCGTGTCTGTTGTGTTGGTTCTTGCTCATTATTTCTGTCACACGCGATTATCCTCGCGGAGAGGTCTCGTTAGCTTGTGCAATATGCATCCTGATTTAAACGATATGTGAGAAGAGAGAGACGAAAGAACGCACGAGAAAGACAAAAGAAAGAAAGACAAAAGAAGAGACGTAGACAAAAAGTGAGAAGAAAAAAAAATAAATCAGAAAACACGATACTGAAAGTCGCTTTCACAAACTACTTCGCAGCTTTGTAATGTATACGTTATGAGTGCACATAATGTTGTTAATCGTACGATACTGCCAGGACGGGATTATCATACGTGTGAAATTACAATATAATAAATATGTGTCCGCGTGCATACAGCGCTAACGTTTTTTTTTTCCGCGAAGAACACATATGCACGCAGATACATACGGCATATCGGTATAGATATATATATATCTATATATATATGTAATGTATATATATATATATTCACAGGTGAATCTCATATGAAGGCAAGCCAAGGCCACGACATGAGACGTGCAAATTAAAAAAGGTAATAATATTAAAAAAGAAGCAAGTAAAAAATTCTCTCCCAAAACCGCTCCAACCACAACCAAGCACAACCACAGGCAAGATACGGGCCTTTATGTCAACGAGACAGTCATCAACCAGTGAATGTGGCGCATTACCGTGATTATTATATGTAATAGTAACAATTTAAAAAAAAAAAATATCTATATATAATGTATGTATATATATACGTATGAGGTATACGAAAGGCGGGTTAAATCGACGATAGGGAGGGGACATGTAAAAGAGAGAGGGGAGGGATATGTATGTGGAGCCGGTTGCAGCGGACTCGATCGGATAATTCGATTAACTGATCCTCGTTAGCGATTCCCTCCGCTTCCGTTCGCGCTACGGTCATAGTCGTGAACGCGAAGGGGAGTCGTTTCGCAGTTAACCGAGGTTAACGCTAATCGACGTCGAGTGCATTTGGTGTTCGTGGAACTAGGGCTTCGAGGAGGACTCGCAGGACTCGACGGGGAGGAACGAGAGGAACGGGGAAACTATTAAGTGGAGGGAGAGACGAGTCGACGGTGTGTCCCGATTAATCGAACTGGCGGTGTGAGTGAATCAGTATAAATACGTATAGAGGAGGACATACACGCAAAACAAGCGCGGCGACGATGCCGGAGAGGGGGCCGGGGGGGGATGGATTAATCGATTAATCTTGCATTTCGGACACGAGTTTTTTTTTTTTTTTAAGGCGGCCTGGCGGGCAGCCGGCACGAGACTGTGAAGCGACCAAAAGTGTGTGCCAAAAGAGGATTGTTAATGATCATTATATACGACATACTCTCGCAAGTCAATCATACGGAATTATTATGTACGTAACGTAAGTACCTCATGCTTTTACCACTGGACAGATAGAGCCCTAAAGATTAAAAGCTACCAGGCGAGACTTTCGTATCGTTTCACGGAGACACTTTGGGAGTTGTGGGATATGTCTCTCCGAGATTTCGCGACGCGCCTCTTTTCCTCCGACACCTAGCGTTTGCATCCGAAATTCGAGATCAATTTCGCATATGCATATGTATATAATACACTTTCCGCTCTTCTTCCTAGATATTAATTCCGATAATATATATTATTTCTTTTTTTCCAAGGATTCGGTCCGTATTCCATATTTCTCAATGTACGTTTTTACACAGAGAGATCGCGCTAATACGTTAATTTAATATAATCAAGACAGACTTTTCTCCTTCTTCTTTCTCGTAAAGAACTAAAAACGGAAGACGCCGGGCTGAGAAAAGAAGCGCGTCCAAATAGATTCATCCATCACACCCTATCCGGGTGTGGCGCAGATTCTATATGCATTTTCGCAATCCTTGCACATTCCGTGCCTACATCGTTTCATCGTTGTTGTTACTTGCTATACTCGTTCAATCCCGCTCTTTTTAACTCTCTTTTTTTTTTTGTTCTTTTTTGCTTTTTGTAGGAAGGGGGCCGTACCTTTCGGAAATCATCGTATTCGTGGGCCTCTTATTCGATTATCGCTCGTGTCTTCAGTCTATCTCCAAGAAGTCCTTCTCTTCAGATATAGCATCGTTCTTCCATAAAAGTCCTCTTTGACCTCTCGCATTGCGACACAAACAGTTGTTCGACTGCTCTCTTCCTGATGTCCTGCCGTGGTTCCTGATTCTTTCGTGCCGAATTGTCACAGGACGTTTCAGTCGCAAAAGCACTCGTGATTATGTTTTATAGCGTTTTTGCAGATGGATTCCGTATATAAGTCGAGCCATATATATATTTTCCAGAATACTTAATATATTTTTAATATATTTTTGTTAAAATAATTGCATTTTACAAATCTTGAAAATTTTGATAAAAAAGACTCAGTTTGGAGTACCTTCCACTTTCGCTTTTACGAGCGAAAAGCCCTGCGTGATTTTACGTGCTTTTTTCAACGCTCCGTGGATCGCCAACGTGTGTTCAAATAATGTAAGCGTAATCTCAAAATAAAAAGCCTACAGCATGCATCATCAAAATCGTCGTCGTCGGTATAAAGTAAGTTTTCGTGAATCATAAGCGTAACAAAAGTCGAAACCGATTCCTGACTCCGCAATTTCGCGAGTCAATAAAATTCATGCAAAACCGCGTAATCCCGCGATTTCGCGAACGTTGTCTTTCGTAGATTCAGTGATTCAAACTTGGAATTACGCGATTTATCTTCAAGTTCACGCATAATGGACGTCGGACGCCGTGTCGGGAAGGCAATAAAATCTTGCATGCCGAGAGAGGTAAATCTTTTTCTTTCCCGGCAGCAATATCAATTTTCCTCGCACGTCCCCGACGCGACCACGATAGCGCGACTGAAGTGAAAGAATTCTGACACGAAGGCAAAATTGGAGAAAGAAACGGACCGGGGCAACGGGGAAAGAAGAAGATAGGAGCGCCGGGAGAAGAACGTGGAAAAGCGGTATGAGATGGAATGAAAATTGTTAGGGGACGCGGAATGCTTCGGGAACTGCGAAGCAGAGTAGTAATATCGCCGCGAGAAATGCGAGGTTGGGATAGATGAAAAGACAGTGAGGTGAGCGGTCCAGGAAGGGAGAAAGGACCTCGACTTCCGGATCTCTCTTCAGAGGGCGAGAACTCGCTCTTTTCTGCGTGTCCTTTTCTCTATCCCATCGCTAAACTGTCGTCCACGGTTGTGCGGTCGAGCGCAACTCGTAAGGCAATTTTGAGAAGAATTTCCGAGAGGAAAAGGAAAATAAAGAATCTTTTTCAAAGCTAACGCGACGATTTGCTTCGCGTACGAGAGGGTAAAGCATGCGACTCAAGACTCAAATACTTTCGCGCGAGTACGACTTGGAGAACAGATTTGCAGAGAGAGAGAGAGAGTACCGAACGACGACATTTCGATGAATAGACGGGGAATAGAGCGCGTCGACGAAAATATCTCGACTACTCACAGCGGAAAGTTCAACGGCGGAATACTTCCGCGAGAAGACCGAGGAGAGAAGTGTGCAAAATGAACACGTCGACGGAGCGATCGCATAGTTAAACAAAAAGAGAAAACTAGAGAAGAAGGCAGATATAGTCATAATGGTGAAATTCGATTGCTTCGTTTACCACTTTTTCGATACTTCTTTAAAACTATTTTTAAGAATCCATTAATTTTGCTACGTAATAACGAAATGAGACTATTTGATAAGCTCAAGTTAATTATTCTTCTTATATGACGTCATCACCTTATATAAATTTTATGCAAAAAAATTGTGCTAAAATTTTAACGTAATCTTTTAAAAGTTTAAATGACTCGTATCTGCCAATTCCCTGTTTTTCTCTTCGATGAATGATATATACATGCATGAACGTGCAATCGTGAGAATCGGTTTTCGATTGACTCGTCGATGTACAGAAAGTAAAAATTCCTCTTTATTGACTGTGATGTGACAAATCGGTCCGCTTGTGTGTCACGCAGATTTGTTTCGACAAGAACAAGCTCTTGTATCGATAAACGATTTGCTTCGTTACTGCTCGTTTTGCTCCAAGCTTCGACAATACAGCTTGTCTTCTCACGACATTATTAAATTCTATTTTACATAATTAAAGTAATTTTAACTAAAAGATAATAAAATATTTTTAAAATGTGTCATTAGTCGTTATGCAAAATAAAGATGAGAGCACACATGTGTCTTACATTTTATTTATATCCGTGCGTCAGAGAATTTTTCGAAAACCAATATTTTAATTTTCAACTGAATTTTCAATTTTCTGCAAAAGCGACCATTCATCGAATTTTGGCACAAAACCGAACATTGTCGATACTCATCGATATAGAAATATTCATGTTTATTCATATATAAAATTTGTGCTGGTCTTGTGGAAAATTTCCTCTTTACATTTGTCACGTTTTCATTCTCGTTTTATATGTTCCCGCTTAATTTATTCATCTATTTTCATTGTCACTTTCCTCGTCCGATTTCTGGATTCTAATCTTCAGTTTCTACAAATACCTTCATGCTCGCTCTTCGTAGAACACTTAATCGTCCACACACAAACACTTATTTGACAATTAACTATGTAGTCTAATCGCTATGCAACTAACGCTGATGTGTGTCTTAATCTATTAAAAAATATCTGAGTAAGCCTACTTTCTACGTTTAAAAAGTGGGGTATTATGGCACACGATTGATCGATTGATCAGTAAAGGCGGGTAAATCACGATCGTTTATATATGGTTATTTTATAGCAAATTACCCCAGTTTACTCGTCTGGCGAGTAATCGATGTCACGATCTTTGGAATGTCGGTTTAACCCTGCAATAGAGTACAGTCATGCGGTTGCGTAATACTGCTCTACGTTCCCGTGGATCCTGCAAGTGCGTTTCAACGCTAAGCTCGGCAGCGAGCGATCCCTCGCCAAGTGTATAAAAATCACATTATATAAAAATAGACAGTGGAATGAAGGCGACTGGTGTAGGTGAGTTAAAACCACTTGCAGAATCACGTAAATTTGATGCTACGTCATTTCGTCTAATCGGCACTTAAAAATGCAGTCGTATCTCTTCTGTCCTATGTGAAAACGTAATCTACGTACACTAATTACACGAAATATCTAAAATAAAGGTCACTTAATCACAATCAATACCCTGTATTCGTTTTGGTACGGTAACCTATACTTATGTTCTACAAACATTACTCCTTGTTACTTTGATAATTCGGCAAAATCGTCGAATTTCGCGAAGACAATAAACGAGCGAGGTAAATGATGTAAAAAAAACAAAATTTCCCAGTCTCAATCACAAATTCGTAGATATGTGTATAAAAAAAGTTATTTATCCTTAAAACTCTATTACCCTGTATTCATTTCGTTAAATCTAATTATCTAATTCTAATATATAAGTTATTCCGAAATTATCGAGTAATTTATCTGCCACTTGACTTTACGGAACGTTTGCACGTACATATACATTTGTACCAAACTGTGAGTAAAATATAGTAAATCACCGTATTAATATATTCGATAAAAAAAGCGGAAAAAACCATTTCGCGATATGTTACATTCTACTATTTTGGCAGACTGAAACAGTCGTACATTTAGATAATGGAAATACCATTCGGGACGGTAAATATATAATCAAAGGTAGAAACGCGTCGATGTTAAATCCCGATTGTACAAAAGCGATATACATATTTCGTTATTTTCCCTGTATAAAAAATTCTTTTCCGTTTGTAAAAAAAATCCAGTAAATACTTTGAATAAATAAAGTCGTATTTTGGATTTCCATCCTTTGTTCGACAAAATTTGGCGTGAGATATAAGAACGCGATGGTAAAAGCATCAGAAGTTCGCGAATTCGCGATCACGTTCTCACTGCGGGAATTATGATCGCGGAAACAACGCGACGCCTCGTTCCAGGTTCTTGCCCCGGAATCACGACTGCCGATTCTTAAATCAATCGCCTCGCTAATCTGAAGTTCATGCGCTTCGTGGATTGCTATATGAGATCGAAAATCACAGTTCGCGCGAACCTTTTCGTGACGATTAACTGCTTCCGCTCTGAACGCTATTTTATGCGGAGGGCAATGCGCATCATAAAACAGTGCCGAGAGAAATGCGGTTCGATATGAACTATTAATAACACAGCGCTTTCTAATAATCCGCGACATTACAATAAATAATCGTAACGGAGTATTAGATAGCATTTTTGCCTTAATATTCGTTGATCGTAATTTTTCTTACGTATAACGTAGCACTTCATTATCGTGTTTATCCTGACTCTCTCTATTTTTCCTTTCTTCTGTTTTATACTACGCATTTTCCTCCGCACAAGCGTAAAAGCTGTTATTACTTCTTACGTAGCTTTCTCACCGCGTAGAAGTAGAACGGGCGATGATAAGATAGGAGGACTTCGCTTCGGCTCGACAGGGAAACAACAAAAGAAAAATTGGTTGTGTGAGAGAAACTTAGGAGGGGCTGAGCATGGTATATATATATCTCTCCTGCTGGACGATAGAGAAAAGGCAAGTACAATAAAAAAATAGATATATATAGGTATGTATATATAACAGGAGAGACAGTCTTTAATCCCGAGCTGGTTGAACGACGAGCAATTAGTTGTAGGTAAATAAATATTCTGGACCACCCACCTTGCTTCTGCTGGGATCATCGAGAACCCTATAAAGAAAGAGACGCGAGAGTTCCCGTTTTCGCGCGCTCAGCGAGAATTCTGCCGAGCGCCCATTTAGGGCCAGCGTTAGACCTGTGTCACACAAGATCCATCACGATCACCGGAAACGATACACGAGAGCATCACGCGTAGTTGCGCGTCACTCTCACGACGAGATGCGGCTCGAATGAACGGAGACGACGGGAAATTGTATGAGATTTTCTGCTCGTAATTATTTGAGAAACTGTCGCCACACGAAAGCCTCTTTATGTGATATGATTAACTGTTATCAACAATTAATTGCATTGTTTATAAATGACTATTGTTATTTGTCTGAGGCTCAATTAAATAAATTCAGATTTACTAAAAGAATAATTTAATTGTATTGTATATACTGCAAAAAAATGATCGATTAGGATTAGATTTGCAGATCTGATGGTTATAAGATATCGATCGTGCATTCTCTCACGCGAAGAATCATTCCGTCGACTCTATCCATTCGACGGCGCGTCTCTACTAAAATCACGAAAATATAGGAACTATTCCTCCGATCGGAATGTATCGACGTGAACGGAAAAAAAGAAAGAAAAAAAAAACCCAAGGACCTTCGTCCCTTCTCTGTGTGGCTATACGTGGCTATTTCGTTTTTTTTTTTGGCTTGGTCGTGGTGTGTGGCGGCTGTTGGAAAGACTTTTAAATAAATACGTTATCTCGAGAATGTTTCTCTCGCGCGATACTGAAGTGATACCGATGATCCGCGCGCTCGCAACAATACGAGGAGCGCGGGAGCCCGTAATTGTCATCATTGTCGTTGCCTGACTGGTCGTTGCCTTCAGGAGAAGCCGTGACAGTTCTCACGGATCTCGAAGTAGAGATTCAGCAGTGCCGGCTCCGGCACGTCATGGAAGCACCTACCCTCGGGCCACTGTACGCACACTGCAACAGATAAAAAAAACAGACGGCTCTTTACATCTGGTGTTTCTCCAAATAACAACTAAAAAAAAAAAAAAAACACTCATGCAGGGAATTTTACCTCGCGGTTAAAACAACGTTCTGTAATTTATTACACGAAAACCTTTATTGATAAAGCCACCGCATTTGTCGCACGACCGGCGAAGATAATTGATAGAGTATTTAGCGGTGTTCGCAATTACCTGAGCGTAACACGGTAACGGAACGTATATAGGGCAGATGGTTATTTGAATTAAGCCGAAAATACCCTATCACCGTTAATTGTTTGCTAGTTAAGAACGTGGTTATATCGTTGCGCAATTTATTTCACCGTAAAGAAAAATAATACGATCGATATAATATAATTTTGCGCGCGGCTTTATTAGGATCTAAATTATTATGTAACTATCTCATTAGTATTACTATAATAGTTCTTTTAGTATTATGTAACTATCTCATTTACTTAAACAAAATGTTATTACATCCTAAATTATTATGTGACTATCTCATTTACTTTAAAAACAGAATTGCACAACTTAATGATGCAGCGTGTAAAGTTTGCAAAAGGAATTTGCTCGATTAATATCAATTTAAATTAATATCAAATTACACAAGGTAATTTTGTGCGAACAACTATCTCACAGCAGCTGTGATTAAAACGCTCGTTCTTATTCTCCACAAAGCTACACTAATAATCGCTGGGCGTGGTTGATTGATTGCCACTAAGTTTTTAGGGCTCCAAGGGTTGCGCCACAAGCTCATTCTTCCCACGAGCGTAAATTCCTCGTGAAATTCTTTCTCCGGAGAGAAGATTTCTCCGTAGTAAATTACCCGTATGGTTAAAATGAGAAAAAGAACGATATCCACATTAATGTCAAAAAGGGGTGGAAAGAAGTTTAAATAAATTCTGAGACAGCAAAATCGATCAATCTTAAATTCTGCTGTTTCATTAACAAAAACATGCACAGTAACATTTGTTAATAACAGATTAATAAATATTCTGTTAAAAACGTATAATTTTTAAAAACAATTTTTTAATTATTGGCTGTCGACGAGAAGTTCTTAAAATATTCTGTTACATTAATAGTTATATTTGAGCAGCTACTCGTAGAAATGACGTATCTTTTTTTATGCAAAGTATTGATTACGTCAGATAGCATAAATTTGCTATGGTATTACGGCGATACACTTAAACCCAAGTCTTCATAAACGATGAATATCTAATACGGATAGAAAATGGATTTTATATCTCCGAAGGGGTAACCAGTCTCTTCCTCTCTCTCTCTCTCTCTCTCTCTGCGTAATTGGCCGCGGGAATTATGTAACAAGAAGATTGGTTCTATCGAGAATGGCCGCGAACTATCGACGGCGCACTCCTCGTCTTATAAAACCTGAGATTGCAATTTTCTTTCTCGAGACGCGGCGCGCGGGTGCGCACGCTTCGATTTTGTTCCCGGGAGATGAATAAGGCGGGACGAGCGAAGTTTGATGCCGGGCGTGTGATTTATGGGGCACTTTTTTCCGAGATTATGCGCATAAAGATGCTTTAAAATCAAATCAGTTTTTACGAACACGGAAAAATATGCGCCTGCACGAATCAGCAAAATTTCCACTTTCATAATGCCCATAATAACGCTCGTAGGTTGATGAGAGGCGAGATCACGCTAGAGATCGCGAGTTTTACCGGCCGCGGTGTTCGTTCGTGTTCTACGCGCATCAATTATAAGGTATTTTGATTGAAATCCATTTGCAATTAATTGGTAACTTAATGCCTTCATATATATAGTTATAATTGTAAAGCGGCTCGATATCTCAGTACACGGTGTATCAGAGAAATCGATAACTATTCATGATTATATCTGAACAAACGAATAGTGTATTTTTGACTCAATGTAGAGTATGCCAAGTGTGAGAGATATTTGAGCAAACTAATATGCAACGCATAAAACAAGTATACAACCATAGCTTTAATTTCGCACTCCTCTTTTTTTGCACACGAGTTTTCAGAGCATTGCATTCCGCGACCGGTCCAGCGATATGTTGCAGCAGCGCATTAATGACATGTGATCTATGTGCGAGTAATGGGACGCGATTTCGCATACGCCCAGCGTCCATGGCACTGACGGACGTGAATACCAGCGGCGGGATTGATCGCGCGATTGCGTGCCACGCGGCTGTATCTCTGGCAAAGCAGTAATGAAACGGAAGGTGGCGAATTACTCGCCCTTCGCCCTTGCCCCACTCTCCCCCCCGGCTACGATTCCCAACGGGGTGGGTCGGCCCGGTATCGCGTCGGGGATGACCCGTAAACGGGATACCGGATGCGGAGCGGTCACTCGGGTGTCCTAGCGCGAGCGTGCATATCTCGCGTCCGATTTAACCCCGATTTTTGTCAGTTTCGACGAAGCACGCGCCGATGTAACGCGATAAAAGCGGAAACGAGCAATCGAATGGCGGATCATCCCTGATAACGACTCGCCTTCGGAGGAACAATAACGAGGCGGGCACGTAAAACGTTTAATTGCCGAGGTTGCTGCGCACCTAAAATCGTGAAATCCAAATTTGCGTAAATTTCACCGATTGAATTTTATTTCATAAAATAAAGACCATTTGCGTAATGGTAAATTTCGTACCTAAACTATATTTCACGGTGGGCGTTTAGATTATAATCGTGTAGGAGTTGTAAATGTAAAATGTGCACTTTTATTTTTGATAAAAAAACGCGCTGTCCTTAATTAAAATTTTGCGAAATATTATATATATATATGATATTAATTCTAACTTGTATATTACACTCTTTGAAATAAAAGTTCGTTTAATCATGATAAAATATTTTAACATTTGAGCGAATCTGTGTTCTTTAAAAAATTCTAATTACGCTCATATGTACTTACAATTGGTTGTTAGAACGTTTTCTCTATTTTTTTTTTGAAATTATGAGAACAAATTATGATCTGCGAGAAATTAATTGAAATTCAAGTGCGAAGTTTCAGAGAAAATATTATTACGCGATATAATATATTCCAACCAAATGGAAAAAGAAATAGACAGAACATAGTTTTTTAAATTCAAACACGAATCTTATTATGTGTTATTTTGCCGCCGGAAATTATTTTTTCTTTGATTTCGCGAATGAATGGGCGCGGCAGAGTTCATCATTATACGAGAAAATAGAGAGAAGATAAGTTTAATAAAAACGAAAATGTAGCACGAGAGGTAAAAGGTAAAAATAGAGATAAACATATAAAGTATCTCTCGCATAATAATTTCAATACTGTGAATTAGCTTTATCGAAGTCTCACATAAATGCAATTTAATTGCACAAAATGGTAAAAGAAAGTGAACTGTATAAAATGATAAAAGAAAAATGTAAAAAAATTGTTCTTCCTCTCTCGGCTATGCTAATTTTAGGAATTACTCAGTGTATATATTTAGACAGTGTTTACGCAAGGAATTCAACAATGCAGAAAATAGGTAGCTTCGTCTTGCAACAGGCACGTCCATTTACTTACGCTCGTATGCTTACCACCGTCGGGTGCCTGCTCATTTATATGTACGTAGCTACTTGGGGCAAAGGTGTAATTGCATTTAGCTGCAGGAATAACTGTTGTGACGAAGAAATCTACAACTTCGCCCTATCTACGCTCTGGTTTTCGGCGACATTCGCATACATGTACACGTATAATGTGATTTCCCTTGATATTTCGGTATATCGGGTCAGCGCATCTTTAGACATGACGCGAGACCCATGAAAATAGACGCGTACCGCGTACCGCTCTTCCGTCATACTCCTCTACAAGGCCCGATTTCTTCGTAGCCCGCGCCCGGTTTATTTATCGAGCACGGCAGCGGCGGACAATAGTGCTCGCTTAGCATAAAACTTATAGGATATCGCGAACCGGCGTATCGAAAATATATCATGCAAATATTACGCAAACACGTTATGCGGTGGCGCGTGAAATTCCGCCCCCGTCCACAACCGCCCGGTTCCCCTTTTGTACGCTTTTCGTCCGTTCGGCGAATTTCTCGTGCGAAAATGCTGGCGCGCATATAAAACACGTTGTAATTCCATTAAACCCCCGCTTCCGGTATTAACCGCGCTGGTGTACGGCCATGGCAGCCTGGGCTCCGCGACGGGGATAAAAATAAAATTTTTTAATAAAATGAAGCTTCCCGCACCGTCGACCGAACTTTCTCGTTCCACTTCTCGCGCTTATTTCTTGCCGATGAATTGGCGAACTGCGCTGAGCATCGGGAAAACGAGAACGCAAGGAAGCGAGCGGAAAAGTTTTGGAAAAAAGTGCGCGACCCAGTCGCGATATAAATGCGAGAGCGATTTTTTTTTCCCCTTTTCTTTTCGACGGAAATGTTCTTCGTTCAACGATACCGCCGCTTTGTAAGTACCGTCACAGCTGTAAATCGGATTGTAAAAAAGAGCGCGGTGTTAGCCAGGTAATAATAATCCCATTATTAAACGAGAAAGAAAGAAAAAGAGAATGAGGATTTCTTCAATCTTTACAGAATAAAAAAATTTTTAGTTCCAAATATTTTATATTTCTTATTGGGAGAAAGTGAACAATATAATAAAGAGAAAACGAATATTTAAAAAATTGTATTGAACGCTAAGGTGTCGACAATAATAATAGAAACAATGCGGAAAAGGAGAGAAAAAGAGAGAGAAAGAAACACGCAATTTCGAAGAAGACGATTTTAGAAGGATAAAAAGGTTCGCGGCGAAGCAAAGTTAAAGCTAACCGAAGGTAAAGTTTCTTCCCGCGGAAGTGAGATATTACGTGCGATATCTTGATGCGTTGCACATTCGTTGCAGCGCGCTTTTCCTCGCCGCGGGAAGGAGCAAGCGAAGGCGGAGGGCAGAGCGCGGTTAGCTCAGAAGAAAAAAGAGAAGCGTGTAACACGATTTGAGAGAAACGAAAGGGAGAACGAAGGGTGAGCGCCACGCGAGCGCGAGCAAATGTATGCATGCCATGCGGCGGGGCGTTATTTACGCGACAATTAATGAGCAGCGAGACTTTGCGTAAATTATGGACATCACGTACCGCGGGTACCGGGCGTTCTCACGAAAGCGGTGAGCGGAAACGCCGTAAAACGCGAGCTGCTGCCAAACGGCGCGCGGGGAGGAGATAAAGCACCGGGTGAAAATGTCGTGATCCTAAATATTCGCGACGTTTCGTATCATCGAAAAAGTTCTGCCGCCGTTACAATTACGCTGCTGCAAATAAAAATGTTAACTCGTCGCTTGACGCAGTAAAATGCGTTAAAATGGATAAAACTCGGAACACCGCATGTAATCATAACGTAGTGCACATCCAGAGAGACGAGCGTTTTACATATTAAAATTAATTTTTAAACAAAACGCATTTTTTATTCAGAATTACGAGTGTCATGAAATTAAAGCTTTGTTGAGTTTAACATGTAGTTGCAGGGAAGAATTATTTCAGGCGGACATTAAAGTTGTCGAACACCGGTAAATTTGGTGCCGAGTTAAGAGGATTGAGGAGACCGTGCATCGTTGCTTGAGAAAAAGTGGGACGAACGGGGGCAGGTATGCAATTTTTATGACTCGGGTTCTGTAAATCCTGTCGATCCGGGATATATATAAGGGCGGAAAAACATATACCAACGGTGGAAAAGCGCGCTGGTCGGCGGGGTCGCGCGTCGCAACTTGTTCGGGCTCCTTTCAACGTTATTTACACACGTGGCGTATTACACGGTGAAGTATGGGAACAAGAAGGGAGCCCACATGGCCGGAGGCGAAATAAATTTGCGGTTTTGCACTTGCGAACACGGCGTGCTCGGTACCTACATCGCACAGGTTTAATAACTAGAAACAGCTAACCAGAGATATGCAGTATACCGTTAAAATTGCCGCTTCACACGTCTTACACGATAGAAATAATCTTGAGATGACGCGGCTATTCACGTTACACTTTAAATTACACTTTCGGGATAGAGAAACTCGGATCGATTCTAAAAGTTACTAATTGCTAAAATATTCACAAATTTATTTCTACGCCAGTAGGGCAGAAATAACTTATTTTTGAACGCGCACGGTACCCGGCCGAAAATTAATGACTATATAATGAGGCGGATTACAGAAGCTATATTTGTCGCCGAATAAATTTCTCTATAATTAGGCGTGTGCCAGTTTTACAATGGGGTCAATTCGAGACTGATATACGCGTTTAACTGTGTAATTGTAGACCGTAACAACATGTCTACTATTTTTAAGTGGTTACCACAAACGCGGAAAATTAATACAATATGTTGCATAAATTATACCGCGTGCAAATTAGATCGAATTACGCGAATATATCGAGTTACACGGGGATCGTATGTACCATACTAATTCCTGTTTCTCTTAAACAAAAATGAAAATAGTATAATGAGAAATCTAATCGCACACACTCGATACATCTACATCAATTCTAGGATCTGCATAATTATTTTCTTTTTATAATATTATCAACATCTGAAAACGCGCGGTAAAAGTTCACGGAATAAAAAATTTAAATGTCGCATTTATCATTTATCTCACGTCGCGAACTTTCTACTCGTAGAAGTGCGAGGAATAAGAAAGATTCGTGCAGAGCTCTTTAATGCGATTAACATTTCTCATCACGCTTAGTGACTTTTCTCCATTCTTCTTGAATTTAATCACGATGTCTCGTGGCTGAAAAATTCAACGAAGTTACCTTGTTAAATTTTCACCGATTAAAAGTCAGGCGCAAACATTCGAAAAATGTCAAGGCACCGTTTGTGCCTTGACAACGCTGCGACATCGACATCGGTTACTGTTGCGATATACTGTCAAACGCGAGAGATCTATCACGAGGCGCGCGAGGGGTGTCTCGGCCATTCCACTCCATCGTGAATCGACAGTTGTCGAATCGGTTATTAGAGGCGTCGCAACCACGCGTGCACCAGGCACCTGTACGCGCCAAATGGCCCGAATTGATCTTAACGTCTCTCGGAGCGCGCCCCGAGGGCGCGAGCCTTAGCATTCCGTTAATTGCATGTCGCGTGCGTAGGTACAGGGTTAAACCTTGCACACACAAGCCGTCACTCGATAGGACGTTGCCTCGACGTGAGCGAGAATCAATTCAGTCGCTGGACACGAAGTCCTGTTGATTTGATCGCAATTAAACCAGGGCGAACGCATTGCAACTGCGATACTAAACGCGGAACGGCCTTATGTTACATCAAAACTGATAAACTGACATGGTACGAATATTCTTCGTAATTTTAATTTTAAACAAATTCCCAATCGAACTAATTAAAGAGATTAATTATAAGAAATAACGACGATCTTGATAACGTTAAGATGTCTATTTAAGAAAGTTAAGCAAGAATCTAACGATAAAAATTAAACAGTATGTCTGTTGAAGTTAATTGCATGTACAACTTACATTTTAGAAATAAATAAAATAAATTTAAAACACGCACAAAAAAAATAAAGTTACAAAGTAGCTAATTTGTTGTTTGAGAACCTTTCTGTTCACGTTTGACTGAAATTATGTGATAGATTTATGTGCAATTATAATTGGAGGTGCCGATCGACGCCGACGTCATTCGGCGTCCTTTGTGAGCTCGAGACCAGAATTATATTCACGTTAGGAAACACTTGGCAACGCGCGTCCAATCGTTATTACTGTTTTAAGTACCGATTATTTATAACATCGACGTCGTGCCGCTTCGACCCGCGTTGTAGAGGTCAACGTAAATCTCGGTTAATCCTCTTAAAGATTCATACGTAATAATACATAGAAGAGTTGTGACGAAGATAATAAAGATCAGTCGTCTACCAAAGTTTTAAATACTTATTATCAATGTAATTTATATTATTAAAGTTTTACTATCGTTTATTATGTACTTTCTATTTTATTTTTGTATTATCTCCTTTGCGTTAAAATATTCCTTAATTGATAACGTTAGATAATAAACTTTTCAATCTGTCATAAACAGATATCATAACAAAGTTCTATTTTAATTTTATTTTACAATGTTTTAGATTTAGAGCATTCAGTACTTGACAATTAATTACTTTTGTTAATTAATCACCTTGTAAAACCCATGTAATTTTACAAATATCCCGTATAGTTTTGGAGAATTTTGCAAAGCTCTTAGATATTAACTGTGTGTGTGACCTAGAGATATCTGGCAGAAGGACTTCATAGTGTAATCAGCGGAGAGCCTATTTGAGCAGTAACCGGTTACGTAATACCACATATTTGCAACGTGTTCTCTTCGCAGCTGGTGGTCCGTCAGATAATCCGGATTAAGCCGCAATTTAAATCGGGCCGTACGGTCGGACCGAGGTTAGATTTAGTTTAAAATCCAGTTCTTTGGCATTACGTGTCGCGCTCATAATGGACGTGAGCACAGTACAAAATATGTCTAATTTAACGAAATTATTTTGCACGACATGTTTATTAAAGAGTCAGCCCAAATTCTATAACTTTTTACACAAACGTGACTAATTATTTAAATTCCGTTATTGATTCGGAGCGGTAAATAAAACATTGTAGAAAACAACTTACTCTTTTTACGCTCAAGATTTTCTATGTAAATGTGTACATACATTCTTCCGATATTGAATTTGAATTTTAGATTCACATAGCTAAACCAAATATTCTTGAAACGTAAAATATATGTATAGAACATATGTGTGAGTGTATATATGTGTAACCATGTAGAATATTTTTGTTCGCCTACATTGAGCAAATTTCCCATTGCGATGCGACGGAAGAGAAGCGCAAAAGAGAATCGCGGAATTTAAAACGCCTTGCGGAGCTTTCTTTCGTCTTATTCCGCAATAAGGGAAGACTTTTGCATCTTTACATCGGCGAAGTCGGCGAAGGTGGAAAATGTATATTTCCCCGCGCAATATTCTTCGGGAAAATACGCTCGACGTTTGTACAGCATAGATCGTGTATGATAGAAATGATATAGGTACGAGCTATATTTTTTTATTATTTCATGCGATAGACCGCCGCCCCCGCGCGAGCAATACGCGCAATCGGCCATTTCACGAATCGCTTTCAAAAGCACGGTCGTATTTTTCTAACGGGAGCTTCAGCTATACGTTCCGTAAAACTTCAATTTCACGCATCAAATACCCGCGAGCATAATTCACATCGATATTGTATAATCTGAGTATAATCTCACACGTTAAAGGAAAGATATTTCGCTTTATTCAAGCGATGCAGAATGTTCTAGTTATAAAACGTAACTGCAAGCAAAGTGCTTTTAAGTTCTAATCAAATTATATCTGCTCAGGCTTGTCTTCGCAAAATATTTCTACTTCCAATAATTTCGTCAATACATGGTTCGGTAATATGACGCAGGATACCCCTATATACGATGTTTAAGCTCTAATGGAACCTTGTCATAGCTTGGGGCATTTAAAGTTATATCAAGCGACTCGGCAGAAAGCTCCGAGGGGCGGAAGTTACGGGGAGATAAAAGTGATAAGAAAGTTTCGGCCCACTTACCGTTCGGCACCGTCGGCGGTTTTTTCGTCTGTACCCTCGCTGTTGCGTTGTTCACCTGTCAAATTAAGAAGAAGCAGATATTAGAATAACTGAAATATTTTCCTAACTATAAGAGATTTCCAACTAACATCGCCCATTTTCAGGATCCGCGCGTGGCCATACTTAATACCTATATATCGAAAAATTCTTAAAAATCCTTTTAAAATAGAGTCTTTGGATGTGAATGCCTATGCATAAAATACGAAAAAAAGTTGCCATCCATTAGCGACTAATTAAATTCAAAAAGTCCGAAACAGGATAACACGATTTGATTGAAGTTAATTATCAGCGTGAAAACATTATGTGGAGGAGCTTCCACAGAAATACTCGCAAACGTGTTACAATGATAATTATCCCATTAATGGAACAAACCGTGGTCGCGTAAAAGCGACGTTAAGTCATAGAAAATACGCCTGAGTTGAATAAAATGTGAGAAACTTTGGCAATTTCACGGGGCTGCGCGCGCGGATCCTGTAATCAAATATGCATTGTTCGATGCGGAATCGGATTTGCAGAGCGCAATTTGCAGCCTGCGGCTCTGACTTTGTTCATCGTGAAATTGTGATTTCGGTTCAAAATGCGATAATCATACGTATTCCTGCATCGAACAAGCGAAATATGAGTAATGTTTAATAAAGGATTAAAAATTATGTAGGCGATTGCACGTTATTTTCCCCTGATTGCTTTTCTTTAACACGACCCGTTTCAATTATGTTCACGTATCAAATTCGACGAATGGTGACCATTGTTTCACGCTATATTGTTTACATAAATTGCGTATGTTGTATGCTGTATGTACGTACACAACGATAGGTGTTTAAAACGTGCAAACGCTACAAATTTTCACTTGAATTCGGAGATTTTTTCTGCCATTCAATTTTGGCCTTTGATACGTAAATTTGCAATCAAGCATGTATCAAACAAATCAATTTATCAATTTAAAAAATAATTCAGGAATTGTGACTTTTGACGAAACGTTATTAAAAAAAAAATTGTTATCAAATCTACGTATCAATTATATAACTATTTCGAAATATGTCCGAATTCAAGGAATATTACCTTAACTTTAATAAACATATAACAATATATAAAAATCTCTTTCCAAAGAAAAAGAGATTTTCTCTTTTACAGTTTCTAACTTCCAAAATAAAGAAAATATTTTTCAATATACGATAAATTGTTTGATGTATGATAAATTGAACGAGAAACTTGAAATAAATAGTTTTTCCACACAAACGTATTCGAATGATAAATGTACATCAGATATATTTTACACGTCATATATATTTTTAGATTGAAACCTATCACAACTTTATTTTCAGAACAGAAAGATACCATTTATTAAATTTGGCGTTGGCATTAATTCAGAAGTTAGAAACTGCAAAAATCTTCGCGGTCGACGAATTTAACGCTCTAGTAACGATCGACGATATATTATCCGATAATGCCTGCATTATGTAACTTACGTTTATTTGTCGCTTTCTAATAAGCATTACAATGTCGCATACGATTGGCGTATCGATCCGTGAGCTAAATATCGACAATAAAACGATTTCAGTCGTCGTACCGCGTGCCGTAACTAATACAGCGGCCGCGCACAATACACGCTTAAATAGCGTGCGAACAATTCTCGCGTTTAATCTCGTCGACTCGCAAAGAGAGCTTTACATGCGCGTCAATTGTTGAGGGAGAAAGAGAGAGCAGAGCGGAGAAGCACGACGACGCGGTTAAATAAAAGTCAAACATGTCGAAGGGTGCAACTAATTTGTTTTATTATGCGCTTTACGGATATCAGTTTCGCGGGGACAGTTTAATGAAAGTAATAAAAAAAAAAAAAGGAAACCGATTGCTCTTTCGCATCTGTCGGGTTTCCTCCGCCTTCTCTCTCACTCTCTTTGCTTCCCAGAATAACCGAGAAAACAATGGCACAAGCCTTCCGTCGATTTCCGATTATTTCAATTTCGCTCAAGTACCTTCGCGTCTGGCAAAAAGGGACGAGTTTCCGGGTGGATCGCGACTTGTTTCTCGTTCCTTATCGAACGCTTCGCTTACCATGGGTTCTTCTGCTTTGCTTTTTGTATCCTCCACCTACCTACCTAACAACCAGCCGCCCGCCTTCTCGTTTTCCTGTCCCACTTTGCGCCCACTTCAGCGAGGATACTATCGAGACACAAAGGGTCTACGATATCGTGCCGTACGGCATTGCGAGGTTTCTACATTTAAAGCGCGGTACGAAAACGCATGTCAATCCAGCACAAATGTTTTCCGACAGCCGTGGCCAAATAACATTGGGTTGATCTTTGAATTTCTTAGAAATACATTTTATTTACTCTCTGGCAGTTTTCCATCGTAAATAAAATAAAATTTTGTGATCCCTAAAGATTTAATTATTATAACAAATAAGCATTTTGACGTAATGATAAATAAGTTAGAGCATATAGATTAGAATACAGAAAAAAATGAAAGTTGTAATCATTACTTGCTCAATTAATATGTACGTACAATCTACATGAGATGCGTTAATAATATTTGCAAATTTTTGTGTCAATCCATCTGTTCTCTCTAAATAACCCCAGCATAACTTCGCATCTTGAAAGACCTTCCATGAAATATAATTTTCGTAATCGAGGCAGCAGTGAATAAAAATTATCT